>CAWUFW010016057.1:0-328722 GCA_963921515.1 Calotriton arnoldi
CGCGGTTACAGATAGAATTGCAAGGGAGTTGGACGCGGTGTGTCTAACACAGACGCGAACCATGTACGAGTCAGCGCGATAGTCGCACTTGGAAAGTAAGAGTTTTAGGGCACTTCTAGGGTAGCTACAAGCAAGTCACTTACAGGCTAAGTAGTTCTAGGGCCCACACCCACAGGAGCACCGTAGTGCTGAAGTTACCTCACCCAGGGGAGCCGGGTGCATAGGTGTTCTTTGGTGTCGGGTCACGGCGTCGTTTTCAATGGGAGCCAGTGAAGACTTGCTGCTTGCGGCGACAGGAGAAGTGTCCGGAGGAATCCAAGCCTGGATTCAGAAGATGGAAGACCTGAAAGCAGAGGGGACAGTGTTCAAAGTCACTTGGCAGTGACTCGGGGCAAGGAAGATGGATGCCCACCGTCGTCGCAAGATTCAGGTCGTTCACGGGGGCCTTGACTCTTCAGCCACGAGGTCCACAAGGCGTCGACGATGACCAGGAGCTGGATTCGGCATGTCCCACGATGTCTCCAGCTTACTGCGGTGTCGGCGACTCGATTGGAGCCAACAAGCCTTGGTAACAGCAAGTCTCGGGGAAAGTGTAAAAAGTCAATGGCGCAGACCAGCAAGGTCTGAGGGACTCACCCAGCGAGGGTAAGTCAGGGCAGGCCTGGAGCAACCAGGGGAGCCCTTTGGTTTCTTTAGAAAGTCTTCTGGGGACCCACAAGCCGGCTGGCAAGGGATCACGAAGACGCCTTGGGAGGATTCGCTCAACAGGGGCCCGCGGTCACTCGGGACGTGGTAGGCCTCTGATCTTCGGAGGGATTCCTGCTGGAGGCTAGGACCACACGTGGTCCAAAGCACACGTTCGTAGAACGTTGTGAAGGGGTTGCACTCGACAATAGTGCACGGTACCCAGGGGTCGCTTGGGGTCCACTGGCCTCAGCTTCGCTGGGGACTCACGATGGCCTTTGAGAAGTCAGGAAATCCACTTCTTGGGCTGCAGGGACTTCGGACTCCAGCGGGAGCGGCGTAGTTTGCGACCGTCGTTTGTAGTTTTTGGTGCCTGCCAAGCAGGGGAGTCACTCCTTGACTCCAAGGGAGATTCTTCAGTCTTCCAAAGGTAGTGGAACGTCGAAGGTCCGGGATTCTTCTTCAGAGCGTCGTCCAGGGAAATCTAGTTTGCAATGCACAGGTTCCCCCTCTTATACTAAAAGAAAGGGAGGGACTAGCTCTATGACCCTACCTATGGGAGGGTCAGGGGAGTGGGTGGCTACACCCACTTCCCTTTGTCCAGTTTCGCGCCAGAGCAGGGGCAGGTAGCCCCTGAGCCGGTTTGAACTGGGGTATGCACAGAGGAGCCTTCTGCTCTCCCAGTGCAGGACTTCAAAGCACTCTAAGAGTGCACCCACCCAGCCCCAATACACTAAACCCTGTCTGGGAGGTGGTCACACCCCCTTGGGACAGGATATCTATTGTTGGGCTTCCTCCACTGCGAGTGGAGGAAGCATCAGCTGGGGGGCAGCGCAGTGTCTGTGACTGGTGGCATCCATTTTGTGATGCCAGGGCTCTGCAGGATTCTACCGCGTTTCCACAGTAGGTATATGTCTATCCCTCTAGAAGGGTGGAATGCTACCCCCGCCGCCAGGACTGGCGGGGGGGTAGTATTCCAAGATGTTTGACACCAAACACGACATGTTTTGATGCAGCCATTCCAAGTCCCTTGCTCACTTTGCCACTGGATTCAAGCAAGCCTGGCTGATGACGGCTGGAATGCCAGAAACCGGTCCTAGGATGCTTGTTTCCAGTCCAGGGAAGACATGGCTTGGCAGTTCGGGCTGGACTGTTCCCATGAGGCACAGGGTCAGACTGATTTGCATATGGCCATGTCTGAACTGGGGTGGTGGAGTGAGCTAAAGAATGATGATGGATTAAACCCAGATCAGTTGACTGGGGGTGAGTGTTTGATTGGCTCAAACGTTCCGTCCATCATCCCCTTTGTATCGCTTTGTTCGCCCTAAGTTGGCGGGGGTATGCCCAGACGTGGGTCCCTTGCTCACTTTGCCACTGGATTCAAGCAAGCCTGGCTGATGACGGCTGGAATGCCAGAAACCGGTCCTAGGATGCTTGTTTCCGGTCCAGGGAAGACATGGCTTGGCAGTTCGGGCTGGACTGTTCCCATGAGGCACAGGGTCAGACTGATTTGCATATGGCCATGTCTGAACTGGGGTGGTGGAGTGAGCTAAAGAATGATGATGGATTAAACCCAGATCAGTTGACTGGGGGTGAGTGTTTGATTGGCTCAAACGTTCCGTCCATCATCCCCTTTTGTATCGCTTTGTTCGCCCTAAGTTGGCGGGGGTA
Organism: Calotriton arnoldi; assembly: GCA_963921515.1. Taxonomy (NCBI): domain Eukaryota; kingdom Metazoa; phylum Chordata; class Amphibia; order Caudata; family Salamandridae; genus Calotriton; species Calotriton arnoldi. The sequence goes on from CAWUFW010016057.1 coordinate 2,356, forward strand.
TGCCCAGACGTGGGTCCCTTGCTCACTTTGCCACTGGATTCAAGCAAGCCTGGCTGATGACGGCTGGAATGCCAGAAACCGGTCCTAGGATGCTTGTTTCCGGTCCAGGGAAGACATGGCTTGGCAGTTCGGGCTGGACTGTTCCCATGAGGCACAGGGTCAGACTGATTTGCATATGGCCATGTCTGAACTGGGGTGGTGGAGTGAGCTAAAGAATGATGATGGATTAAACCCAGATCAGTTGACTGGGGGTGAGTGTTTGATTGGCTCAAACGTTCCGTCCATCATCCCCTTTTGTATCGCTTTGTTCGCCCTAAGTTGGCGGGGTATGGCCAGACGTGGGTCCCTTGCTCACTTTGCCACTGGATTCAAGCAAGCCTGGCTGATGACGGCTGGAATGCCAGAAACCGGTCCTAGGATGCTTGTTTCCGGTCCAGGGAAGACATGGCTTGGCAGTTCGGGCTGGACTGTTCCCATGAGGCACAGGGTCAGACTGATTTGCATATGGCCATGTCTGAACTGGGGTGGTGGAGTGAGCTAAAGAATGATGATGGATTAAACCCAGATCAGTTGACTGGGGGTGAGTGTTTGATTGGCTCAAACGTTCCGTCCATCATCCCCTTTTGTATCGCTTTGTTCGCCCTAAGTTGGTGGGGGTATGCCCAGACGTGGGTCCCTTGCTCACTTTGCCACTGGATTCAAGCAAGCCTTGCTGATGATGGCTGGAATGCCAGAAACCGGTCCTAGGATGCTTGTTTCCGGTCCAGGGAAGACATGGCTTGGCAGTTCGGGCTGGACTGTTCCCATGAGGCACAGGGTCAGACTGATTTGCATATGGCCATGTCTGAACTGGGGTGGTGGAGTGAGCTAAAGAATGATGATGGATTAAACCCAGATCAGTTGACTGGGGGTGAGTGTTTGATTGGCTCAAACGTTCCGTCCATCATCCCCTTTTGTATCGCCATTCCAAAGTTAGCATTTTACCGCGAGAATATAATGCACTTACGAGTATATGGTTTAACCGCATCCACAAACAGCACCAGAGAATGGACTCTGAGAGCTGCAGAGGGGCCCTGCTCAGGCAGAGGCACCCCCTCACATGGAAAGTAAGCACCCTGCCCTCAGGATCGATAGGGCCTGCTTTAGGGGTGACTGATAAGTCTCAATGTGTGTGCAGGAGAGATATAGGGGACCTATATCTCAGTGAGGGGTGCTAGCACTTCCTCACCCAGGCTGCAGTAGCAGGCCTGTGGTGTCAGATTTAGTCTGCTTCCCAGGGGTGGCATAATACATGCTTCAGCCCCTGGTAGGCCTGTGAAGTACCTATGCCCTTGGTACCTAAGGTACCATATACTAGGGACTCATAAGGTACCACAGTATCCAATCACTAGTGCACCTAGAGTGCACTCCAAGTCGTTTAGAGAGAACAGAGAGGCTGGGGCCCTGATTAGCAGGGACCCAGCCAGACTATAGCCAGAAACCAGTGTAAACATCAGAAAAAAAGTGGGGGCAACATAAGAGGCAGATCCTACTCTCCTACACCCCACTATAAAATGAATTTCTTACCTCTGTATAAGCAGAAGGGTCGGACAAATGGATGTGGGCATCTGGATACAAAGACTGAACCGTGTATCGGGATCCTGATGTTACCGAGTATGCAACTTGAGCTTCTCTCCTATTTTAGGGAGGAAATGAGGTGCTGGTTGAGAGATACAGGTTTTCTGTGAGAGCAGAGTGTAACTATCCTCTGAATACAATACTCCAGCATGGGAGGATCTCTCTCTTGTGACAGAGGGACATGAAGACTCTCAAAGACATTTGCAGGAGGTTACATTCATTTGCTACCGCAAGGCTCAGAATGGCCCATAGAGATCACAAGCTTATTGCAACAGATTTTTTTCTGAGTATGGATGTGAAAAATTATTAAGAAATGCAGTGTTTGTAAAGTGTATCAGCTGTACATAGGCGTTCCAGCAGAGGATAGATAAAATGCTTGGCACATTGGTTAAAAACAAAAGTAACTCCAAATGCAGTCTTTTCATAACTACTGATGTGTAATCAGATTGTGTTGTGTTTCTTCACTAAGTGGTGCAGGACTGAAATACAATAGTTATTTCTCAAGGCTTTAGTTACACGTTGTCTCAGTTTGTCTTCAGTTCAACTATCTTGATAGTTGAAAATTATGTCCCGTGAGTGGGACCTTCCTTTCGCGTGGCAGATTTCATCCTGCAGACTGATGGTATGGCCCCACCCTTTGACTAATTGCAAGTTTGCAAGCTTACAGTCGTTGAATGGATGCCAAAAGTAAGCTTGAACACCCCAAGTCAAAAAGGAAGATCATCTTGGAGTCGTGCTGAAGTCATCTGATGACTTCAACTGAGATATTCCTGTAATTATCTGGGGAAGTCATCCCAAGCCATCCTGAACTATGCCTATAGGGGCGAAACATTTAAATGAGATTACTCTAGAGTCATCACAGAAACTGGTCCAGTTTGGGTTCCTGATGACTTCAGTGAAAAACATGTGATGATCATTTACTACTGCAGGATGATCCCAGGATTATTTCGGGATTACACTGGATTACTCTAGGATGATCCTAGGAGTATTTCAGAATGGAGCTGTATTATTACAGAATGATCTTGTGATGACATCAAAATGCGGCTGCATTACTCACGGATGATCCAAGGATAAGTTTAGAATAGGGCTGTATACTGCCTTCATGGTGGGGATGTATTACCCCAAAATGGGATCTGGCTGTATTACTCCATGATGATTTCAAGATGGGGATATATTACTCTAAGATAATCTCAAGTAGGAACTGGTAAACCTTGTTTGACATACTGTGGAAGTTAAAAATTCCGCTTTTTTTAGACAAGTTTGTCTGCAGAGCAGTTCATTGCTACGAAAAAAAACACAAACAGCAGCTTCATGGGCTGTCTCCAAATAAAAAAAAAGTGGATTAATAGTCTGAACAGAAGAAAGCCATTCACCAACTATTCAATGGAGGCATGCTCTTCCCATCGTTAATCTAAATGGGTACCTAGCATCTATTCAGAAGGGCCTAACCATAGAGAGCTATTTTGATTGCCCGAAAGCAGCAATCAGAATAATGTAAGAAAAAGCTGTGGTTAGACTCTTCTGATTGACTTGTAGGAAGTCATTCACCCTAGCACTGTCCTTACTCGTCAGTCACAGACTGTGATCGGAGGGATGGGCAGGTATTCTCTCAGAAGTTCATGGATCACCATGGGATAGTTTTAGCTGTTCACTAAGTTGTGTGCTCAGAAAACAGAAGAAGACACAGGAAAAGGCAACTTAGCTTGGTATTGAATTCAGGTTAACACAGAAAATGTACCCAGCCTTACCTGTGAGGACTTCAAAATATGTTTAAGTTACTCCAGAGCAATTTCACAATTACTACTTTAAGAGTGTTTTGTGATCAACTTAATACTGCTGGTGTGTTAAGTTAATACACAAAGCAGAGAACCACTAATATTATTGCACTCCTTTAAATCCTGTCTCGACTCTATTATTTCATTTTGATCTTTGTCACTCCAATCAAGTAATTTTGTTGATGGAAGATGCAACAGTCACTGTACGTTTAGGGTAGCACCATTAGTGCAGAAGTGGTGTTGAGTGAATAATTGTGTATGCATGAGACTGCTGAATATATTGTGGTTGAGTGTCTTTCAGTAAGCCTCTAAGTGGGTTTATGAGTGGTCAAGGGGGTACTGCAGTTTAGCAGAGGTGTGAGTTGATCTTGTGGTTGAGAGCTTTAGAAGTAGCTAATTGTGCATGGTTTGATCTAATGTTGTGAGTGGCCATGGAATCTGTGAGTGAATAAAAAAGTGCTTTGTGTGTCCCTGGGGCATTTTGAGTGACTTTAGTATGTAGTACCAAGGAGGTCTGATACCAGAAGAGGTCCTGGATGTGTGTGAATGACAGTTTAGGTTCAAACAGGCTGTGAATGATTATATGACATGTAAAGCGATTTTCTGGTGGTCAGTGATGTTTTGAGTGGGTGCTGTGAGTGACTGCAGGTAACTAGTGCAACTGTGTTATGTTATGAGTCTAATTTAACAGTGCAGGGGGTGTGGCTGTAGAAGGTTTTGAAGACTGTGAATGGCTCCAGGAATGTTGTTGGGGATATTGCAACTGACTGAATAACATTGCTGGGGTGATAGTTATGAGTTGTATTGTGAAGGACTTTGGTAATTAATGAGTGACGTGGGCTGAAATTGATGTGAAGTAGTGAATGAGTGTTGTAAGTTGTGAGTGACTGCAGGTTGTGATGTGAAAGAAAAGTTGTGAGTGGCTCGGTGATGCTGTGTCAGGCAAATAGGGTTACACAGAGCTGTGGATGAGCTGTGACTGAATGGCGTGAGCAAGTTAGACATTGCTCAAGTGTATGTAGCTCATTACTGTTGTGAGCGAAGCATGTGATTGTGGCTAGTGTTGCTGGTGGGTGGAGTGAATGACTGGTGTTTCTGACTAGTTGAGAATGTATGATGCATGTAGCTGAAGGTGAGTGGTTCTTCTGAGGAGTGGTCTAGCGACTGAGCAGTAAAGTGACAGAGCGGAGTGGCTAATGGAGAGGTGTGTAGTGAACAAGGTTTTGTGAATGGTCAAGGGATACGAATGCCAGAGTAATGTGAATCGTGGGAAAGCTAGTGGTTGAGATGAGAGGTAGTTGTGGGGTCAAGTTATCCTGTGTTTGAGTGATAGTGTAAGTAGTTGGTGCTGAAAGGAAGTGCAGATGCAACTGTCTAAAGGCAAGTGAATGGCTGGAGTGACTGGTGCAGTAAGTGGTGCCTGTAGCATTTCATCATAGTGATGTTCTGAAAGGATGAATGGTGTTCAGTGCAACAGAATGTGTGTTGTGAGGTGTCAGTGAAAGGGTGATGAGGAAGGTGCTATTGCATCTTGTATGTGTTAAGCGTCAATTGGATGATGGGGAGTCAATGGTGTAAATCAGTGCTGGGAGTGGGTTAGCAGTTTTGCTGATGTTGCTGTGTAGTGTTGCAAATGGTTGAACATTGCAATGTGAGGGTGTTATGGTGAATGAGTGGTTAGTGTTGTGAGACAGTTATATGAGAAGTGTTATAAGTGAGTGTAGTGTGCTGTTAGCATGTAGATGCCTGGGCTTTGTTACACATGGCTAACTGAGGTTATCTGAAATAAAGTTGATGTTAAATAATGTTTGTAGCCTGTGCTTCTGAGTGGCATATCTATCCCAATTCCTAAGTCATGGTCAGTGATATTCAGAGAAAACATAGGCAAAGGAGTGAGTTTATAAGCCATTTTGAGCCACCTCCGTCACCAGGATTGTGTTGCATGGAACTTCAAAATGGCAACTTTTACTTAAATTAGTAATTTGACTGTATGTTTCCATTGAGGCCAGAAGTACCAGTTGATTAGGTCTAATGCATGGAAAGATTTTGTTACTGCTTGTATGGAAAAGAGTTTGAGACAGAGGACACCATGGAGTCAGCAAATTCTAACTCTACTTTCTCGAGTAGCAACTGATCTTTATTCTATCACTCCAGTCTGTTAGAATACAGATGTGCAAGTAAAGTGTTAATAGTTATTGATTAGCCAGTCTCCTCAAAATAAAACGTAATTTTCTAGTAATGAAAGTTCGTATACCGTGAACCAATGAAGTCACTTCTAAGATACTCCAGAAATCATAATTCAGAATTAACCTTGTGCTTGTTTAGAAGATGAAAATGTTTTTAGCTGGTCTAGTCAGAATCGCAATTAGATTGAAAGATCCTCCTTCAGATTACCTTAAACTAGACTAAAATGGAGTTGGAACGTTTCAAATAAAATCCATATCCATATTTTGTATATGAACTGCATTGTATTTCCTTTTTTCATAAATATTGAATAGAGCATTGAGTACATACAATATTAGGAGTTTTCACTGGTCTTTTCTCATGGTTACCTGTCCTAAAGCAGAGTCTACTAGCAAAAAGCTGGTCCTATTGTTTCTTTATCATTGAGGGATCGGTTCCTTGTCCATAATCCTGAAGGGAAGGATGGCTCCTCTGTTCTTGATCAGAAAATGGAAAACCAGAAAGAAGAATTACATTATATTGTTGAGTAGAATCTGTGCTTCTTTAGTGTACTGTACTGAACATTTGGAAAAATCTCTATTGTAATACTCAAAGGCACTTCCGCTGGCCGTCCTCTCCATTCTGAGCAGCATTAGTTAGTTGTAATGACATGGGACAAGGAGCTTCACTAATGTGCCGTCCTTCCTCTGGTGTCAGTTTCCTGTGTTCCAGTACTAGCTCCGCGAGTGCTTTTGTTTAGTGCCTTTCGTTGATGTTGTAATCCACTGATGTCAGAGCTTACCATACATTGTTATTCCTCATAGAACTTCAGGTTCATTTTGTTCTCCTTGTTTTCGGCCCGTACTAATTTTGTGTGTTTGGATATTCCCAAAAACAGGCAGATGATATTATGTATAATATAATAAATGATAAACTGCTCCCTAGAGCAGTGGCTTGTTCAAGTTGCATGGAAACGATAGTTCCCATTAAAAAAACAAACCAAAATGGGTGGCTGTGAATTATATAACTTAAGGTCATGCTTTAATTCTTTTTTTTTTACCATGCCAGATAAAAACCGCTAAGGGGGAGAAAGAAGTATATTTGCAGCAGCTGAGGAGCCTTCAGTACTTGGAGCGCTACGTCTACCTCATCCTTTTCAATGCCTACCTACACCTGGAGAAGAAGAACTCTTGGCAAAGGCCATTTAGTGCCTGGATGGGTGAGGTGAGACATGCCAGATCATTCTTTGATTGGATTTTTGGGATGTGTTGAATCTCTCAAGTCTATAAATTTGACAGGTTCAGCAAGCATAGTTGAATGTAGGTCAGACCCCCATTCATTTATATGTATTATAATATAGAAACAGTATAGCATTTCAATTTAACCGGTTTGCCATACTTGGACTCCTAAATTTGCCTTCTTCCCAAGAATGAATATAGTAAAAACATGTTCTTTTGTTGCATGGAAACTCCAAAAGTCAGATTTGGAGTCATACCAGCAAGACCACCAATCTCAAACAAGTTCATCAAATCACACTAAAATACAACTAGTTATAGTTTGAGCTGATTTTAATCATGCAATCACAATCCTAATATACAAATGAATGAATGAATGAGACCATTTGTAAGAGCGCAGCAGCTACTACACAAAGAAGTGTCCCAGCACTGATGAGACGTGACGGTCTGCTTATCCATAGGAAAGACAGAAAAGGCAGCAATACAAAGTCAACAATGCAAACAAAGATTTAGAACATGGTAAATAAATGTCTTGAATTATTTTCAGAAAATATTGAGACTAGGTTCGGAGCGGTGGGTAAGCGGCAAGGTATTCTACTCCTTGAGAAGGGATGAGATCCCAAGCATCTTTGGCCACCTGTTATTTGTTTAAGCTACAGTGGACCCAAACATAATGACTTCAGTTTTGTCACTGTTAAGGAACAAGGAATTATAGTTCATCCCGCTAGAAACTTCCATAAGACAATATCTGAGATTTCGAACTGCCTCGTTTGAGTTTCCATCGGAGCTTTGAGGTACCACAGTAGAGATTGCTTTGGCTGTGGATCTATAGTTAGTCAGAATTATGAATTCTAAATTCCTACCTAAATTCGAGATGTAACATACAGTTTAAGTCAAATCCTGTAAAAAGGAGGAGAACCATTTCTGGACTTTACTCGTAATCCCAGTTGAGGTTAGCATTGCAGTAAGGTGTAGTATCAGATGGTAGCTCAGGGTACCGAAATATCTAACAAAATTAGGGCTGCCACTCCACCTTCATCCAACATAAATCTAATGCTTGACTTTGGCTAGTACTGTTTCAGTAGAGAAGCCTTTACGGAAATCTGATTGGGCCGTATGAAAGAGTTGAAGGAATTCCAGAAAGTGGGTTAGATGTTTGTTGATTAGGGTTTCAGCTAACTTTGCAAAGAAGCGGAGAAGAGAAATAGGCCAATAATTAGAAATTTCAGTTGGATCTGTTCGGGAATCCTAAGTAACGGTGAGACAATAGCTGGTTTCCCTTTTTTTGGGTACCGTTCCAGATGTTAGTGAAATGTTATAAAGAACAGTCAGGGGATATAAGATAGAACTAGAAACTTTCTTTATCTGCTGTACTGAGCAGAAAGTAAACTTTAACTTTTTGCCCTTCAGACTGTGTGTCAGAGTAGTACAGCCTCATCTAATTTTCCCTTTCTCTGCATTTATTCTTATTTGTTCTTTATTGACATTTTACATATAATGCATCAGGAAAATACAGAATACCTTAATACCTATAAATAAGGCCAAAACATAATTAAACTAACGAAAAGCAGATGATAATATATCTATTAAAATACCAATGGAATACATTTTAATTCCTAGACAAACACACAAAAGAAAGAGGAATGGAAGAAAAGGGTGATAGTATAATTTAATGGACAAAGATAGAAATGAAAATCTAACCAAACAACTAAAGGAATATTTAATCATACAACATACAGAATTCTCTTAAAATTATATTATATACATCTTTGTATAGCATTTAGATTACATTACACGTTCATTTTGACAAAAAATAAGAGGTCAGCAATCCAGTCTTTAATGAATTTCTTGACTTTCCAACCTTGAAAGATCCATTTCTTAGCTATAATTAAACATCAAAACAACCAAAGCAAAGTTCCTCTTGATAAGCTCAAAGTCGGTGGTATGGAGTGAAACAAAAGCACAGATGAAAGGAGCGGAGCGTGATCAACAGCCCTCTGTCCAACACTATACTCTAGAATTTCTAATCACCAAAGGAAGCACGAGCCAATATACAAGCACTGTTATATCTTTACCATAAAGTATAAGTACATTTCATGGCTGGCAATATCTTGCAATGCAGTGGAAACATTCCATGCTAATTATACTTTTATTGAAACCTTTTCCATACAGCACTGATTATCAAGTTTCTTAATAATGAAGATGAGAAGGAAAACCAACTCCTTCCTGAAACTTATTTCTCCTAAAAAATATCCATGGCATCCAGAATCTTTTCCTTTGTCCCCCAGAAACGTTTGTACAATCTTGTCAAACTTATTTAAATGTATGCAGCCAGAGGAAGAGGGACATTCTATAAGAAATGTAAAGCCCTTAGTAGTATACACATTTTCCTTTCATAGATTGTATCCCTAAATGTAATTCTTATATGCTATATCTAGGACAGATTTGTTATATATATATAATTTCTAAGGATGTCTTGTAGATATAATCACTGGAAAATCCCCAGATGAGTAATGCCCTCTCTAGACCATTTGATTTCCCAGTCGTTAAAATGTGAAGAATAGGAATATCATTTAATAAGGAAGACTTCAGATTTCCTCCAGTTGATTTAAAAAAATAAAATGAAATATGTTCCCAAAGTTACCCGTTAACTCCAAGAAACACTTCCCTACGTTCTAAGGGTAGGGGATGAACATCATATTTTCTTTCTAGAGAAGTGTTTTAAATTCTCTCTAGCTAGAAACCTTGGGAAGTGGATCATACTGAATGGAAATAGCTAGTGGTTCTGTGGTAAAATTGAAATGAAAGTATAACAAGTTGTATCCTTGCATGGTACCTTCTTGTTACTCGATTGGTACATATTGTAGCCTTTGAATTAAAATATAGGGTTTGAAAATATTTAGAATGGTGTTAATAAAGCCAAACCTATAAAGTATGAATTCTAAGTACTTCCATTTTACCCTATTGAAAGCTTTTTCGAAGTCAAAGGATAAAATAGCTGTAGCGATGAACCTGTATTTGGCAAAAAAAAAAGTATTTAACTCTAATCTATGTTCTTACTTTCATGCCAGCCTCTGACGAAAGCCACTTGATCTGGGGGCATAGTATGATTAATTATACCTACTAGTATGTATATCTCCAAGACCTTTAACCAATATAATTCCTCTCCATTTTTCTGATGACATCAACCTTTGATGGTTCAAGCAAGGCTTTGAATAAGAAAGGATGGAAACGGAGACAAATAATCAAAAGATTCAAAGGCTACTTATGAGCTATAGTAACTAATTTAACATTTTATATGAACAAGTATTAAACACTACACCTCTATTTCAGTGACATGCTCTCAGATAACTGCGAAGTAGCATGCCATTGGTATATTAGGCACCAGAGGCATCTCAGGAGAGGGTTCTCTCTAGCTAGAAACCTTGGGAAGTGGATCATACTGAATGGAAATAGCTAGTGGTTCTGTGGTAAAATTGAAATGAAAGTATAACAAGTTGTATCCTTGCATGGTACCTTCTTGTAACTCGATTGGTACATTTTGTAGCCTTTGAATTAAAATATAGGGTTTGAAAATATTTAGAATGGTGTTAATAAAGCCAAACCTATAAAGTATGAATTCTAAGTACTTCCATTTTACCCTATTGAAAGCTTTTTCGAAGTCAAAGGATAAAATAGCTGTAGCGATGAACCTGTATTTGGCAAAAAAAAAGTATTTAACTCTAATCTATGTTCTTACTTTCATGCCAGCCTCTGTCGAAAACCACTTGATCTGGGGGCATAGTATGATTAATTATACCTACTAGTATGTATATCTCCAAGACCTTTAACCAATATAATTCCTCTCCATTTTTCTGATGACATCAACCTTTGATGGTTCAAGCAAGGCTTTGAATAAGAAAGGATGGAAACGGAGACAAATAATCAAAAGATTCAAAGGCTACTTATGAGCAATAGTAACTAATTTAACATTTTATATGAACAAGTATTAAACACTACACCTCTATTTCAGTGACATGCTCTCAGATAACTGCGAAGTAGCATGCCATTGGTATATTAGGCACCAGAGGCATCTCAGGAGAGGGTTCTGAGGTTGTGGGCTTGCTTTCTTTCAGGTAAGGAAAAGAAAAGAAAAAAATAACCCTCCATGGTAAAACTTTATAGAATCCAACAAATGAGCTACAAACTGATTAAAACATATCAGTTGTGCATCCACAGATTTCTGTATACAATTTTAGCACATAAACTGCATATAAGGCTGAAGCATTAGCAAAGAAGACCTCAGGAAATGGTAATGGCAAATACACTTTTAGTACATTTGAGAAATATTTCAGTGACAATTAGCCATCACTTCAGTGAACAGTAAGTGCAGACTTTTGTTTTTTCTTGTATTTTAGTATTGATATTCATCAATAAATTCTAAAATAGTTACATGAAAGAAAAAAAAGAAAGGACTGTTTCAAAATATTTTGCAACCCATAACAACTAATGTCCAAGGATTTCATTATTAATGCAATCTTTTGTTGAGTCGAAAAAAGAAAAACTAGTGCCTTTTTCTTGTCCTCCTTCTATCTAGAGGATTGGGGGAACAGGTTGGAGCGGGTTTTTGAACATGATGATTCCCATTGTTACCTGCTGTTGCTCTTTCCAGTGGAGATGTCAACAGATTACTACCCTTTGTAATGTGTTGTATGGTCTCGTCAGGACTATGACTGATTATGATAGGAAGTACCTACACAGAAAAATGACAATTAACAAAACATAGCTGAAAGATTGCAAAGATTTGTACAGAAGTGAACCACCCTTGTGTTACAGTCCGCATGTCTTAATTGTTTAAAGGAGGTGGGATTACTTAAATATAAACTTTTTCATCTTAAAACGTTTGTCTGATAGAGACTTTTAGTCGCAGATTCTTCACCTTATGAATAGCCCCCAGGCATGAGACTGGATCCAGAAACTTTTCCATAGTATCTATGTGCACCAAAAGGTGGTGCCATGCGATTCCGCACTGACGCCATTCCGTGTGACTCCCACTCTCTGATGTCAGTCCCTTTCTTTCTACACCTATAGACGTGGATACGGAATTTCTCTTGTTTCTCAGAGACCTCTTTTTGTGATTTTTGACTAAATTTCCACAGTGTGCAAGGGATGTCGCCCCGAAGATGACCGGTTTTAAGTCCTGTAAGAATTATCGCAATCAAACGTCTGTGACAGATCCCCACCAGGTTTGCCTGTGGTGTCTGGGGTCAAGTCATAACTCCAAAGCCTGCTGAGACTGCACGTCGATGAACCCGAAGGCCATAAGGGGAACGCAAGGTGAAACTCTACCTTACCAAGCACAACAAGATGCAGCGCTGGGACTGCTCCCAGTCCCTCTCAAAGTCCAAAGTTCATTCTCGGTCCCATTACAAGAGCTGTTCTCGAGGCCGGTCTTCGTCACACTCCAAATCTTCAGGTAAGCACATGAAACATAAGAAGTCGAAGTGGAGTTCTGCTGCTTCGCGCCATTCCCACTCCACTGATGAAGGACGTGGGCGAAGTCAACGATCCCGCTCCCGAAGTCGGTTGACTTTGGAGCAGATCCCGCAGCTGTTTCTGACTCAACCTGGGTTTCTGGGGCCTCCAGACACGTCACACTAGATTGGAGCCATTCACTCAGCTATGCTTCGACTCTTAAGTTCTTTATCGACTCTCTCTGGTGCGCCTTTAAGCCCTACAGAGCCAAGAGCCCTACCATATGGATTACTGCTGGTGGGATCACCCTCTGTGCCAACTGGACCTTCAGAGCCGCTAATGCACTCAGCTCCAGAACCAGCTCCCATGCCCACTCTGGCCCAGGTACATCGACGCTGATGCTGACTTTGTGGCCTAAAGAGGTGGGACTGATTGTTCTTTCTGACGTCAACTCGCCGCATTTGACTGAAGTCACAGCCAAATTCGCTCGAGGTTTCTGCACTCGCATCATCACAAGGCAGACAATACTCTTTACATTCTGTTTTTGGAATGGACTCTGATAACAATTAAGACCAGGGTAATGAGTTTGCTGAGCTCTATTCAGATGACAATTGGTATGAGGACTTGGAAGATGCTAGTGGGCTGAACATGTCCCCTGAGTCAGCCCTTTTCTCCCCTTCTGGCTCATCCACTGACGAATCTGCATCCTATGCCATGACTATATGCAGGGCTGACGAAGTCATTGATCTCCACCTCCCCACAATGGAGGTGAAAACAAATGACCTGACGGAAGTCCTGCAGCCTGGCCAGACTGCTTCTGAGCCTCTCTATCTTCTAATGAGGGTTTGACAGACACTTTACCAGGGCCTTGGGTTAAGCCTTCTACCGGCCTTCCTGTTAACCGGCAAATTGCCAGACGCCATCAGCTATTCCAGATGACCCAACTTTTGTGTCACAGGACCCTCTCCTGATAGCCTGGTGGTGCAAGCCTTCACCAGTCGGACCAACCCCAGCAATTTTCCTACCACTCCTCCTGTCAGGGATTTTATTTGAGTGGAGACATTTGGAAAACGCCTCTTCTTATCAGCCAGTTTGGCCCTGTGGTCAGTTAATGCTTCCTGTTTGCTGGGCTGCAATACTCATGCCCTCTGGTACTCAGTGGTGTAAGTCCTCCCAAGTGTTCCTGTAGACCTTTGCCCCATTCTGTCACCGGCCATTCAGGTTGGTCATAATGCGGCCAAGTTCATAATTCATTGTGGCATGGACACCCCTGAATTTGTTGGATGGGCTATTGGCACCAGTGTTGCCTTCGCCATTATGTATGGCTATGATCAAGTGGGTTCTCGGGTGCAGCCCAGTCCACCCTGAAGGACATGCTGCGGTGGTGTAGCTAGACCGTTTGCCACCCGTGGCGATCCCTGCGTTTGCCGCCCCGTGATGGCCGCAGAACACCTCCCCCATTGCTACGCCACTGACATGCTGTTTAATGTGATTTGCCTGTTCGGGGACAAGGCTGATTCTGCCCTTAAATGTTTAATGGAGAGGAGAGATGTGCATATTCTCTGAGCCTTTCCAACCAGCCTTCCCAGCAACAATTTTAAAGTTACTTTCATGACTTTGGACGAGCCACTGCCTACCAACAGCCTGTCCCTCTCCAGGAGGGAACCCAGCAGTTTTGCTGAAGAGGCCATGGTGCCCACAGCCCCTGCAGCCAAGGTCAGCAGGCTGCTCAGTCCACCCCCCTCCCCCTGCAACCCCTCCCACCAAGCCACTTTGGTGTACAATTACAGGGTCTCAGCCACCCTGTAGGAGGCAGAATCCACTGATTCTATCCAGGCAGGCAGGAGATCACATCGGACAGGTAGGTACTTCATGTTGTCTGAAAAGGTTATGGCATTCTCTTCCTCCCTTTCCTGCCGCACCTCCCACCATTACTCAAGCAACTGATGGAGGACCATCTTCCATTTTCTGGTAGGATGTGCAAGCCATTTTGGTGAAAAGGGCTGTTGAGAGGGTTCTGGTACCACAAGTAGGGTTTGGTTGCTATTTCCGCTACTTTCAAGTGCCCAAGAAGGACGGAAGTAGTCGCCCTATTCTAGATCTGTGCCCTCTCAATGCCTTCGTCTGGAAGGAGAAGTTCAAAAGGCTCACCCTGACCCAGGTCTTTCTGCTGTAAGCCCTGGAGACTATATTACGGCGTTGAATCTGCAGGACAGCTTTTTCCATACTCTGGTACTGCCGGCCCATCAGAGCTACATGAGGTTTGTGGTAGGGGAGTAGCATTTTCATTTCGCGGTGCTCCCCTTTGGTTACACCAGTGCCCCTCGGGTGTTCACGGAAGTGTTGGCGGTTTGGTAACCCACTTTCTGAGGTCAGGTGTGCCAGTCTTCCCCTACCTCGAGGACTGCTGTTGAAGGTGGGCTCGCCCAAGGCAGTCATCAACCACCTCCAGACTAAGGCAAACTTCTGATTATTCTTGGGGTTCACTGTCAACTTGCTGAAGTCACACCTGACTTCTTCTCAGATGCTCCCATCCATTAGAGACATTCTGGACACGGTTGGGTTTCGTGCCTTTTCCTCAGCAAAAAGAGTCCATGACATTCAGGCTATGATCCTGATTTTTCAGCCTTGGTCCTGGATTTCAGTGAGGTAGCCTCTGAGGATGCTGGGACTGATGGCCTCCTGCATCCTGCTGGTCGAGCATGCCAGGTGGCATAAGCAGGCTCTGCAGTGGGATCTGAAGTCCTAGTGGACCCAACATCAAGGGGACCTCTCTGACCTTTTTCAGATTCCAGAGGAGACTTCAGAGGAACTGCAGTGGTGATTGAAACATGATTGGGTCAGGAGCAGGCCCCATCTTACTTCCACACCCAGAGCAGTTGTTACTGATGCCTCAATTCTGGGATAGGGCAGCCATCTGGGAGAGGTGGAGCACAGAAGCCTCTAGTCTCTGGTAGAGTCCCGACTCAACATCAACCTTCTGAAACTTAGGGCCATTCACTTGATGCTGAAATTCTTTTTGCCGTCCATCAAAGGGAGGCTGGTGCAGGTGTTCATGGGCAACACCACCACTATGTGGTACTGTAACAAACAGGATGTGGTGGGAGGGTCACATACCCTGCGTCAGGAGGCCATGGGCTTCTGAAAATGGCTGGACCACAAAGGTATCTTCCTGGTGGTGAACCACCTCACAGGATCTTTGAATACCAGGGCAGGCACGCTCAGTTTTGCTGCCTAGCGGATCATGAGTGACAATTACAACCTTGGAGCATATGTCTTCCAATCAGGCTGCCCCTCTGGGAGGAGCTGCTGTTGCAGCAACAGGTCAGGATTCTGCACCTGGGCCTTCGCAACCTTCACCTTCATGCGTGGAAATTGAGCGATGACAGCTAAACACCTTTGACCTTCCTCCGAAGGTGGTTAATGTCACCTTGGCAGCCAGGTGTCCTTCCATGAAAACTGTATACGCCTGTCATTGGGATAAATTAGTTTTTTTGGTTCTGCATTTGCTATGTTGCCCCCGCTCCAGGCTAAACTGCCTGGTGTTTTATTATCTGTTCTGTCTCTCGCCTGGCAAGGACTTGCTCTGGGGGCAGTTAAAAGTTATCTTTCGGCCCCCTCTGCCTTCTTACGTTTTCCTGATTAGTCCTTGTTGTTTAAATCACCAGTTGTGATGTGATTTCTGAAAGGGCTATAACACGGTTCCCCCTTCTCCATTTGTGATGCCCTAGTGGGACCTCAATAAATCCAGTATTTGTAAAGCGCGAACAGCTACCCGAAGGCATCCCGGCACTGGGCGCCGTCGGGAAGATTAAGCAAGCTATTGCCCAGAGTCACATGGTGCTGGGCTGAACTGCCACCGGTGCCGGGGATCGAACCGTGAGCCCCAGATTCCAGCGTCAGTCGCCGCGGCGCCACACCTCATCCTTACTTATTTAATGTGTAATCCATTCAAGCTGCTCCACAGATGTCCTTTGCAGCTTCTCACCATTGTAACGGTGTTACTGATTCCATCACTTCTGCACAGCGTGTGAGTGAGCTCAGGCCCTGTGTGTTCATCCACCATACATCACCTTCTTCCTGGATAAGCTGGTTCTGTGAACTAGAGCCCCTTGTTTTTTTCCTGGTCAAACCATCACCCTGCCAGCATTTTATGCTCTGCCTCACCCCTCTCAAAGGTAGAGACTGCATCACTTGGACCCCAAAAGAGCACTTAGTTTCTACATTGATTGCAGCTAAGACCACCGTGTGGATGATTCGCTCTTTGTGAGGCTTACTGGAGCAAAGAAAAAGCAAGGCTATGTAGAAGTGTGCCATCTTGCACTGGATAGTACCCTTCATTAAGATCTTCTACACATTGGTGAAGAAGCAGCCGCCGGAAGACTTGTACACCCACTCCAACAGGCCTAAAGCTGCTACCACTGTGTTAGCACTCAGAGTCCCTGTCCTAGACATCTGCCAGGATTCTACATGGGAGTCATTGCATACATACATGAAGCACAATTATCTGGACTGTCATGTTCACTGATAGGGATACTTCGCTTGCTCAGTCCTGCAGGACTTTCTGTTTGAATACAATCACAGACTCATCTTCAAATAGGTACTGCATTCTGTTCAAAAGGTGAGGAATCTGCTCCTGGAAGTCTCAATCAGAAGAACAAGTTACTTACCTTTGGTAGTGCTTTTTCTGGTAGAGACTCTATCTAGTCGCAGATTCCTCACTGACCCTCCGATTCTCCCTCTTCTGTGATTTTATTCTACCTCTTAATATGATTCCAAGTCTAGGAATCTGCACACTGCTATACCAGTTTGCACTTGGGGCTCTGCTACTGGAGGCGAGGACAGTCTCGAAAGCAACTGACATCAGCACACGGTAGTGGCACAGCATCACCTTCTGGCGCACAGAAGTACTACGATAAAAGTTTCCAAATCTAGTCTGACCCCTGGGGAATATTCAAAAGGTGAGGAATCTGAGGCTAGATAGAGTCTCTATCAGAAAGAGTGAAAATAAGTAACTTGTTCATTTGCTACAGGCTCTTCGCTTCGGAGAAGTAAATGGTCATATTAAATAATGGTGTTTGTCCTGTCCTGCAAAATGCAATGAATATGCAGAGACTGCTGATCACCCTCACACGGAGCAGAGGTGATTATTATATTCTGTTTATTCTGACAGTCCTAATTTGCTCAGCAAACTTAGCAGTACATCTTCCTTGTCTACAACCAAAATTTTAATCTGAAGATGAAAAAGCGAAATATATAGATTTGTTACTTCAGCTCTTCAGTGGCACAGCCTGCAGAGAACGTTCTTGCATACTCTTTAGCAGGTTTCAGACTTTAAATCACACATTTTACACGAAACATTATGATATCGAAACCAGCAATTACATTGAACAGCCAATCTAGAATGTCTTTAACAGCTGGTGAAATGCAACTGCCAAACCTAACTTTAGCTGTTTGGTTTACTGGAGGGTGAAGCATACCTTGAGGTGTTGCTACCCAACATGTTGAGAATAAAGATTAGTTGGCCATTCAAGATTCACAAATCCAATTGTACGCCATCATAGATGAGATCTAACCAGACAAAACCGTTTCCTCTAATTTTTCATATCCTTGGCCCTCAACATCAGATAGAAACCAAGGACCACATGTACGAAATTTTGAAATAGAGTTCCTAATTGCTATTTCATGTGAATCGCAATTAGGAAATCACTATTTCAAATTTATGAAACTCTTTTGAGTTTCATTTGCAATTCCCAGTGGGTCGCAAATAGACCAACCTCATAAATATTGGTGTAGGTCTCGGTTTGCAACCCATTGGGAATTGCTAAAATCACAGGCATGGTGGCCTGCTGGGGTCAGCATACCACTATGTCTGTGATTGCTTTTAAATGAAGCAATTTTGGGGGGGGAAATGCAGTCTATTTTCCTTAAAGTAAAACATGATGTGTTTCAAAAACAAAAATGAAAAGTTTTCTTTTCATTTTTTAAGAGTAGGCAGTGGTCCATGGTACCAAACATTCACAAAGCAGAAGGGGTCCCTTGGGGACCGCTTCCCATTTGTGAAAGGGTTAGTACTAAATCGAATTTGAAGGTAAAAAGTGAATGTTTTGCGACCGCATTTCGGTCACAAAACATTCACACATACCACAGCGATTCGGTATTAGGAAGGGACGACCTCAACACGCCCTTTCCTAATACCGAATCGCAAACCCAAATTGCGATTCAGTAACAGGTTACCGAACGAGAGAAGAGAAGTGCATATATACATACACAAAATCCTTGCCCACAAAATATTTGTGCTGCCATCTTTGTTGATTGGGTTGCATATGTAGTTAATATCCCCTTGATGCACCAAAGATCTGTGCCCAATGTAACTACTCAGCCATTCGGATGCAAACTATATTTAATTGGATTAAGTGTTCAACCGCCCCAAGTTAGTTGAGGCTTGTAGGGTTGATATTTTCCATTTCAAAATCAATAGAGTTTGTTCTCCCAAATCTGCCCATCAGAGTTTGCTGTGTGTGTGAAAAGATTAAGAGAATACCGGACACCAGTACACTCGTACATGTAACGATTTTGAAATGTTGAGATATTTAAAATTCCCTAACTAACTCATATGTCCGGTAGGTATCTGGATTGACAGACTTATGTCAGAAGACCTGCTTGTTACTTGGAAGTTTCTGTCTCCCTGGAGGCTCTCAACATAGAAAAAAATGTGTCTCAGATGAATGTCCCAGTATATTCTTTTGTGTTTGCCCCACTCCTTTTTGGATTCCGTCAGAAACAATGAACCACTAGTGGAGTGTCAGTGTTATATAATAAATCACATAATAAATCAATGTTTACCCAGCCAAGAAGATGCACAGGATGGAAAATCCTGAATAAGAAAGTTGTAATGACTGTCTGTAATAGTATATACATGTATTTGCTGTGGAAATGCAGGCCAATGCACAAGCTCTGGGCAAATATCTTGGCACATACATGTGAAATTACAAAACAGCAGCTCAACTGCTCAATAGTGGTGTGTATCTTGTGGTGCCTCTTTACCTGCAATATCTTAAGCATGCAGGAACATGTCTGCAATTGGCTCTGTTGTTTGCAATGTCATGCTTGCCAGTGGTGGGGAGGATCATGGACATCCTGAAAATGGCACATTTGCTGTGGAATGTGCAGCACTATACCACAGTTGAAATAGTAGAAAGATGGGACACTAGTCCTTGCCATGTATGACTTTAATGTATGTCAAAATTAATTGTACTGGTGCAACCTGTATGTTGAGGACTCTGAGGGGGCTTCTCATGGTGGAGTTAGTGTATTTGAACCTAGCTGCCCTTTAAAATATGAACGTTCCGTGCTAGAACTGAGTAGCTTGTTAGCACGGTTGTGGGTGAGGGTTGCACTGGCCCGCTGTCACAATGTGGTCTGTTGAACTCTACCTTTTGAGCAGCTTGATGAATTTCTCCTGGTCATTCTTCTTATGTGCATCAATTTTTACATAAAAATGTTATATACCTTTTATGATTCGGTACAAACAAAAAAAATATTCTGATAGGTGGGAAACATTTCTAGTGTAGGTTAAAAGAAAATTCGACACTCTACGCCTGAGTCCATCATCACTAGACTCTGATAATCATTAAAAAAAAACTAATAACTATTTCACAAGTCTCCCTGACTAACTTTTGGATAACTTGAGTAAGCACAAATACGAAACATTGCAGGAGTTCCTGGGGGTTTTGGATTCAACTCACAATTCAAAACCTTTACAGTGAAAAAGAATATAGGGCCTCATTACGATGTTGGCCAGAAGGCTATTCGACAGTTCATCGGTGGCGTTCCGTCCGACATCTGAGGCATCGGTCCGATTGCCTTATTACGATACAGGTGGTCTGAAGGATGCCTGCGTGGGAATCTGCTCCGCCTCCGACAGGCTCAAGGAGCCCGTCAGAGCGGAGGGTGGATCGTATCCCCAAAATGGAGGCGTGCCTGCGATTTAACAAGTGTCAAATTTTGATAAAATAGTAACAATACCATGAATAGGTTAAAAGATAAAAAAGGTCAATAGTAATTAAGTAACCTAGCATCCGAATAAAGTGTATTCATTAACATCAGTGCTGCGTTTAAAAAAATAAGCCTAAAAAATATGTTTGCGTTGGAGTACTAGTGGGAGCTTGACTTGCATGGTTTGACGTCAGAGATTGGTGAGGGGGGGGGATTAATGAACAAAGTCCCGATTTGACTTAGTCGCTTGAGTGCATTGCAATTCCCTTGAGTGAAGGCTTTAGCAAAGATATAGTAACCACAGACAGCCTTAATGTTTGCTCCAGGTCATCTTCTATATTTAGACCTAACCTCAGATATGCAATTTCTTTTTCTGGAACACAAATCCCAATTCTGCTGTTAAAATTTCTTTCACTTAGAAACTTGTTTTGATATTTTTTCTCTCAATTTATTCAAAGTGTGTATAAGTTATATGAAAAGGTCCACACTTGTTTTTTTCTGCATTTCATGTGTTCTCACATTTTTAGACCTTTGAAACAGATCAACTGCCTAGACTCACCCCAGAAGTATAGCAGCATTCATATCAGCTCTCTTACCCTGGAGGTTACCTTTGCCATCAAATGACAACATGGTCATGAAAAAGAGTTCAGTATCTAGCAATCAATGTTTGGTACACAATTTGCCCCAGTCATCTCCTGCCCCACATTTGGTGACAGTAGGGTGCCTAGGATATTCATAGAATGTCATCTCGAATTGATTCACACCCCAAGCTGCTCCGGTCTTCTCACGCTCAAAGCAGTTGAGGATTCGAGGATTCTAGGACCCCATGAAATGCAAACACCAAACTCATTTGCCATCTCCTTTGATGAAGCAAGTGCAAATGATTGACACGGGGCTCTGGCGAAGGTACCTAGGTTTGAAGCAATTGAGTGCTGTAAAGTGGAATAGCATACAGCGGAGTGGCGTAGATTGGAATGGACTGTCATAGAGTGGAATGGCTTAGAGTGAAGTGGCGTATGGTTCAGTGTTGTAGAGTGGAGTGGCGTAGAGCGAACTGGGATGTAGCTGAGTGGATTGGCCTACAATGGAGAGGCATGACGTAGAGTGGTGTGGCAGAGTGAAGTGTCATAAGTAGAGTAGAGTATTGTAGGGTGGAGGGTTACAGAGTGGAGTGAAGTAGCGTGTTGTGTTGTAGAGTCTCGTTTAAACAGAAGTAGTGTGAAAATCGCTCAACAGCTGTAGATGAAATTTGGTTGGAACGTAAAATATAGGGTGGAAAGGGTAATTTTCTGTAATAGATCTAACATGGTTAAGTAGTATTAAAGTTATAACTCACAAAACAGATAGGGTCAGACTTCTTAAAATGTAATGCAACGCAACAAGAGATCTTGGTGTGCAGCGTTACGTGTCAGGGAGAGGCAGGAATGCCCCCTATCTTTCACAATATGGTGCATTCTTCCTCTCCTTTCGCTGGCTCACTTGTAGCTGCCTAGCACTAACTCGGGAACCCTTGTGCAAGGGTGCCTGTGTTGCAGGCAGGATTGTTTATGTGAGAAAGGCATACCTTCCTGCACAAAAACAATCCTTAGAGGCTTTATCCTTTTTTTACACATTGAAAGAGATAACAGCGAGGAGAAATTAAGATACTTCTCCTCATTGTGCCTCCTCTGGTAAGGCGTAGCATTTTGAGTCATTCATAGTTTACCAGTCGCAGTAAATCTGGAAATGCACCAAAATCCATGGGTGGATGTGTGGGAACACCCATGGTCAACCCACGAAACGCCTTCCCAGGGCAGAGTAACGCAAGGCAGTGGCTTGTGATGCCTTGCTCCAGATTTACCAAAGAATGCAGGGCCATGCATGGTGGCCCTGCTTTGCTTGGCAAATCTGACTTAAGTATTGTGTTGCACTTGCAACACCATATGTGATGCAAGAGCAAAACAATATAATGATCAATCTGGTCCTTAGTTATATATATTGGGCCACAGTATACCGCCGTACATGCCGATGACAAGGCAGTATATGATTGGCTAATAGCTGCCTTTATAAACGTAAAAGGTAACCATGTTGTTTTCACACTTTGGTTGTGTTCTGAGTCAGGGCCTTTTATATAGTTAAGTTGTAGGTTTTATTGTTGTTCCTTACTAATTACCACTTTGTTAAAGTAGTAATAGGTAGGGAAATGTATGTATATTTTTCTATATTTAGTTTTTTAAGTTTACTGAGTTCCATGCTTGTACCTAAAAAAGTACCACAATAGTTACAGAAATAAAAAGAAAAATCCCAAAAAATAATACAATGTAGTACACAATATTAGTGAAATATAGTTTAGTACAGAGTTTATAATTTTTTAACGAATTTAATTAAAAAATGTTTTTAAGTAGCACAATAATTTGTATGTATTAACGCACTCTGTAGACTTTTTGTAAAAAAATTCAAACGTAAAAAGTTGAAAATATACTATAGTACACTATACTTGTTAAATATAATGTAGTATAGTGTATTTTTTATTTTGTAAATACATTTTTAAAGTACTGCAGTACTTCCCAGGTAGAACCACAGTACTCCATAACTTTTAAAAATATATATAGAAAATATCATTAGTTTTCCTACTTATTACCACTTTATTAAAGTGGTAATAGGAAGGAAAAAATATAAAAGCTACTACTTAGCCTCATTCGGCCCTAGGAGCCCCATCCACAGGGCCATAAATATTGTAAAGGGGATTAGCCATGTGGACCTCCTTCCCAACTCTCTTTAGGCCCTCGGGACCTCATCCCTCAGAGCCATTTTTTTTAAAAAGGGGAGGCGGGCCAAGTGCCACCCGCCCTGAGTCTCATTAGATCAATCAATCAATCAATCATGTCACTTATAAAGCGCACTACATACCCGCGAGGGTCTCAAGGCGCTGGGGGAAGAGGGGGGTGGTGCTGCTACTGATCGAAGAGCCAGGTCTTGAGGAGTCTTCTGAAGGCCAGTAGGTCTTGGGTCTGTCGGAGGTTGGTGGGGAGGGTGTTCCAGGTCTTGGCGGCGAGGTGGGAGAAGGATCTGCCGCCGGCGGTCGTTTTCCGGATGCGGGGGACTGTGGCGAGGGCGAGGCTGGTCGAGCGGAGCTGGCGGGTGGGGGTGTAGAAGCTGAGTCGTCTGTTGAGGTAGGCTGGTCCGGAGTTGTGGAGTGCTTTGTGTGCGTGGGTGAGGAGCTTGAAGGTTATCCTCTTGTTGACAGGGAGCCAGTGCAGGTCTCTCAGGTGGGGTGTGATGTGGCTGCGTCGGGGGATGTCGAGGATAAGACGTGCAGAGGCGTTCTGGATGCGTTGCAGCCGTCTCAGGAGCTTAGCCGTCGTTCCTGCGTAGAGGGCGTTTCCGTAGTCCAGCCTGCTGGTGACGAGGGCCTGGGTGACTGTTTTTCTTGTTTCGGTGGGGATCCACTTGAAGATCCTGCGGAGCATTCGGAGGATGTTGAAGCAGGATGAGGAAACGGCGTTGACCTGCTTAGTCATGGAGAGGGTGGGGTCGAGGATGACCCCTAGGTTGCGTACGTGGTCGGTGGGTGGCGGGGCTGTTCCCAGTGATGTTGGCCACCAGGAGTCGTCCCAGGCTGAAGGGTTGGAACCAAGGATGAGGACCTCCGACTTGTCCGAGTTCAGCTTCAGGCGGCTGGTCCTCATCCATTCGGCGACGGCCTTCATTCCTTCGTGGAGGTGGGCTTTGGCGGTGTGAGGGTCTTTGGTGAGGGAGAGGATCAGCTGGGTGTCGTCGGCGTAGGAGATGATGTTGAGGTTGTGCTGTCGGGCGACGTGGGCGAGGGGTGCCATGTAGATGTTGAACAGCGTTGGGCTGAGGGAGGAGCCTTGGGGTACGCCGCAGATGATCTTGGTGGCCTTGGATCGGAAGGGGGCGAGGCGGACGCTTTGTGTTCTGCCGGAAAGGAAGGATGTGGTCCAGTCCAGGGCCTTCTCTTGGATCCCGGCGTCGTGAAGGCGTGTTCGTAGTGTGTGGTGGCAGACCGTGTCGAAGGCGGCTGATAGGTCCAGGACCCTGAGGACCCCATCCCCCACGTCCTTATGTATTTTAAAGGGGAGTTGGGCCACTTGGCCCCCCTCCACAAGCTTTTTATGGCATGTGGACCCCATTAGCCAGGGCCAGGTATAATATTCATGGGGAGGGGGGTGCGTAGCCCCTCTCCCATAGCTGTTTTTGGCCCCAGGAACATCTTCACCGGGGACCAATCAATTTAATAAGGGGAGGGGGCATGCAGCCTCCCTCCCAGAGTTGTTTTTTACCCAAGGGGCCCCATCCCAGAGGCCCATTGTGTAGTAACTGAGTCCACGCAGGTTGGTGTAGTTCAAGAGGATTTAATGTAGATATGTAGGTGAGCCCCACCAGGAGCAGCCAGCATGCTGCTCAACCCCATCTCAACTGTGGCATTTATTCACAGAGTACCAACATTCTGAAATACATCATGAATGCAACATTCCACTGGCAGAGCATGTGATGAACAGGATACTAGGATACTACATATCCCCCTTTCTTCTTATTTCTTTTTAAAAAGAATTAAGAAGCTAAACTAAAAGAGAGAACCAAAGGAATACAGAGACAGCAAAAACGATGCAAGGAAATGCACAACGAGGAGAGAACAGAAAGATAGGTGGGAGTAGAAAAAGCGGAAGCAACAGAAGGAAAACATGGATAAACAGATAAATATAACCGATCCTCCTTTCTTTAAATAACAACAGAAAAAGAACCAAAAACACAGAGAAAGACGAGCGAAACAATGGCTACCCCCAGACACACCTACTGGCCAGACAGGAGTGCGAGGAGGCAAAACATTGAAGGAGAAAGTAAGAGAACAGAGAAGAAGAGGAGAGAATACAATCATCACTCATACTTCTCTGTCAAAGTCGTAATGATAAAATAATGTAAACAACATTGCATAGGAAAATTTACAATGTAAATCGATAAGGCATAACTTTGAGAAAGAAAAAAAAATGGGATAGAACCAAGAAAACACCCTACGAAGAAGTAAAGATGTACCAAAGTATGCGACTAAAACCCATGAAAGAACAACCTCAAATAGAGGTGACAACCTATGCACTGTAGAAATGGGACTGTAACCCAAACAAAACACCCCGTGTGAGGTAGAGTACAAATACTCTGTGCAAAGACAACCTAGTGTTAGGTCTCTTGCTGTGTACTGTAGAAATGGGACTGTAACCCAAACAAAACACCCCGTGTGAGGTACAGTACAAATACTCTGTGCAAAGACGACCTTGTGTTAGGTCTCTTGCTGTGCACTAGTAATGGGACTAAAACCCATACTAGACACCCTGTGTAGGGTAATAGTATAATAGAAGACTGAACCTGAACCTAAAACTTACCCGAAACTTGAGGGAAACTTGTGTGGTCAGGTAATGTATATGGGTCTGAACCCATGACCCATACCATAACAAAGAAGTTAAATATTGTTAACTAGTACATATGCGTGTGAGCAAACGAGACTAAAACACCTAGACAAGTGTGTAAGGGAACAGCACCCTTTGGACCAACACCCACGTGGGGTTTACGTAATGCACTGTGTGTGAATGGGACCAGTACCCATACGCACATCCAATCCCAATGGGAGGGAGTGAACCTTGAATGCCGCCCACTAGTAAACTAGGACGTCCCTTAAGAAAGAGAACCTAAGATGTGGCATAACTAACAAATGTGTTGTAATCGTAAATTTTGTACAAAAAAACTCTGGATAGGTTTCCAAATATGCATTCTCACCCGAGTCACAAGCAATATCTATGCTCACACAAAGCTAAACCCATATTGCATAAATTATGACATGTTGAAGGACCATAAACCTTAACGTTGACAGACAAAGCAGATGCTTCGACATATGTAATTAACCACACTGTAACAAAAATATGAAGAAGCATGTCCTCTTGTGGGCTGTGTCTGAAAAACTTGGTTATGGAGACACAAGAACAAAGTCCGATGACAAGAATTTCGTGGAAATTCCTTGTAGATCAGGAAGCAGTCAATTTGGACACTATCACCAGATGGCAGCCGAAGAGGAGAACAAAAACAACGTGCCACTCACCACCGAGACTCCAGAGCGTGTCGTGCGAACTCTGTGTGTCGAAACAAGAGTCCTCAAAAATGAAAAGGATGACGCTATTGTCCAGCAGAAAACGTGGAAACAAACGTAGTGTCAAAAGGCAGAACATCAGTTCACAGCGCACTTGTTGCCTTGCTGCCTGGCGGAAACGTTAATGCGTTTTTGGCAAAATGCGGAAAAGGCTGTGTTATCCAGGAAAAGCAAGAGTAGCCAACCTCAAAATGGCGGCACATCGTCTACGTTGTGCCGTATGGCCCACGGCGCGTCGGTGCACTCCAAACGTGGCACTCCAAAGTCAGGGCTTGAAATGTGACTCCTACAGCAAGATGGCGGCACGCAGTGACGGCCGCGCCGGGTGGTCTCTGGTGGGAGCGTGCTGAACAACGTCCTAGAGCAGCTAAAAGTGGTGCCTAGCAACAGAAGAGACACCGAAGACCCAGCCGCGCAGCCACGCAACCACCGAGAGGAGGTAAGACTGCGCGCGTACAATGCAGCTCGTGCCTGTATATTTTTGAACCGCAGCGGTTCAACTGCCACAAGTGTCCAGAGAAAGCCAGGGACAACATTAAAGGCAAAATAGTCTTACCTCCACAAGTCCACACAAGCACATATCCACAAGTCCGCACAAGCACATGTGAGTTGGTTTACCAAACGGCTTTCACCAGAGCGGCTTCATCACCAAGGTTGACTCTGTGCGCGTGAATTTCACGGGTCGGTTTTATGCAGGTCCCAGTAAGTAGGGATCACCGCTCCAGTGAACGTATGAAACATGTCATTGACGCCAAGGAGAACAAAAAGCATTATATAGGCACCTCCCTTTTAGCGCACACATAGTGAAGTAGATAGGCTTGGCGCAGGTTAAATGTCCATGTAAATCACGATGTGTGCAGCGTCTGTGCAATGTGAGACGACATGTAGAATGTCAAAATGAAGAGTAGATGTCGCAACATGAGGCTTAGATTCCAAGAAGGCGCAGTGCAAAGAGATGTGGCCAGATGAGATTGAGTACAGCACGCTTAAGTAGCATGGTGGAGTAGCTTTGATCTTGAGAGACGCTTGAAGACAGAACCATCCATAGAGTCACACTGTTCTAGTGTGGAGCTTGTGAAGTCCATTCACTGTGACAGGCTTGTGTGAAGTGGGATCTGGCACGTGCACGTTGGGGGCGACCGGTGAGGTGGTCACTGGTGGGGCTCAGGGTGCCAGAGTCCTTGTTCAATTGTAGTTTGTAGTTTCTTGTTGCCTCTTTTGAAAAATCTTGACTTCTTTGACATTGACTTCATTTGATGAGCACGTAGAACATGGGTAGGTTTCCAGATCGTCGCCATAAAATTGTAGTAACTGAGTCCACGCAGGTTGGTGTAGTTCAAGAGGATTTAATGTAGATATGTAGGTGAGCCCCACCAGGAGCAGCCATCATGCTGCTCAACCCCATCTCAACTGTGGCATTTCTTCACAGAGTACCAACATTCTGAAATACATCATGAATGCAACATTCCACTGGCAGAGCATGTGATGAACAGGATACTAGGATACTACACATTGTGTTAATTAAGGGGAGGGGGGGGCCACACGTGCCCCCTCCCAGAGCCTTTAAAATACCCTGGGACCCCTTCTCCAAGGGCTGTGTTTTTTCTTTGTAAAGGGGTGGGGGGCAGGTAGCCCACCTCTCCAAGCCTATTTTGGCCCCGGGCCTGAGTTTAAAATCGGTGGGTGCCCACCCAGTGCATTCACCGTACACAACATTGGGGGCCACGGGGTGGGGATCGTCAGGACTCCCTCGGCCCCAACCAACTCCCCACATCCTGCGGGAGCCAGCATTGCTCCCACCTGTTGGGAGCAGCTATTTATACTGCTCCTTCCAGGCGGGAGCAATATCTTGATCTCTCTCCCGGGCCATTTTAATCCCCTGGGACCCTATACCCAGGGCCCAATTCATTTGGGGATGGGGTCCCCAAGGCCAAATACAGCTTGGGGTCGACCACGCAGCCTTCCTCTCCTTATTAAATAAATTAGAACCTGGTTGATGGGTTCCCTGGGTCAGGAAATGGACCGAGGAGCGGGGCCGCACACTCCCTCCCCTTAATTTTTTTTTTTTTTTTTTTGCAATCTCCCGGGAGTCCAGCGGGATTGCGGCAAAAATTGCAAAAAGATTTCAATTCTGGCCCTGGGGTTGTTTCTCTGGGTCCCCCCCATGGGGCCAAGGGTATACCTACACTGCCCACTTGTGTTAATTTTTTTTATAACTTCAGCATAGGGGACTAAGTCTCTGAGTCCTGTAATAGCTCATGTTGCTGGAAGCCAGTCAGAGCCTTGATTCCACTTCATGCCCCTTTCTTCCACCACCCTACAATTCCTGTCTCTTCATCTTACTCTTGCTGAATCTTTATTATCCTTGCTTTCCCCCTTTGTCAGTGGTTTCTTTTTTTGATAATCAATTTTATTGATTTTAAACAAGGAAGAGAAAATACACCAGCAGTAATTAAAGCAACATGTTCCAGCAGTTGTAAAAAAAAAACCTCATGTTACATGTGAAGAAAAAGCACCATCAATACATTGTCGCGCTAGACCTTGCACACTGCCCACGTTTCCTACAGTGGAGCGCTGTTAATCTATCTGCCCCAACCACTTGCCCCAGATTTTGCGGTGTTTCGCTGGGCACCCTCTGGCCTCGTATAAAGACTTCTCTTGTGTGGCGCACCAGTCCACCCCCCTGTGCCATTTTGTTATAGTGGGTGGGACGGGGTTTGACCAGTTAGCTGCAATATCACTCTTGGCTACTACCACAGCTGTGTTTAGGAATGATTTGTCAGATCTGGAGCCATCCAGGCCCTCTGTGATTCCCAGGAGCCCATTTAGTGGATTATGGGGGACCTCCCAGCCCAGAACCTCTGATAGTTCTTTTTCAATGGAGTCCCAATATCGTGCGATAGCGGGGCAGGACCACACCATATGGCAGAAGTCCGCTTGGTCCTGTCCGCAACGCGTACATGAAGCATGTGGTCTCAGACCTGCGCTGTGAAGACGTTTTGGTGTTAGGTATGCAGCATGTAAGTAGTACAACTGAATCAGACAGAGTCTGGCTGAAGTAGTGACTGTTTTGGGAGCCATCAGTGCATCTCTCCAGTCTTCCTTTTGAAGAGTCCCAACCCATCCCTCCCATCGGCTCCTAAGTTGATCTAGTGTGTTTGGAGTGTTGTTTGTTAGGGAGCGGTAAATTCAGGAAATCCCTCCCTTTCCCAGGTCACCTGTCATGGTTTGTGCCTCGGGGGGGGACTGTACTCTGGTAGCGAGGTGCCATTTGGGATGTGGCTGTAGAGGGCATGGCGTAGTTGCAGATACTTATAAAATTGAGAGGGGTGTAGGGAGTACCGGGTCTGCAAATCTTGGAAAGTGCGCATGTGATCACCCGTCCATATGTCCCCAAGTTGCGAAATCCCAATAAGATCCCAGGTCTTGAATCCTTCCAAATTGCTGACCTCTCGAAGCCAGGTATCCTGCCAGAGCGGTGTGTAACGGGTCAGCTTATTCGACCATTGAGTGTGGCGCAAGGAGGCACGCCAGGCCAGGAGGACCACCCGCGTCACCTTGGGCATAGATCTGGATATCGGAGCCCCATACATCATCGCTTGGATCCTGGGTAAGTCCAAGCCAGCCAATTCAGTTCTGTATGCCAGGTCTGACCAGCATCCATTGAACCAGTCATGCAACGTAAGTAAGCGGGTTGCCAGATAATATAGGTATAAATTGGTCATGCCCATACCCACATCAAAGGATGGAATTCAGCATTGGGACAGGGCCAAGCGGGGGTTCCGCCCGTTCCAGAGGAATTTGATGGCTATACTGTCCAGCTCGTTAAACCAAGACCGCCGGAAATGGAAGGGAGTGTCTTAAATTATGTACAGGAATCTGGGAAGTATCATCATTTTGAAGAGAGCAACTCTTCCCAGTGGATTAAGTGGTAGTGTCTGCCACTTATGGAGGTCATCCCGGGCTCTCCTCACCAGCGGGGTGATGTTGAGTGTCCATTCGAGGTCGGGAAGCAGAGCCACCAAGATATTTAAAGGATTGCCTTCTAATAGGTATTGTGGATTGCCAATCAATACATTCTCTGGAGATATGGAGAGGGACTAGGACAGACTTGGTGGGGTTTAGGTGCAGGCCGGAAGCTTGTCCAAAGGAGTGCAGAGCCCGAAGGCAGTGGGGGCCGGT
The DNA here is from genome assembly GCA_963921515.1 of Calotriton arnoldi. Classification (NCBI taxonomy): domain Eukaryota; kingdom Metazoa; phylum Chordata; class Amphibia; order Caudata; family Salamandridae; genus Calotriton; species Calotriton arnoldi. The sequence continues at coordinate 32,916 of CAWUFW010016057.1, forward strand.
TTGGCCAGAAAGAGCAGGACATCGTCCGCGTATAAAGCGATTTTGCCTTCGTCAGTGCCTGACCATTCCCATCCCCTGATTCGGTCGTCAGACCGTATGAGGCATGCGAGAGGCTCCATCGCCAGGGTGAACAGGAGCGGGGAGAGGGGACAGCCCTGCCTCATCCCTCTCCTAATAGGGCAAGCTCCGACAGCACCCTGTTAATAAGTACTCGTGCCTGTGGTCTAGTGTATAACACCTTAACCAGTTTACGGTAGTATTGGCCCAAACCCATTTCGATCAGTACGTCTTTTAGGTATTGCCAGTCCACAGAATCAAAAGCCTTCTCAAAATCAATAAGGAGAAGTGCTAAGTAAGGGGTCAGGGATTGGCGATTTGCTAAGGCTATGTGAAGGCGTCTGAGGCAGTGCCTGGTGCCGCGGGATGGCATAAATCCACATTGGTCCAGGTGGACCAATTTGGAAAGGTAGGGCTTCAGTCGGTTTGTTGTAATTTGGCAGCACTTAAGTTAAGCATTAGCCAAGACATCCTGTATTCAGAGGCTAAATTGTCCGCTTTGTGGAATCCATTTTGTATTTCTGGCAGCCATTTTGGTTGCCATGTGCTAAATGGGAATGGGAAAAGTGACAATATTTCAACACCATATGTCTTCACAAATGAGAATAATAAAGAACATTGGACCTTTTGTGATTTCTGTGACAAAAACTAAAGCAGATTTGTGTATCTGTAGTGTTGGAAGAATTCCAGTGGGGAGGAGCGAGTGTACTGTAATCCTGACCATTGAAGGTGCCAATAACCGCACTTTCACAGCCTCGCATAATACGTATTTTGTGTGTGGAAATAACGGATATTATCAATTACCTGTTGGGTGGTCAGGAATCTGCTACCGGATCACTCACCTTCAGTATATGGCGCAATATCAGAACTGCATAAGATTGCTGCAGAAATTCATCCAGAGACTGGTACTTGGACTTTTACTGGATGGTTTTGGACTCTTGTTTCTGCTTGGGGCTGGAAGCTACTGACTATCCTGTGTGTAATGATTATGATACTTTTTACATGCTGTGTATGTATCCAATGTGGTCCAATGCTTTGCTCCATTTGCATCTCTGCTTGTATACCTGCCAAAGGGAACGTTGCTGAAACAAAGGCCCAACAAATGTTGAATAAAGAGGTGGCCGAAATAATGTTAATAGATGTACGGGATGAATATTTAGATTACCCCAGATAAACGAATGTCTTCGGCTAATGCTGAAAGGGTCGTCTGTTGTAATTTGGCAGCACTTAAGTTAAGCATTAGCCAAGACATCCTGTATTCAGAGGCTAAATTGTCCGCTTTGTGGAATCCATTTTGTATTTCTGGCAGCCATTTTGGTTGCCATGTGCTGCCATGTGCTCGCCATGTGCTCTGTCCTACCTTCCTGTTAACTGCTCTTGAAATCTGCCTAGAGACGAGTTATATTTAGTTTCTTTTGCTTTGCACATGCTCAGTTGAGCTCGTAGCTGTCCATGCAGCTGTTCCGAGTTTATAAATGTCAGGATGTGTCTACTAGAAGTAGAAACTGTTAGCTCCACCCACTTGTCGACTGTGCATTTCTTGTATGACCTTATATGTATCTAAAACCAGCATTTGTGTTTGTACCGCCTTCATTTGAGCCCCTGTGTGGGTATAAAAGGACCAAGGTCCTTCCATTCAGTGTGCTACTTCATGCATTACCGAAGGGTGGTGTGTAAATGTAGCTCCACCTCATGAGGTTTAATAAACTCAGTTTTTTCTATTCCAGTTTCTGTGCCAACTTCTTCTTAGCGGTCTGAGGACTCTGTGCAAGGAAGGGTGAACTCCTAAGCACTGGTAGGCCTTGTTGAGGCTCACCACTACAGGTTAGCTAGGACCGATGCAAATATTTTGATTTCTGCGTTAATGAGAGGGATTGGGCGGTATTCAGCGCAGTGTGTTGAGGGAGGTTGTGATTTGGAGATCACCACAATGGTGGAAGTGTCTGTTTCTGGTAGAAATGAGCCCTTGTCGACAGCTTCAGCATACATGTCCAAGAGGTGTGGGACTAGTCTCTCACGATAGGCCGCATAGTACTCTTGCGGGAGTCCATCAGGGCCTGGAGTTTTGCCTGATGCGGTGCGTGATATGGCGTCATTGACTTAGTCTTGTGTGATGGGACGATCAAGGTCTGCCATTTCACAGTCGTTGAGGCGGGGGAGGTGAAGGCGTTCCCGATTAATTAGCTCCGGGAGGGAGAGCTCGGGGCGCTGCTCAGAGTAAAGTTTGGAATAGTAAGTGGCGAAACTCTGGGCCATCGCCGAGGAGGAGCGGCGGACAGTGCCGTCGGGATCTTTAATTTCTGGGATTATGAGGTTGGCCATGGGATATGTGGCCAGTCGATGCAGGATTTTCCCATTTTTGTCTCCCCATCCATATATCCTGGCTACAGAGGATCTCCAAAGTAGTTTGGCGGCCTCTGTGGAGATCTGTTTGATCTCTTCTCTTAGAAGTGCAAGCTGTCTGCTCTGTGGGACGTCCTGTCGCTCCGACGTTCGGTTCTCAAGGAGAGTTGCCCGGGCCTCCAATAGAGTGATTTGGGAGTTTTGGGTTTGGCGCTTGATCTTGAGCTGGCCCTTGGCGAAGCCACGTATAGTGGCCTTGCTCGCTTCCTATAGAGTGCTCGGGGAGGAGACCGAGTTTTGGATAGTAAGAAAATATTGCTTAAGTTCTGTTCCTACAGATTTCTTAAAGTCTTTATCTTGGAGGAACCATGCGTTCATCCTCCATATGGGGCGGAGTATGTCGGGGGGTCACCCACTCTCAGAAATACAGGTGAGTGGTCCGATATACCTCTAGGGAGGATGGTAAAGTCTCTGATTTTGTGGCAGTCCAGGGCGGGCATGAAAACGTAGTCGATTCGTGCTTGTGTATGGTGTGCCGCAGAGGTATGTGTAAATTGTTTACCCTGGGGGTGCCAGACTCGCCAAGTGTCACAGATACCCAGAGTGCTTGCCCAGTTTATTAAAAGTTTGGCATGGGCGATTCTCGTGGTAGATGGGGCGTTTGTAGTGTCGAGCTCTGGGTGCATAACCGCATTGAAATCGCCTCCGATAATTGTCAGTCCAGGAGGTAAGGAGGCTATGAGGTCTGTGGTGGACTTTAAGGTGGAGGAGAGTAGCGATGGAGGAGAGTATATGGAGACCAGGTTAAGGGAGTTTCCCCCTATGGTTCCTCTTAGGGCCATGAAGCATCCCTGTGGGTCGCTAGTGGCTTTTGTGAGCACAAAGGGAAGATTACGCTGCAGAAGGATTGCCACGCCCCTTGATTCTCGAGTGAATCCTGAGTGCCAAACTCTATCGTAGCCGTATCACGCCAGAAAAGGGCAGTTGTTGCCTTTAAGGTGGGTTTCTTGGAGTAATAGTATGTCAGCTCCCTGGCGTTGGGCGTATCGCAGGACTGCCGTCCGTTTGACTCTATCTAATAGCCCATTAATATTCCATGATGGCACACGGAGTGGGTCTCCACCATTACTTGTGTCTGTCACGGCGGATCAAAATGTGGATGGGAGTCAGCGAGATTGAATGAGGTGTGGATTGTATGGCAGTGCGCGCAGGCTACGGGGTTGCAGGTATTTCCCCGTATTGTGAATAGTGCCTGTAATTATCTTGTTGCTGAGGAGAAGTGCTGGTGTCGTGGACAACGTACAATAACGAAAACTCGGGACAACGGTCCCCCCTCCCCGTCCCTACCCCCACCCTATACTTCAAAAACGGAAGCATCTGTCGTCCTCGATAAACAATGTGAAATACCAAACTAGAACGCTTGGGTGTGGAGATTCGTGGAGGACCCCTCTTGACATAAGAATACTTTATCGTCGCAGTAAGCAAAAAACTTGAGTTATGATGAGAAGCTTCTGTTTGGGAGTGACCCACTTATTGTGTCTCTGGTAGATCGCGGCTGACTGGGAATGTCATTCTAGGAGTGCCGGGCTCCGAGAGAGATCTAAGTCTGCCAGGTCTATTTGGGGATTTCTAGGCGTAGTGTTCCCAGGTCTCAAGCGGTCTATTGAGCCAGATCTCTGTGAAGAGTGGGGGCTATCCAGGGGTGCCCGGTCCCCTGGGCGCGTTCCAGGGCCTGTGGGCGAATCCGACCTGGCTCGGCGCATACCTCGTCCCCTACGAGAGCTTTACGTCTTCTGCATGGTTTGGGTGAACCTGCTCGGGCACCCCCTGTTCGGGCCCCAGGGGACAGGGCTGGGGCGTTTGCTCTTAAAGGACGTTCTTCAGTCAGCCATGTCCAGGCTGCCTCGGGGGACTCGAAGAAGATAGCTTTATTCTGGAAAACCACTCGGAGGCGGGCCGGGAAGAGTAACCTGTACTGTTGGTCCAGAGCACGGAGTTTCTGCTTAACTTCAACGAGCGATCTTCTTTGGGCTTGGACCTCCCTTGTGTAGTCTGGGAAGATCATTATTGGTTGGCCTTGGTAAGTTAGGGATTTTTGGTTGCGTGCTTTGTTGAGGATGGAATCCCTATCCTTGATGTTAAGGATCCGAGCAATAATAGGCCTATGGGGTGCTCCAGGTGGAGGTCTTGGGGCCAACGAGCGGTGGGCCCCTCAACCGCTAACCATACGGAGAGGGATTCTTTGGGCATCCAGGATTTTAGCCAGTGTTCAATGAAGTTGCTCATCTGCCCTTGTTCTGAGCCCTCCGGGAATCCCACTAAGCGAAGATTATTGCGCCTCGACCTGTTTTCGGCGTCTTCCGCTCTTTTATGTAGTTCTTTGGTGTGGGTTTGGAGGCTTGCGACTTGCTCTTTTAACTGATGAACGTCGTCCTCGACTGTGGAGAGCCCGGATTCCGTTTCCTTGATTCGGGGCATCGCATTGCAGAGGTCTTGCCGGAGGAGGGCCATGTCCACCCGCACCTCGCCGATCTTGTTCTCGACCGAGGTTTGTGATGCACTGATTGCTTGTAGTATTGTGTTGAGGTCGGCGACGACGGGGGCGGATTTCTCAACGTGCCCGCTCATTGCTCCGGTTTCAGTGGTCATGTACTGGTCCATTTTGGTCTGTGTTGGGGGCGGGGGGGGGCTTAGGCCCACGATCCTTCCCCATGGCGGCGATCAGGTGCGTGGTCCACTTGAGACCCGCACCGCTGGGTGTCTCCGGTGGGTCTGGAGGCGGGTGGCGTGTCCCACAGTTTAGAGCGTGAATGGGATAGGAAGGAAGCCGTGCACAGCCGGTAGTCCAGGACCTGTTTAACTTTAGTGACAAGTGGCGGTTTAGTACCCGATTATGGATGAATTTCTGGGCCTTGCTGAACGCAGTCCCCGGCCCACACAGTTCCGCTCTCGCAAGGAGTCTGGGAGCAACTAGGGGGTCTCCGGTGTAGGCTCAGCTCGGGGTCGGCCCCAGCAAAGCCCCTTTATATTCTTCCTCCCAGGCCGGCCACTGGATCAAGTACCCGGCCTCGTCGCCGCGGCAGTGATTCGGTGAGACACCTAGCCAGCAGTCCACTCCTCCACGGCGGCGGTAGCACTTCGCTCCTCCCCTCGGGGCAATCGGGGGGGGGGGAATGGGGGGCTCAAAGGGCGGTCGCAGCCATGGGATATGAGGGCCTGGAGGAGGTCTTCAGGTTAAGCCCCTTCTGGATGATAGCTTGCCGGAATGTCTGAGGGGGGCCAAGGGGAAGCTGTTAAGTGCCACTGGAGTACCGCCGCAGCTCCTTCCCCACATAGACTGGTATTTGCCAGGATATCTCAGAGCTTCTATTGCCAGTCCCACTCTGAGCCCACCGGGAGGAGTCCCAGTCCAGGCCCGCTGCTCCGCCGACTTTGTTGAGAGGCCCCCGGTCAGGAGGAGTCACAGGCCAAGTCTGGCAATGCGGCCCCGCCGGTTCGCCTGCGTGGTCCCAGCCGCCCAGCACCCTCGATCGCGGACAGGATTCCCGCCTACCGTGTGGCTGTCTGCGGGTTGTTTGCAGGGCGGCTTCAGAAACCAAGGCCTCTCCTGGGCTTTCCTTTGCACTTCGGTCCCGATCGGAGCCGCCGCAGCTTCCCCTCCACACAGAGCTGTACTTGCCAGGATATCTCAGAGCCACTATTGCCAGTTTCTCTCCGAGCCCCCTGGGAAGAGTCCCAATCCAGGCCTCGTTGCTCCCTTGGCCTTTTCGAGAGGCCTCCGAACAGGAGGCACCTCGGCGGAGCCACAGGTCGAGTCAGGCAATGCGGCCCCTCCGGTACACTTGTGTAGTCCCAGCCACCCAGCGTCCTCGGTCGCGGATAGGAGTCCCGCCTACCTTGTGGCTGTCTGCGGGTTGTTTGCAGGGCGGTTTCAGCAATCGAGGCCTCTCCTGGGTCCTCCTGCACTCCTGGTTCAAATCAGGGCCGTCTGGAGGCCCAATCCCGCAACTGTGGCCAGCCCAGGCCGAGGAGCCGTTCAGGCCTCAAATCTGGAACTCCGGGCTGTCGACCGTGGGCAGGCTCCTGGTCGGTCCTCTCGCTGCTCCGGGAGGCGGGCGCCAGGCCCCAAGCAGGACGCCCGCGTCAGTCCAAGCCCTGGAGCCGCACCGGCCCCAAATCCAGGCCCTCCGACCGTCGGCTATGGGCAGGCTCTCGGTCTGGTATTTTTCTGACTCTGATGCGAGCTTCAGCCGCCTGTCCTCTCTCCCCGGTCCCTCGTCAAAACGGCCGTGGGGGATTGCAGGGCCATCGCAGATCACCGCCTTCTTGTCACTGGTTTCTTATTGTCCTCTTCCTCATTCTTTTTCACTTTTTTATCTGTCTCTCTTTCCCAGATGCAGTCCAATGATGAAAAACTAATTTCAGTCCCAAAAAATTAGGACTCATCTAGTGAGAATTGTCATCTCGCTAGATGCGATAAATGTAGCACAATATTTTTAAAATGTCCTCCTTAAATAAAAAAAACTGTAACACAGTATATGGGATGAAGGCGAGCGAGCTTTTCAGTTCAGCTCGTGTTTTCAGCGCAGCCTACAGTCAGTGCGGCGCCAGGCATTACTTATCCATTGACGGTTCAGGCTATTAACCCTTTGCATTATCTTTTCTATTTGTTTGATAAATCTTTTAATATCCTGACTCGGGGGACCTACTATAATCTCGTTTTCTTATCGTCCAAGAAATTGTTGCTATCACGTTTAGTCCTAATGAATACTCAAGAAAAATAATGTCTTTAGGGCTGAAATGTCGAGAACCACACTAGTAGACTGATATCAGTTACTTTCAACTGTGCTCTTAGACTGAGTTGTGTGGTGAAAGGTCTCATTTGTATGAAACCCTAGTTTTCTATATATGCGTTGTATATAGCACTGTGCATATATTGTTCACCCTTTTCACTATTACTGCACCATTATTTTAGAGCCTATCATCCTGATACAATGTGTCTCTTGCGTAGTAAGGAAATGCTCAATAAATGTAACGGAAAAAACATAATTCAATTGTTGTTTAATCATTTAGCCAAAGTAGATTAGGCTTCAAACTTCCTACGAGGGAACTATTTTTGTTTTGTAACATCGTTATTAGGCCATTATAAAAACATGCACCATTCATCCAGCATACATCTTTTAATGATCTAGTTCAAATGATCACTTAAAATGTGAATTTCCTTTGAACAACTTAATTCAGATGAGGATAGGGACATTGCAGTCGGAATTAAGACTATGAAATGTATACTCTTAGCAGACGTTGTCTGGGTCTCATTGGGAAATAGTTATTTTCAGGTTGTGCCCATGTGCTCCAGCAACTTTACTTTCCAGTAAAGTACTCATAAAACTCTAATTCCCTGCTGTAATTTGCGCAAGCAATAAGCTCTAATGAAATGGACATGCTCCGATCTAATAATGATTGCATGTAGCTGTGCCAAGGTCTTTATGTCTGCCAGGAAGTAGTCAATTCTGTCTTTCTTCAGAGAAATGACTTCTGATTGCAGTCATCTGAATCTTTGCCATCCCACAGGAGAAGACTATACTTGAGGTTCAAATGTTAATGCGTCCACCCTATACCAAAACTGTAAAAGAAAACAAAAATTAAAGAAAAAAGATAAAACTGTGAATATAATTCACAAATTCCTAAAGATTTTATTTGCCACAGATACATTTGCGACCAGGAAAACATACAATTAGTTCATTTTCAAAAAGCACACGAGATTCAATCAAAAAAATTGTTGAAGACTAGCATTGGTTATCTTGTACTGAATGTGTACAAATTACAAATATGCAAGTTGTGCGCATTTACAGGTTTTGGGGCAGAAAATGCCCAGAAAACGTGTCGATCAAAAATATCACATCACCTGCATACTGAAAGAAGTGTGTTACCGGAGTGGCCAATAACTTGCAATATATATGAAATGAAAACCAAAACAAAAAGTTGTACTCGCCTCTGCGGAGAAAGTCTTTAGGAGGATCTGTCATCGAAAACCAAAGCTCCTTGAAGTCTACTGGGACCTATTATAGGAGACACTAAAAACACACATCTCCATACGTGCTGAATGAAATATGCAGTTTTGTCATCTTTGAAGTGACCCTGATACTCAAGGGCTGAACCTTTCAATCCCCTGCTCTGCTGAAACGCAAGCTACATTTGTGAGTTCAGCCACATCCCTCCCTATTGTGTCTGTTCACATGCATTGTTGTTTTATTATTTGAGCTATGAGAGGGCTGCATGCTTGTATGAAGCAAGTAAAACAGAGACGTGACTCAGCTGACTGTTTGCAGTGTGCTCACAGAGAGCAGTGCCTTGGCATTTTATCGGCATCTTTTAGAGTTGCATGTTTTGGTGCAACAGGGTGATCGTCATGTTATGAATAGCTTATAATATAGCCTTATAGCCCGCCGTAGCGGGCTATACTGGCTATTAAAGGCCCGCTCCAGTGTTAAAGGCCCCAGCCTTATTGACGGACACAAATGATGCATTTTCATATTATCCTTCATTAAAGTTTTCCGTCTTATCTGGTTCATTTTAGGGATTCAGATTTTTCCCTGTGATTTCCAAACAGAGGCTAGTGAAGGCCATAGCTCTATGCCCCACTTGGTAAGGCCAAGCCAAAGCTTACATGTGAAAACATTCCAGAACAAAAAGATCGCCAGTTAAGAACAGGACCAATTTTTAAGGTGCCTTCAGGCATTTATGTGCGATTCTATTTTACTACACAGATTCTTCTACTTTTGCTTAGTTTTTATCACTTTCTTAATCGGAAGCACTATATGTGGTATCAACATGCAGTGAGCATTTTTTTTAAATTAGACCGTTGGTAAGTGACATGCTTTTCTGCCTTTGATACATAATTTAATTTCTTCTCTCCCACCTCATCGGATGTATGCTTAATGCTGCAATAGGTTACATTTGGGTCCTCTTTTTTTCTAGATTTCTTTTATCTTCATACTCATTTCTATGCATCTTGCTGATCCTCTGTGCTTGAGCATTGCCAAAAATGGATTATCATACTGCAGCTGACCTCCTTTATCTCCGCATAAGCCCTTGAGTTCCTCTTTTATCTACGCATTGGCCCTTGATGGTCTCATAGCTCAGCATCCACTCCTGGTTGGCCGCCTTTACTGCCACATCAGCCCTGGAGTGTGTCCTTTATCTCAGCATCCGCCTTCAGCCTCCTTTATATGAGCATTAGCCTTCAATGGCCTCTATTATCTCCGCATCTGGAAGCAAGGGCCTAAGGATCCTATCAGTGTGGTTCTATCTGTACTGGTTTGGCTACCTCTAAAATGAAGTTGAAGCTGAAGAATTTCATGGTATGCCTTATGACTTGGAATGCAAGAATATCTACGGACCAGATACTACCTCTCAAAAGCACAGATCTTTGCTGGTCTCCCCTTCATCATTTTGTGATTCCAGTGCATGAGATCTGGTGTTGGAGGCAGTCGAATATAGGGTCCAGTACGTTAGAATGCTCTTGCCCTGTATGTTGTCCCCATTGAAACTAATTTGTCCCTCAAAAGGACCTCAAAGAGAAGATTATTCCTCAGGATTTACCAGATTAGACAGACTCACACAGGATTAGGACACCTCCACATAGACATGCCTCAATAACAACCAGTGATTAATTTGTAAAAAAGTAAGTGCTGGGGCTCTCGTCAGGAGGCAGCTTGCACCAGCCCATTTCTCCTGTTAGCACCGCCTAAAACAGAACCATAAAAATGGGGAGAGGATGTGGCGTGATGGCCAGAGCTGCAGACTTCGGAGCTGGGGTACCAGGTTAGAGTCTCGGCGTCGGCTCAACATCCTGTGATTCTGAGCAAATCACTTAATCTTCCGTGCCCACCATAAATGAATGTGTAAAAGCGTCAGTGTTCATGATTAAGTGCCGGTGCTGAGCACCAGAAACCACCGGCTCAAATTTAGCACTGATAACAACGACCTTTTGGTTACTGTTTGTAAATTAGTGCATTCAGCTGGCAGTCACCCTAAGTCTGCTTAAGGACAGTGTGCAAGGAGTTACTCAAGACACTGTTTGAAACCAGAGTCTGGCCCTTTGCATGCTGATCTGTAAGATGTCCTGAATTTGATTTATATGTATGAACCTCTGTTTATCTGTACATTGTTTCATCAAAATGTCAGTATTACAGAGAAGACAGTTGTGGTGATGCAGTGTGTACCACCTCCATGGCAGGCTAACGCAGACACAGTCTCGGGAATGGTTACATCATGAAGACTGGGATATGTCTGCACATTCCATCTGTTTGTGCCCCGGGGAAGAGATTTTCGCATTTCACTACCTGAGTATAATTATATACTGGTGTGGTGAGTCAATTTAGCGCTAAATTCCCACCTTACTTTATCACTAGATGATACCGGTACCAGCTTACAGACGAAGGATATTTTTCATCATTCCATCCTACCACAGGGAGATCCCCTACAGGTGGTTCTCTCACAACACACATCCACCCTCTACCGCCTCATATGAACTTGATTGTATTTGGATACTTTAATTAAGAGAACCTATTCCATTATTGGCTTTTTTCATGCTAGATCAGCTCACTGACAGACATATTCTTTATCCCTCCTGGGATGGTCTGCAACTACTTGCGGCAGTAAACTTAAAAAAGTGAGTGCGTGAACAGGTGAGTACCCTATATGTACTTGTGTGGGCGATTACATTTTCTTAGCGGCAGACAAACAAGTGCTAATTCCCTGAAAGACTTTATTAAAATCAGACCAAAATAAATATCTATACTCTGGAAAGATAGACATTGATATTCAGAATTAATGGAAAAAGCTATAAATTTCCCACTTTATTAAATGGAAAAACCGTTCTATGTATACATTTTCCTAGGCTGAAACTTTTTGGTACATCATAGAAACATATGTTCATCTCACCACCTATGGGTTAGGTATACTGTTTTAATGCTGAGGGATTGGAAGTAATAAGGCAAAATGGAACAAAACATCAAACCTTACAGAATTAAGTAAATGCCTACAGGAAAATTGGTTATTGAACACCTTTATACTCTAATGGAGCGACAAGCCATTTGACAGCTGATGGGAACAGAAATTGCTGATGTTACATAGTGCTTGATGTTACGTAGAGCTTGTTGTTACGTAGTGCTTGATGTTACGTAGAGCTTGTTGTTACGTAGTGCTTCATGTCTCAGTCTTGCCAATGTGTAGCAATGTGAACAGTTTGCAAATTCCCGAAGTCGGTGGGATTATGTAAGAATTTGCACTGGATGTGAATCTACAATAGTCGCAAGCCGCAAAACTACTGTCACAGGTAAGTAGCATTTTCCCTACTATAACCCAATGCAATTGGCCTCTAACAACTTGGAATGATGGAGGGTTCTGCCAGCCACGATGTAGGTGGTCACCCACCATCGTTCAATCAAATAGTTGCACTGGATAAAGCAGTATTTTCAAACATTTTAATGAGCATGTTGCAAACGTCTTCATTTTATTTGTACTCTGCAGTAGCGCCAATTTCTGTCTACCTTGTACCGCTTGTGACAACTGAATATACAGAGCTCCTGTACACGGAGAGGTCTGTAGACCGTCAGTCTGGAGTGTGTTTCCCTGTGCAGGCAGCAAACTTCCGCACTTTAGAGATTGGTCAGAGATCCCCCTGCAGATGGGTACAGTGAGAGGCTGCACCCGCCTGCAGGGGGATGTCATATGGGGTACATGGGACTTGCATTCCCTTCTCCCAAAGGCTTTCCTCTGGAGGCACCATCCTAAGGGCTTGTTTACCTCTATGCCCACATCCACAACATGGCGCAGGCCCAGAGGCAAAGTGATAACCACATGTGCATGGGCCCACTCCCTCATGAAAATGAAAGAACACCATTTGAAGACAGCACTGGCTCTATATGTGTGCGAGTGCTATCAGTATTACAGAATGGGCCACACAGGTGTCTGTGACACCTTCTGTAATACTATAGTGCCCCTGGAGGCGCACAAAGTGGGCACACATGCCCGTTATGCTCCTGGGGCACTATGTATAACGGGGCCCTGGGGCTCCTCTGCCCTTTACTTCACCCATTCCCTACCTGATGAGCCATGCTGGCACATTGTCAGGGGTATTGAACACTTTATAAATCGAATTACACTAAAATGGAATGTATCATCTAAGCGCCTTGTACAGTCCCATGCGGTATACTGCTCCTTCCATTTAAAGAACACAATATCTGTATATTCAGCATAGCTGAAAATTAGTCTGTATGCTCAAATTCGACACTACTTTTTAAAACAGTACATGCTGACAGCTTATGCAATGATGCAGAAACATAAAAGATTCGTAATAGCAGAGGGATTCTGGTCGCATCCAAGCCCGCTTTTCTGGGGGCTTTGCCAGGTTTGTCCTCAGATTTCAGTGGTATTTGCCGGCCGGAGACAGCTGGCAGCTGCTGCAAGCTGGAAACAGCTGAGTTATGTGCACATATTGTACAGCCTGTCAGTGCTTCAGTAGCCCTTGTCTTTCTCTCCTCAACAGCCCCTGCTGCAGCTGTTCTGAGCGCTGAGCAGTCTCTGGAAGTTTTATTGGGCTCTGCTCCAGGAATGTATATGCTCTTACAGTTCTCTTTGTTACTCTGGTCCTCTCCACACATTGAACTTCAGAAACTCTGCCTCCTTTCTCTTTTGCTTGGAGTGTACATTCCAGCTACGCCATTTGGTCTGCTGGAGCTGGACTGAGCAGCCTGGAATTTATGGGCGTTCTTTCCAAATTACAAATGTATCCCTCAGTCTTCTGTTTCTGATGCTCCTTCTGGGTATAACAGCCCAGCAGATGGGTTAGCTCACTACTATGTTGTCACTCAAAACTGTAGAGGAATACTTATTTTAATATTTCAAATGTTTTACCTCGACTTGGAGGGCAACCAAGAGCTGATCGTCCTGCTATAAAACAGAATTACACTCAATTCAGTTTCCAAATTATTTCTTAGAACAAACAAGGTCACTTTGAGTTTGCAGATGCAATCTTACAGAAATAATTAAAAACAAAAACAATATGGATAAATATAAACAAATAAGTAGGCCTAGGCAAATATTAAATTATGCTGGCGCAATTCACATAATTACAGGAATTTCACATTATGCTTGTTTCGCGAAATTCTCAAAATTACCCACTTAGGCCACTTCATGCAATTACTTGCCCTTTGCGGTAAAAATTTACAGTAAATGTGCCATACATGGTAAAAGTTTACAGTGAACACACAGGAACAACATAAAGCAAGAGGTACTTTTGTTTACATGCATTCTCACACCACAAATCAACATCAGAACGCATATCAAACTAAAATACAGTGCAAGATAATGGACTTGCTTTTGGATAATTATGTGTCAAATTAATCTCTCTTAGGTGCCTAAACAGAGAATGCATTGTATATTGTAGCTTGTGTTTTTAAATGTACAGTTTACACTGAGAGAATTGCTCTCTGTTATACTGGCATACATTGATTTGGATCCTAATGCAAAGATTTCACTTGTGAATGCTGATTGGACAACACTTGGACAGAAAGTAATTGGGGCGAAGGACACTACAGGAGTATGGCACCAGTGTAGTTATGATTAGGTCAAGATCAGAGTTTCAACAGGAAATTCATTTTTTAGTTTCTTATTAACTTTGGAGCCATCTGATGAATCTGCACAAAACCTTCCAAAACAAAAGTACATCCACTTTGGGTTCTTCTTGGCATGTTTTCTGCAGGCCAAGAAAAAAGGGGGAACCGAAAGTGCAATTTTTTTTATTAATTCAAGTTTTATTTTCTTTGCTCCTCAATACAGAAACAAACGACTGAACGGAATTATCCCAAATTTGACACAAAGGTGGAACTTTACTCAAGGAAGTGCCTTGCCTGGTTTGGTGTAAATCCATTCAGGAGTTTTCTAGAAATTAGGATTTAAAAAAGTACTTGGTTGCGCAGGAAGACGTTAAATGTTAGCACTTCTTGTTGTGTTAACTTTAATCCCTCATGCTTCTTGCTCCATTTTTCCTCTCAGTTTTTCCTTTACAATGTCAGTCTACATCTACCAGAGGACCACAAGTCCATGTGCTAGTCGCTTTTGGGTTTCCTGAGTAGCTGTTTGTAGAATAAACTGGGCAACTGGTGGTGTGCCAGGGGGCATAGGGAAGTGTGGCCTGAACATCCTCCTGGTAGATTGGTCTCTTACAACTATTCCATTAGCCCATACTGTAGCCCATTCGCTGAATGTAGACATGGAGATCAACTCTTCATATGGCAGTAGATTCTTCCAGGGGTAAACCTGCGCACGTTTCAACTTGCATTGAATTTGCTTATCGAGGAAAACCCCAGACCTCAACTATACAATAGATGAGGGGGCTACTTCGTATAGAGGTGTTGCTCGAGTGTGTCTTTCTGCAGGTCGTTTGCCACAGTCAGGCCATCATGGTCTTTGTGGGAGAAGAGTGAAGCAGGGTTGTCGATTGGCTGCAGTAGAGGGGCTGGGCGGCGCCAGCACCCAGCCGAGCGGGAGAGTTCCGCAGTGTTGATATAAAAAACTTTGGCCTCTAAAATAATTGTATTTATTTAATAAATTCAGCACTGCAAATGAGCGTATTTAATGCCAACTAATTTGCAACAGTGTCTTTTAAACTCTAAAGGTAAAGAAAAAGGGTCATTAGCCATGCAGTGGTTCAGCATAGAGGATGTTAATGAGCTCTCCCCCCCCGGTGCTGAGTTATTATTTCCCCCACAGGTTGTCTGTGTTTTCAACAGCTCCACAGAGCACACTTCCAATAACAGAGGCACTCTGCAGCATGAATGCCATGGCTATGGTCTGACTTGAGCATGTGTACCACATATCACGGTGAACAATGCAGCACTTGAGTGGAGCGCAGAGCCAGGTCGTGTCTCTGGGGATGAGGTCACACCGAGGAAATGAGAGATGGAGTGCCATTGGTCAGAGTGAATGGCCGCTTGTTAGCTAGAGAGAGCAGAGGCAGGCTCCGATTTTCTGCTTGCTGCATGAGGTATCAAAGCTTATGCTTAACTGCATTATTCTGCAGCACAAAGAGGTTTTTCACCCCCCACTCTCCACCCCTATTGTGGTCCTTTGGTCTGGGTGAATCGTAATTTTGTGTACACAGTGGCGTGCGCAGCAAGAGTAAAATAGGCCTTAATGTATGCAAGGAAAATGTATCCTCTGCTCGAGTGAAATGGGCCTTAATGCATTCATTTATGACACGTGGAAGGACATGTATTGAAGGAGTCCTTCCACTGCCTGAAGGAAAAAGCTCATATCTGTTAGTAACACTACACAGATAACCTACCTACACGGCTCCAATATTAGTCATCACTTGATTGCGACTGACATGATGGGAACTTAACTAACCGAATTTTAATGCGTTTTAAATACATATTTTTAATTTATTTTTCAAAAATGGGTATTGCCTTTTATTTTCCATGTGATTACTTGCAGGCCGTGAAAAACAGCTTTTGGAAAACCATTTTGTACAGGTTCCAAATCTTCTTCTTTTTTCTATATTTTTAAAGTGGATGTAAATTCTCCACACGACCCCGCACTGGTAATATTTGCAAACACAGATAAGGCTGCAAGGAGAGGTTGTGACCGAAAGTGTAAAAAGGGGTGGAGGGTCTCCAGGTTGTGTTCGCCACCAGGATGTGCTTCTGTTTGGAAAAATAGCCAACATATCTCTAAGTACCAGCTGAGGTCAAGGGTTCGGAGGTAGAGATGTGAATATCAGTCAATTACTCTAGTAGGGGCCGGTTTGTGTGAGCAGCAGATAATCTGTCTGTTAAATCAATGTTGAATTAACTAAGAGAAGATCCAAACACAAATCGACAGCGCACACTGCTGAAAATTCCATGTAGAAATCCCAAATATTTTCTTCAAATTGTTCAATTACGCTTTTCGTCTGCTGCCTAATAGGACCATTAACTGCTATTAAAGTCCATATCACCCCTCAAACGGAGTTTCTTTTTCCTGCTGACAGTGCTCATCTACCATTAACTAAATGATGGCAGATTAAGGAAGCTAACTACGTTTGGTAACTGGTTATTCCCGAAAGTTTAAACTGTGTCCTTGGAGATTTTGCATGTGAGCAGGTTACATGCCCATTCCTTCTATCGTTTCTCCCGCTCTTTGCCTTTCTCCATCCCCATTTTTCTACAGATTATTATTCTCGCAATTGCTTTTTCTTCTCTTACGCACTTTTTGCCTCCCTTCCTCTTCTCGATCTTCAAAGCCACACATTAAGCTATTAAGTTCCAAAAATAGCAGCAAAGGTTTGTGGTTAGATAGAGCTGGGCACAGTTTTCACTACACAAGGGAATCCTTGTTTAACTCTCGTTTATTGGTCTACCTGTAGTCTGCAGCTCCCATCTTTTTCTACTTATATGTCCTCGTCTGTTCCACCTCCTCGCCTCAATAAACTGGCAGTATTTCCTCATTGGTGTTAGTTGGCACTGAAAATGTATGTGTGGAAAACTTATTGGTAGTGTGCTTGAATTAATGTAAGTCATAGGCAATTACTTGTAGCCACATTCCAGTCCATTGTTTTTTTGCCTACTGTGCCACTTCATAAAGGAACGAGCTATATGCAAACCCGCTTTGACCCTGCTCTAGCTGGAACTGCCGGGCCTGATGCGCTATGGACGTGATTGTTTGCAGTTTCAGGGCATTTTCTACCTATTTGAACCACTTCAGTGAAGGGCAGCTTGAGTAATTTGACACAGTGAAA
Source organism: Calotriton arnoldi (assembly GCA_963921515.1). NCBI lineage: Eukaryota > Metazoa > Chordata > Amphibia > Caudata > Salamandridae > Calotriton > Calotriton arnoldi. The sequence continues at coordinate 50,098 of CAWUFW010016057.1, forward strand.
ACAGGACCGACATGTAGGCACACCAGTCACAGTTCGAGGCTACTCTGAGAGAGAAGCATTGGCATAGCCAGTAGGTCGCGCCTTTGAGACCTTATAAGTGTTTAGCCAGAGTTATTGGCTTTACCAATGTCTTTAAGCTATGATGTAGGGCATTGTGGCTGCTGTGCAGCATGTTGAAAAGTTATAATAAAAAAGTGTTATAAGCATTTTTGTAACCATATATATAACCAAGAAGAGATCGTGTACAACTGAACAACCTTTAAAAAAAAGAATTAACATTAAAAAATGTCTTTTAGGTTTTTTTGTCCTTGCAATACTGGCGAAATTCGTCATGACTGTTCAAATGCTTGTTTGTTATAGCTTTTTTTGTTTGTTTTGGGGGGGGCATAAGCAACGGGAGGGTGGAGGTTGGGAAATAGTACCTGAATTATAACACGAGCAGCGGACAGACACTAGGGGAGAATGAACAGATGCCAGATTCCGAGGGCAGACTTAGGTTGCGCTGAGTGAGGTCGTGGTGTGCTGGTGCGGAGGTGATGCTCAGGTGATGCTTAGTGATACTGAGGTGGTGCTGAGTGATGCTGTGGTGGTGAGTCATGCTGAGGTGGTGGTGCTGCACTATTGATCAGGTGGTGCTGAGTGATACTGAGTGGTGCTGCGCTGATGCAGAAGTGGTGCTGCGTTGGTGCTGAATTGCTGCTGAGGTGGGGTTGCACTGGTGCTGAGGTGGGACTGCACTGGTGCTGAGATGGGGCTGCGCTGGTGGTGGTGGTGCATGGATGCGGAGGTGGGTCTGTGCTGATACTGAGATGATGCTGTGCTGATGTTGAGGTGGTGCTGCGCTGGTGCTCAGGTAGTGCTGCGCTGATGCTGAGTTGGTGCTGCTCTAGTGGCGGTGCACTGATGAGGAGGTGGTGCTGTGCCGATATGGTGCTGTTGATGCTGAGGTGGTGCTGTGGGGGTGCTAAGGTGGTGCTGTGCTGATACTGAGATGGTGCTGCGCTGATTCGGTGGTGGTGCTTCACTGATCCTGAGGTGGTGCTGTGCTGATGCTGAGGTGGTGCTGCACTGATTCTGAGGTGGTGCTGCGCTGATGCTGTGCTGGTGCTGAGGTGGTGCTGAGTGAGACTGAGGTGGTGGTGTGCTTGTGCGGAGGTGGTGCTCAGGTGGTGCTGAGTGATACTTAGGTTGTCTACAGGACAATCTGGCAATGCCAGGAGGACTGGTCTGACAGGTCAGTGTGTAAGCTGTTTTCTTAGCTGTTTGTGGGCTTGTTTATGGTCTATTGGGACGAAATTTTACTGTTGAATCCCCTGAGGTTCCAAGAAACATTGGCTGCAGCAAGCACAACTACATGCATTCTCTCACACCTGGCAAAAAATGTATACAGGTGTCTTTACAACTTCAAAACTGCCCCAATTTGCAGAATGTGGGCCACTTTTTTTTAGCTATCTTATTTGCTTATGGGGGCAGTTTTATTTTGGTGCCCATGCCTATTTTGTTACCTAATCCGACCCTGGCTGTAGGTCCCTTGATGGGTGCCACTTAGGAAAGTCACATATAAGCAGAGCTCCCAGGGATATCCGTTCTTAGCCTATCCATACATTCTTAGCTCTTTTTATACGCCTTTGAGAGGCAACGACAAGGCACCATCCGAAGGTTTGTATCTTTCACATACATCTAAGCTAGATGTGTCATTGTTACTTTGAAAGAATAGTGAGACTTTGCCTAAGTTTTTGTTGTTGTGCAGAAAAGTGCCGGCAAGGTTTTAAGCCATCCTATTTATCTAAGACTGCTTTCCATAGACAGAGCTGAGCCAAAGTCCATAAAGAAGTGGGTGAGATGATGTGGCACACAACTGTCAGCAATACAAAAGGCTGCTTGTTAAAGAGGTGGAATACATACAGCTGATCTGGTGTTTGGCAGCTCCCATAGGCATGGATTATGCCACAGATCACTTTTAGGTTCTTAAGTGTCCGATAAGTCATCTATCGGTGTGTGAAGAGGAGGTCATTCATTGAGTTGTGCCCCAAGTGTGGTGTCCTGGCTGCATTTATGAGTGCTTATGCGTGCGTATCACTGTGTTAGCAAGTGAGCTGGTGTGGCATCAACAAAGTGTGGTGACACACCTCTTCATGACACAAAAGCAAACAATATCCAATAGGCTCAAAACCAAGTTTAACTGTATTGAGTGATTTGAGACCTAAGCTCTTGAATGTTTCACTTACTAAGTAAAGCGTAGCCTGTTTCATGATGGGCATGTTGGGCCTTCATAGTGAGTTAGTTGGCATCCAGTCACTAAAATTTGCATCTCCTCATTTGGTGTTGTCTGTAAAATATAGTGCCATATTGTGGCTCCTCTTTTTTCCCCCTAATGAAAAATTCCCTCCTATTTCCTGTCCCCCCTACTCGAAGAAGGTAAGGTAAAGCTTGCTGTCACATGCCACTGACAATGCAATATGCAGAATCATCATTCAAGAGCTTTTTTAGAAAATGTGTTGGCCCGGGGTGCTGATTTTTTGGGTACTATGTACTGAACACAAAAATAAGACTAGATCAGCGCTTAGAACTGGAGGGCTGACCTTAATGTAGATGTCATAACATATATATCAATGCAAAAGTGATTTGTTCCACATGGTGACTGGTTCAGGCAGGAATAATGTAAAATCCCCTTTCACTAAGGGGGTTAGTGCAGCTTCTGATAAGAGCCCATGCCAGAAACAGATTTACCATCTTTTTTTAACTTTGATAAAGATGAACTTGCTAAATCCATAAAACACCTCAGCCACACAAACTTATACAAGAATATTCTCAATGTCGGCACCAACAAACATGAGTTCAACCTCATTGAACAAACATGGCGCACACTAAAATCAATGGCTAATTCCCTCTAAGCATTTTTCCGGGCCTGTTATAAATTAGACCAATCACTCCATTGTTGAAAAAACCTAACCTCAATCACAGTCTTCTTTATAATTTCAGATAGCTTTGAAACCTTCTACGGTTAGAGAAAGCGGAACAGAGTTGTGCCAACAAAGACATTTTTTGGGCTGAATACCAACCTGATGTTCACTCGGGATTTAGAACTAAAACTCCAATCTTAATAATATTGGATGATGTTCCATGCATGTTGGATTAGAGGTTCTTCTGTCGCTTAAGCTCCTTGAGCTTCCTGCAGTTTTAGATATGTTTGTCTTGAGTTGGTTTACCTCCTTCTTTATCAATTTAAATTAAACATTGAGTTCTGGTGAACTTACGTCTACCAGGGCACCAGTGTTTTCACTGTGCTCAAAATCTGCTCTGCCTCGTCAATCTCTGCCTTGAGTTTCTGGTCCTTTGTAATGTAAGGGGCAGGTGTGCCAATCCATCAGTAAGTTGATGACACACGATTCTACTTCAGGACATTATCTGCTCATGACCATCCTTACTAAACATAAATCCTTGGTATTAGCTAAGTTGCAGCTCAATCATAAAATTGAGTTCCTTCTCGTTCTCCACAGGCACAAAAAAGGTGATCTAACTGTGATTGAAGAACACATTGGGGTCGACTTGCTCCTTCAATGGTTACATTAGTGGGATCACTGTGCCTCACACTTGATCCCACTTTATTGTTCATCCTGCACATAAATATAATTGCCAAATCAGCTAATTAACATCTTTATCCCCTCAAAAAGATCAAAAACATCCTCTGCCTAGCACATCAAAAAAAGTGCTACTCATGGAGTAGTCCTCTGAACTCAGGAAATGTCGTGTTAACTGGTTCCCTGCCATCCTCAGTAGCTGTAATCTGAGGGAAATGACGACATCTAAATCCTCCACATGGAATTACACTGGCATTAGATGCATCGCTGAGAAGCCATCCATCTAAAACACCGCCCTTGCCTTAGCCAGCCCTCAGGAGGTCAAAATGGTTTTAAGAACAAAATGTGTAGATGGTGAAACTCGTAAATCCAAGGAGACTCAAGCACCGACTCACACCTTCTCAGCCATCACATCATCTTCCTGGAACTCCCTTCCTTCTGAAACATGAACTGTAGGCACTGTTCAGTAATTAAGTGAAAGACTAAAAATGCACCTCTTCTGCATACACCTGACCAATTGTAACACCTACTCACTCCGGAGGCAGGCCTAGAATATGATGGTTACAACATCATTTGGGCACTCTTCCTCTGCTGAATTGTGAACTGAACCTACCCTACTGTCATTCAGGATATGTCTGAAAACTTCCCTCTTCCATATACACCTGCATAGTCCTGGCTCCCACTAATGAAGGAGGCACTCCCATGATGTAGTTTCTAGAATATTTGTTTGTTTTAGCTGTTCTTCTGCATTACTGTTTTACAACAGTTTCACTTCTCTATACAGCATGTTACAGGTCCATGTTGAAGAAGTACCATAAAGCAAGATAGTTTGTAGGTGGTAATCAAAGCCCAGCTGGGCTCAATGTCGAGAGACCAAAACAGGTGCCCAGTATGTCTGGGTTTAAGTCATTATTGGGTGTTTTGGGCCTGATTCAACGAGCATAATCAATCATGCCATTAAATAGTCTCAATCTACACATGTCTACATATTGAATACACAAAAAAGTAGATAGACCTGCAGTATATTTGTGTATGAATGTGTGATACAGGTGCACAATGTATCCAGTGTGTATTTTGAACATGTAGAATCTGGCTAGTTCAGTGAGCATTCTCTGCAAATTTGAGAAACAAAAAAGTGGTGTGTGGAATCCTTGAATTAGGGCCTGATTAGAATCATGGCGAATGTGTTACTCCGTCACAAACGTGACTGATATCCCATCTGCCATATTAAAAGTTCCATTATATCCTATGAAACTTGTAATACGGTGGACAGGATATCCGTCATGTTTGTGACAGAGTATCCCATCCGCCAAGATCGTAATTAGGCCCTTAATCCCCGTCACTGGGAATTATTCTGCACCATATATCAGCACATCTTTTTTTAGCCCGCCATACCACTCTAAACAGCGACCAGTCATATGCAAATCAGCCTTTGTCCTTCTCCTGTTGAAACAAGACACCCCGAACTGCCAGTCCAGGTCCTCTCAACATGGGCACCCAGTGACCCCAGACTGGTATTGGTTTTTGGGTCATGTCAATGAGCTGCAACTTGAGTCCAATGGCAAAGTGCACATGGAACCTACATCAGAACTGGCCAGTTGTACTTATGGCATCTCATTTAGAAAAATAAAACAAGCATTGATGAGGCCAATAGGTCTGGCTTATATTGGAACGAAAAATGCCTCTTCAGTTAGTTACTGGTAAGTTTAGATACTGAATACCGGTCCCAGGTTGATTATTTCCAGTCCAGGGAGGATCTGGCCTCGCAGTTCAGACTGTATTGTTCCTGAGGTGAGCAGGGTCAATACAGGTTTGCATATGGCGGTGTCCAAACTGGGGTGACATGGAAAGCAAAATAATAATGGATTAAACCCAGATCTGTGACTCGGGGGGAGTGTTAGAAAAGCTTTAAAATTCCGTCCCCCATTTTATTCTGTGATGTTGCTAGATACTGAATACCTCATCATACATGCCCTCTGTCACTTCTCCTTGCACTCATGCACGCATACATCCACCTTCTCACTCATTCTTACATTCACCCACCGGAAAAATATTCACTCAAACACTACAAGCATGTGTAAGATGTTCCAAATCTGTGGAAACACGCCATCATCCTCCCTCTGCTAAAAAAAAAATGGCTTTGGACCCAGACAATGCAGAACATTATAGGACAACCTCGCTCCTGCCTGGAGTCAGTAACATTTTTGTAGAAATGGACTAATGGCATTCTATCCCATTTTTTTTAACTCAAATAGACTACTGCACCAGACGCAGACTTGACTGCGAGCTGGTTGCAGCACTGAGACAGCTCTTATGCTGGCAACGGAGGACCTAAAGAAAACTCTGGACCAAGGCGGATCCGCTGTGCTCATTTTGTTGGATCTGAGCACAGGTTTCGACACGGTCTCCCACCCAATTCTCTGCCAAAACCTGGAAAACACTGGGGTAACAGGAGCAGCTCTAAGATGGTTAACATCATTTCTCACAGACATGAGCTGTCAAGTTAGTGAGGGGCCCTTTCTGTCAGAGGCACACCGGCTGAAATGCAGTGTGCGCCATAGACTCTTCTTTGAGCCCCACTTTATTTAACATATATGTGTGGCTGCTTTCAGACATCTGCGATCTGGGCTTCACAATGGTCTCCTATGCAGATGACACTCAGACTGTTGTCTCCAAACATCAATGCAACCTTTAACAGACGTAACATCTGTCTGGAAAAGGTATCCAACTAGATGGCTTACAGCTGCCTCAAGTTAAACGGGTAGAAGACCGAGGTAATAGTGACAGGAGACAATCCAGCACTCTGAGACCAATTCCTCTGGCCAGCACTCTTGGGGGAAAGTACCCGCCTATGTCCGAAGTAAGGAGCCTAGGCGCCACCCTAGACAAAGACCTGACGAAGGCCGCTCAAGCAAAAAAGGTGTCAGGCACATGCTTTGGCCTCTTGAGGTCTCGTTGGAAGACACTTAAATGGCTGCCTAGTGAGTGTCGGAGAACAGTGGTCCAGGGATTGATGCTCTCCTGACTGAACTATGGCAATTCACTCTACCTGGACAGCCCATCATATGTCATTAGAAAGCTGCAGGTCACCCAGAATGCCGCAGCCAGAGCATTGACGGGACTGTCTAAAATACAATCTGCTTGAGCAGCCTTGGTGCAACTTCATTGGCTGCCAATAAAAGGGAAAGTAAAATGTAAGGCCCTCTCCATAGCCCACAGGGTACAACACTCTCAGGGGCCACATGTCCTTCAACATCTTGTTGCTTCCTATACTACCTCTAGAGACTTGAGATCAAACAATCTTTCTCTGCTAACCATTCCCAGAGTTAGGGGACAAAGAGGTGGTGGACGGTCCTTCAGTTACCCCGTCTCAAAACTCTGGAAATCTCTTCCCATTAATCTAAGATTAGAGCGGAATTTACTCAGCTTTAGGAAACTAATGAAAACTCACCTTTTCACCCAAGCGGAGTAAACCTCCCATATGTCCTTCCGGTGGTCTCACGCTGAAAGCTGATCGCAGCTCTGCGAGTCAGGCTGCCTCTTTTAAGGTTTTTAGCTACTTTTAAAGTGTTACCATTATTTTTAATTTGGAATTACCTGTTGTATGTGAATTTGAAATTGAATTTGCACACACACCTTGCACTTTGAAAAGCGCTGCTTGCTGCGGGAAGTTGGGGGCGGGCTTTTGGAGCTTAGCCTCTCGTCTTGGACATAGAGCGCCACCTATTTGGAAGTGTGCACACTAGTCTTTGATGTATAAAAGAGGAGACGCTGTGCGGCCACAGTTGGTCTCACGCTGAAAGCTGATCGCATCTCTGCGAGTCAGGCTGCCTCTTTTAAAGTTTTTAACTACTTTTAAAGTGTTACCATTATTTTTTATTTGGAATTACCTGTTGTATGTGAATTTGAAATTGAATTTGCACCTTGCACTTTGAAAAACGCTGCTAGCTGCTAGTCACTGGAAGTTGGGGGTGGGATTTTGGGGCTTAGCCTTTCGTCTTGGACATAGAGCGCCACCTTTTTGGGAGATGTGCGCTCTAGTCTTTGATGTATAAAAGAGGAGACGCTGCGCGGCCGCGCAGCAGGCGTGCCGCTGGCGTGCCAAAGGCAAGCCTGTCTGCACCCGTCCGCGTCCCGGAGGCGGCCGGCGCCGGCCATGCTGCCCGTCGCCGGCCATGCTGCCCGTCGAGCCACAGGGGAGACGCACATTATTAGCTATGGTCGAGATGCACTGCTTAACTTAAGCAGCCTCCATAAGTGCCGGAATACCTCAGTAAGCATTGACAATGGAGTCATCTCTAACTGGTCTCCGGTGGGGGGCTGGGAGGATTCTCCGACGGGGCCAGTTCTGAGTAAAAAGGCAACTAGCTCAGGAAGACAGGGGAAGTATTTTAGAGCTATATGGCTCAATACTCGCTCCCTGTAAAAACATGAGGCACAAATATATGACCTTCTATTAGACGAGAACCCTGATCTTATGTTCCTCACTGAAACATGGCTGTCAGACTCCTCTAACCCCACCATTGCATCTGCCATTCCCGCAAGTTATAGAATCATGAGGAAAGACCGTTTGGCTGGGATAGGTGGGGGCGTCGCCATTGTTTTCAAATAGAAGCTAGAGTATTCCTCTATTTTACTAGACCAGGTGGATGGTGCAGAGTTCCTGGGGTTCCGCTGTACTCTTTCACCGCACCAATGCATTGCTGGGATGCTAATTTATAGACCACCCGGCGCACCTAGAAACTTCATCAGCACTCTACAGGAATGCATCACACCGCTTGCCCTCAGATATAAACACCTTCTCATTTTGGGGGACCTGGCCCTACACTTAGACAAGCCCTCGGACCCCCATGTGATAGCCCTGTCCGAAATCACGGCAGCTTGTAATCTAAATCCTTTCATCATGGTTCCTACACATAAACTGGGACAAATTTTAGATCAAATCTTTTGCAATACGAAAGTGGAGGTGGACCCTCCAATCCCGTTAACTTGGTTAGATCACTTCCTTGTTAACTTTCGGATACCAGATACAGGGAAGTATGGCCCATCAGGGGTGAAAATGGCTGAACACAACTACAGAGCCCTCAATAAAATATCTCTGCCATCTCTTCAGAGGGCGCTCAACTCCTCAGTCCCCTCTTTCTTGGGCAATCCCACAGTGGATGCTTGTACTTTAGAATCATGGCTGAGGACTAACATCGATACAGTCGCCCCTCTGACCTTGCGCACTTCAAGCAGGACCGGCCGCTCGGCGCCATGGTTCAACGAATCCTTGAGAGTCAGCAAAAGCAAATGCAAAGGCCTTGAAAGAAAGTGGCGTAAGCATTATCTCTCGGAGGATATGATTATTTATAAGGCAGCTCTAAAATCACACTACAAAAGGGTGAGAATGGCCAAAATAAGCTATCTGCAGAATAAAATTGCAACCACCAATAACAGGGGTAAGGAAATGTTTAATATCGTAAAGTTGTTCACGGCTCCTAAGGCAGCTAGCAAGGAAGCCCCGTTATCAGCAGATTGGACAAGCCAGGTGGCCCGTTCCTTTCACGAAAAGATAACGACGATCCAACAGTCCTTCTCCACGGAGGTGGGGGAGCACATCTCTTCTCCTCGCATCCATGATAGAATCATCATACAACCCCATCCCCCCCCCCCGGCACTTTCACAATGGCCACCATTGTTACATATCCAGGCCATCGAACCTGAGGACTCACTTGCATATCTCATAGGCCTCAAGTCTGGATCATCAACAGATGCGTGCCCATCTAAACTGGTACCTGCCCTAGCAGCCACCTTAAACCCACCAGTCAATAAGGTACTGAACTCCTCTCTTGAAACGGGCATTGTGCCACCTCTCTGGATGCAAGCATAAATTCTGCCACTCCTAAAAAAACCAAATGCGGACCCTAACATTCCTACGAACTATAGACCCATTTCCCTCCTCCCGGCCTTTTCCAAAGTGCTGGAGAAACATGTTAACAAAGAGCTTATGGAGTATGCAGAGAATCACAATCTCCTGCACCCCACGCAATCTGGCATTAGGGCCAACTTCAGTACCGAGACAGCTCTGCTGGAGGTGATGGAACATCTCAGAGACAAGTTAGACCATGGGGGCAGAGCGATTCTCATTCTACTCGATCTATTGGCGGCATTCGACACGGCGCCACACGTGATGCTCCTCGACAGATTGAGGAACATGGGTATCAGAGAAAGGGCACTAGCCTGGATAACATCCTTTTTGGAGGACAGAGAACAGGTAATATGGACTCCCCTGTTTTCAGCCTCTATGCCCAATATGCAGGTAGGAGTCCCGCAGGGCTCCTTCTTAAGTCCAAATCTTTTTAAATTATTCATGTCACCTCTAGCATCCCTGGTGGAGGCAATAATCTCTTATGCTGATGATACTCAGCTGATCTTCACATGCAACAAAGGCACAGACTTCAATGGGGATGAACTTAGATCCTGCCTCACAAAGGTTTTTAAATGGCTGAAGGAGAACCAGCTCAAGTGCAATCCTGATAAATCCGAAATTGTCTTCTTCGGCCAGCCCTCTGTGAGGAATTGGAGCCAATGGTGGCCCGAAGAATTCTCCCCCCCCTGTGCTGCCCAATCTACAGTCAAGAACCTGGGTATCTACATCGATAATGCGCTCTCGATGCGGTCCCAGGTTCAGGCCCTGGTGGGAACCTGTTTTGGTTTACTGCTGATGTTGAAAAAATTCCTTCTGCTTCTCCCTCCGTAATCCAGGAAGACAGTAGTGCAGGTGCTTTTCACGTCCAGATTAGACTATGCTAAAGCCCTCTACCTGGGACTACTAGACTACCTTCTTCAGCGCCTTCAGGTAGTGCAAAATTCAGCAGCCAGGACGATCCTCAGACTGAAACCTAGGTCGCATATGACCCCTCATCTCAAGGCCTTACATTGGCTTTCAGTGAGGGAGCAGATAAAATTTAAGGCCATGGTAATTTTCTTCAAAGCCTTCCATGGCATGGGCTCCGGCTACCTTAGAAAGCGAGCTAGCCGCTATACACCTACTAGAGCACTTAGATCATCCTCTGCCGATTTGGCCTGCATCCCCAAGACACGCTTGGCGCGTAGAGGTGGTAGGTCCTTCGGCCTCCTAGGAGCCCAAGCATGGAACAAACTGCTGGTGGCTCTGAGAGCATCAACAGATCTAACTCACTTCAAGAAACTGCTGAAAACATGGCTTTTTAAGAGCTAAGCCTTCCATTAGGACAGCCATATGAGTTACGTTAGCGCCGGGACACTCCTGCTGGAGTAGCTGTGCGCTTTATAAGGACCTGTCATTCATAAATTCACTGTGTTGCTGCCAGCGCCGGGAAGCCCGTACTTGGGAAGGTGCAAGCTCTATGAATATTTCATAATAATAATAATGATAATAAGATACATTAAAAGAATAAAAATAAAGAAAAATGATACCGCATAAATGTGGCTGACACGTGCATACAATTAAGAAAAAGTAAAATACAGTAGTGAGCAGCCATCTTGGAATGGTATTGTGTATAGTGATTAACTTCTGTACTAATCCAATATGAGCGACATGTTCCTTCTAAGTGTTAACTGTAAAACATAGATGCACTATGGACAATGCCCTTTTAAAGGACTGCCTAATTTGGAGGCAGTTACCTCATGTGAAGTAGTAGCAGTACAGATGAACAGAGCAGTAAACAAGTGGTCTTGTAGCATTGTCTATGTAGCTGCAAGGTGACCCCCCCACCCCCCCCAAAAAAACGAATCAGAAACAGAAAAAAAAGAAGGAAAATAAATTGAGATCTATAAAAGGAGAAGACGTAAAACTAAAGTGACTGGCACTCAAGGCTTGGCACTGAAGCACTCTCAGTTCCAAGCATATGGGCATATTTGATCAGGCAAAATGCCATCACTCTGACGGCATTAGAGCCAATGGCTGAAATGGCACATGCTATATAGAGTAATGGTTGGAAACTGAATTTGAATGACACTCAAACAGAGCAATGGCGGAATAGGGCTGACCCAAAGTCCCTCTTGTCTGTATATGATTTCTGTTTTTAGGACATGTCTGGCATACATCTAAAGCTCAAACACACAAAATGTGATGGGAGGAATGCTTGCAATTTGTCTAACCACTGGCAATCATTTCGGGTTCCTTTGTCCATCGTTCTTTTGCTCACCATGCCACTTCAGGTTGTACCCAACCATATGCAAATCAGTCTTGACCCTGTTCCTCATGGGAACAGTCCAGCCCGAGCTGCCAAGCCAGGACCTCCCTGAACTAGAACACAAGCAACCCAGGACCAGTTTTCCCTAGTTATGAGCTCATCAGCCGGGTACAGCTTGGTTCCAGGGACACAGTGAGCATGGGACCCAATTCTGGGCATACCCAACCACTTAGGGAGGTACATGAAACACACAAAAGGTGATGGAAGGAATGCTTGATATAAGTCTAACCACTGGCAATCACTTAGGGTAGCATTCCAACCCATCATTCTTTTGCCCACCATGCCTCCTCAGTTTGGACCCAGCAATATGCAAATCAGTCTTGACCCTGGTCCTCATGGGAACAGTCCAGCTAAAGCTGTCAGGCTGGATCTAAAAAGCACTTTAATATAGACACTGCTAAAATGCTACACATAAAATTACAAAATGAGTCACCCCACTACCTTAGTCATTGCATTTTGCATCAAACAGAACAGACATAAGGCATCTGAATTAACGTTTTCCAATTACCTAATCAAGTGTGTACTCACTGTAACTAATACTAGCCTACTCAATTGAGTATAAGCTTTGTCAAAAGACAGCCACACATGAACTAAATTACAAATATGTACAACATTACAGTTGGAAAAACAATATACAATGTCTTCTTATGGAGTCCAACAATGATACACACTGTGCAAATCTTCTACCATGAGGATTTGTCAGAGGGGGGTAACAAACAATAAAACCATGCCTGTCAGAGTAATCTGTGAGATTGCATCAAAAATGCCAGCATGCATGCTTTACCACAGTAAAATAACAATGCACCCTAAAATAAATGTCAGGCCTACTCACAATATAATAAATGTCAGGAATACTTTTCATAATAAGCAGATTACACCTATGTGTTTTTGTTAGCAATGAATGAATCAGGCCTATATACTTTGTCATTGGCTTTTCACCATAACCAACTCGAGCCTAAAATTTCCCGCAAAGCAACCATCAGCCATATAGTCATAAAATTACAAATATGTATAAGAATTACATTTGATAAACCTATATACAAACCATCCTATGAGGGCCCAACTAAGAATATCACGGCACATATCTACTCTCAGAGTTTGCCAGAGAGGGTAATCAACACCAAAACCTTTGCCTACTATGGTAATATGTGATATTCCCACTCAGTGCTTGTCTGGAGGCTTTACACAGTGTAAAAATAATCCACCCTTAAAGGTCTGTTGTCTTTAACATAGGCTTAGGCTTCTTACAGTAAACAATTTAGCCCTACTGGCTTTGATGTAACTTCTCATAATAGATGAGATCTGTTTCATCTGACTAAAAGTTTTCCAGTAAAGCAGTCAGGCCTCCAATCTCTACCATAAGGTGTGTGTTGTAATTTGTGTAGTTGCCTTTCGCGTAGTTATGCGTAATTATGGTGAAATTACGTGTAATAATGCAAAATGCAAATCCGTTATTTCCTGCTATATTTTAGCCCAAAATGCGTCCTCATGTTAATTTTCGGCAAGAGGGCACATTTAAACAAAAGCACTACAAACAACCTCCACGCGCGGTCTGTTGTTCCCTTGTGTTCAGGCAAATTTTTACTGCAAATAGCGCCATTTGTGGTGAATGTTTACCGTGAATTAAGTGAAATGGCGTAATGCAGACATTTTAGCTATTTCACATCACAAGTGTAACATGAAATTCCCCAAATTACGTTGATATAAAGTTTCCCCACAAAGGAACCATCAGGAAGACAGTCCTACAATTACAAGTGTATGCATTATCATAGTTGGCAACAACAACAACAAAAAATGCCCCCTTCAGAGTGGGCATGACAGGGATATCACAGCGCAAATCATCTTTCCCCAGGTTTAGTCAGAGAGGATAGGAAACACCGAAGTCCTTGCCTTCGAAGAGGTGTGGCGCCGCGGCCAGGGCGACTGACGCTGGAATCTGGGGCTCACGGTTCGATCCCCGGCGGCAGGTCAGCCCAGCACCATGTGACTCTGGGCAATAGCTTGCTTAATCTTCCCGACGGCCCCCAGCGCCGGGATGCCTTCGGGTAGCTGTTCGCGCTTTACAAATACTGGATTTACATTTTATCTGTGAGATTCCATGTGACAAAATACCTGTGTATTGGTTTTACAGCAGTGTAATAGCAAGCCACCATTATAGGTCTATTGACATTAACATATTATTTTCAAAACATATAAATCAGGCCAACTGTTTTTGTCATAACGTTTCATAATGACATCATACTTCTGGCTTCTTCTGCTTGTCACCATAACAAATTCAGGTGTTGAGCAGAAGTGTTCAAACAAAGCATACATTGTAAAATAAACACTCTTTTCCAGCGGAAGGTCACTACTTTTGCCCTATGAAATGCTGTATTCAAGCGAACCAACATGTTGGAGGAGCGAAAGCCCCTCCCCAGTGGTGCTTTTTAAAGGTTTTTTTCTGTGGATCACATAAGGTCTAGCAACAGCTGCGCTGTCAAGCCAGACATAAAAAGTGATGCGTGGAATGCTTGAATTAATCTCAGCAGCTGGATATTACTAGGGCCGCATTCAGTCCGTCGTTTTTTGCCCACCATTCACCTCATCTGAAATCAGCCATGTTTCCTCATACCCAACAGAGCAGTAGCTATGGACCCTGCCCACTACAAAGCAAACAAATGCTAAATGCTTAACTAATGAGTGGGCTAGGTGAACCTTTGTGAATTGCACTAACCCTGGGCATATTAAACGTCTGTTGGACTGTTTGCGCATCGGCCATTTTCCCACCGCATATTTCCCGTACAGGCTGCGGTTGGGATGCACTGGTGTGTGTGGTGGGAACGCTTTAGGGCGCCCGTCTCTATTCGTCCTGTAAATGGATATTGGCATGTTTGATCTCTCCAGTACGAGATGAAAGGGGCATGTGCCAGCTCCGATCAGAGTCGCATCAGAGAGTCCGCGCGAGCACCTCTCTGCACTCAAAAGGACACTATTCGCAGGGGTCTTTGAGGCGCAGGTCCCCATCCTTTCAGGGCCGCCAACCCTTCAGGGGCCCCCATTTAGCCAAAGGCCAATTGATATCTGTAAAATATGGGACACGTAGAGGCCCCTCTTCACATTCTGGAGTGGGACCCCATCATTTTGCATTATGCCACTGGCTATTCAGAGAGTGCTGCTCGGGACGGGTGTCAGAACCGCCCTAACATCTCATTATATCTAAAGGACTAAATACAGAAGAGGTCTGCACGTAGCAGTCAAAAGTCTAATCACTATCGTTTCTAACTTTCTTTTTCTCCCTTAATTTCTTTGCTTTTGCAAATCCTTTGTAGTTGAGATGGAGGGAAAGCATGCTGCCAGCTCAGCAAAATTTATCACGTGTTGTGCACAAATAAGATGCCACTGGCGCAGATGGCTGTGGCTTTAATTAACATTGAACTTTAAAATTGCTTTTCAAATTACTGATGCAGCGCTGCTGATAACTGCCTGAGGAGCCATCACCGAAACGCTGGAACCAATTAATGGTCAGGACATCTGAAGTGCTGAACGCGTCCATGTTGTGCTCATATGTTTTTTACACGCGTATTTGTGTGTGTAGGTGAATAATTATAACTGGCTATGACATGTTTGCTTTGTGCATACATTTTGTCTACATTGCATTAAGGCATATGATTTCATACAACGGGCTTTTTATCACCAGTCTCTGCTCTTTTAATATCTTGTGTCTTGGCCACAAAGCAGTCAGTGAAAAGGCCATGTCTGTCTGCGCTGCAGGTTTCTATCCTATCCCCTTTGGGCCCCTTGCAGCCTTCTTCATCTCTTCTTCTGCGTCTTCCCTCAATCCAACGACCACCAGAATACAGTTCTTCTCCTATTTTACACTTTCCTTTGCATTAGACTTGCAAAACAAATCACATTTTTTAAATAATTAAAAACCTGGCTCCTAACAACTAACATCCAATCTCACTTTTTGTTGAGAAAAGTAGTGAACCCACACACAAGAATCCCTTTGAAGTATTCATGTGTCCTAGAAATGGAAAAGTCTTTTCTAACCTTTTTATTATAGAAATGCTAAATGAATTCATTTCAGTGAAACTATTGTTGCTCTATATTTTGAAGTAAATACCCTGTGATGTATCAAAGAATCATTGCCTATACTTACCAGATTCAATTTTCATTTGATTGCGTAGAGAGATCACCCCTCGGTGTAGCCACCACACCTCAAAATCCACACTAATTCTGCCCCAGCTAGGACCTGGGCAAAGAGGCTGCACGTGTTAGACCCTTGTGACTACAGTGGGAAGAGACCAATGTAGAATGTCCTGTATTTTAAGGTGTTCCTATGGTGCAGTAGATCTACGATTTGGGAGGTCTTTTTGGTATTTGGACTGTACAAACTTGCCTAAAAGGGAACAATCCAGGGGAACATCAGGGACAAAAAGGAAAAATGCAGGCAAACCTCATAGAAAAAATAGAACATTAGCCAACGTAGAACAACTGTACGAGTAGTCATGGTAATAACTGCACCATTTTGAGTGTTACCTGTAAAAGCTTGGAATGCTTAGCAATCCAACCTCACGGTAATCTTACTTATGTTGCCGATAGGAACTGACCAAAAAACATACATTCATGAAAACAATAGTCAAATCCATCATGAAGTTAGAAAAGCAAGCCCTAAAACTAAAAACGTACGGTTTGTAGCAATATAGCATTGTAACGTTGCCTTTCTTGATGACGTCATAGGGCAGTCATTGGATGCACGGTTTGCCAGCACCCTGCACATACGTTACCCAAAGTTTTCAGGTGTACATTTTGAGTCAAAGAGCAGAACACACTTATGAGAGAGAGGCATCAAGAGTTAGGCTTTATATTTCTCAGCCACACAGAAAATGTACTAGCTAACGGCATTGTAATGAGAAACCGAATACTGCTAATGGGCAGTATGTACCAAATGCGCGGACGTTTTGTGGGGTACTGAGGACTGCAACGTTGTCAGCTCCCCTGCTGGATTCTGGACCGTCCATATGCAGCATGGAGGAATGGATGGGATGAGGAAGAAGCATTCCCCAGGGAGCAGTAGTAGAGCCTGAAACAGCTCACCACACCCCTAGGCTAGCGACCATGGATGAGACCCATTGGTCCTCTCTTGCCATCTCATAACCTGCCTCTTTTCCTACCAACCCAGAATCCCGTCCATGGGTTATAGCGGTAGAGGATGTAACCCCATAGTACAATAGGAACATGATGCCACTGCCTTGCCAGTGTTATGGCACTCTAGTTTCTGCAAAATGTGGTTGGACTCATTGGCACCGAGGCGCACACTAAGTGGCATGTTTACTTCTCTGGAAATGGGAATGGCAGAAGATTCTTTAGAAAAGTCTTCTGTTGGAGTAGAAACAGAATGCCTCCTCAATGATGTGTTTGGAAGTTTATAGATAGCCACTCCTAATAGACCTTCTAGCCTGGGCTTGCCACATGTGTTTTCCAGGACTACCCCTGATGACCCTTGTGGTGCTTCCATTCAGACTAATAGTGTTTCAGGACATTCTGTATAATTAATGGGGTTAGTCTAGTTTCCCGGCCCCTCATCCTCTGAATGTGTCTGTCTTTCACTCTTCCGCCATCTTATGGCCATCCAACCTTTCACCAATCAGTATTCAGCCATCCATCCTTTCACATTACATCCATTCTTTCTCCATTCCTTCATTTCCTCTTTCAACCCATTGTTGAACCGTTCCTTCCATTCACTTTTCTTAATTTCTTCCTTTCATTTTTTCTTCCTTCCTTTCACCCTTCTTACCTTATATCATTCTCACCTCTTTTACCTTTGCAGTCTACTGATCTTTTTCTTTTCTCCCCTTTCTACTTTTTCTTTCTTACCTTCTTTCTCACTTAATTTTTATTTGCCTCTCCTTTCCTCCTTTCCTCATGTTCACTATTTCTTTTTCTCCTTCACTACTTAGCTCAAGTGTCAGCCCTTGGTGCACACTCCTCAGCTGTATCATGGCCTTCAGTAATATTTATATGCGATTGTTGACCTGCAGACAGAGAAGGCTCAAATAGAGCTAATCAGCCTTTTAATGGGACTCACAGAATGGCTGGAACCGATTAGGGGCCTAGAGTGGAAATGCACAACAACGAGAGGAAGATGTTTTTTTAAAATCTATACCCCTGTTTTTAAAGAAGCATTCGCAAAACCAATAGGCCTCTCCTTTGAAAGGCATTAGTTGACCTTTTGGAATTGCCATTGCATGTTGCCAATAGTGAACAGCTTTGGCAAAAAGAAAAACAAGCCATCTTGCCAGGGTGCCTGTTTGCCTGAGAGAAATGAAATTGTGCAAAACTTGTTAATCTGCAAATATAAAGGGTGCCTGAAAGCCGGTATTGGTATTAATTGATGGAATTACTTGAAGCTTCCTGATGAAACAGATTTATTCTTTTTGAGTGGTATTGCAAGGGAGTTACCAGCTGAGCTCTGAAGCGTGTGCTTTTAAAGGGCTGTTATAAAAAAGATTGCACTATGTGCTCTCTGGTTATTACTAAAATCTAGATTTTGAAGCACTTTATCTCAAACCTTTTTGTACATTTTGTAGCACCCTTTCTAATACTTCGTGTAATGCAAGTTTAAAATAATAACTTACATATTCACAGTGCTTTCTGTCTCAGACTGGGACCTCGTAGCACTAAACATACACAAGTCATAATTCTCCGCTGCAACAACCAGGATTAATTTCTGTGAGTCTCTAGTTACAGATACTGACCTCAGTGCATTACCTAATAGAGGTTTCATAATGTATGATGGTGCATTTCCCACTGTTTAACTTAACTCACTTTTTTTTCATTTAAGCTGTGCCTTATTTTGCATGTAGTTCCCTGAAGGTGAAAGTCCGAAAAAGTTACAGAATATTTTGGTTTTTTAGCCTTTGACCCTACCCGCACGTTCACTCATCCCATCCCCTTTAAGCACAGCATCACAGTTCCCATACTTTTTTTCATGCACTTTTACCACTGCCAATCGTTGAGGGCAGGCACTACTTAGATCAGTCAGTGCACGAAAGCGCTTCTGAGGAAAGCCTACATTAATTTGCTGCCTGGTCTTCTAAATAAATAAATAAATAAAAAAGAAAGAACAACCGAGTGGGGCTATGGAGGAGAAGGTGAGGTTGGGGCACGAGGGAAACAGTAACACTGGAGCATGGGAGAAGCACATGAGGGAGACAGCAACATGGAGAACGAGGGGGAAGAAGCACACGGGAGAGAGAGAACAATCTGAGCATGGGGTGGTATTTGGTAGTGGAGGGGGGCGAGAAACACAAGCACAGATGGAAAACACATGCATCCTTTATTTGATGAAGATTTCAACCAAATAAAAAGAATGATAATGGGAATGACTTAGCCCATTCTTCCATAGAATTGAGGCCAAGTGCATTCACTTGAAGTGAGCAGTTTGTGTACTAAAGTGTGTGATGTTGGTCAATGAACCGACACACACACACACACCCACACAGAACTATTCCCTATTATTTAATAGCACTAGTACTACAAGTTGCTATGCCACGAAAAAAGTTCACAACCTTGATAAACTGAGACCCCAATGAACTGTTTACCAGAGCATCGCCATGATTACAGTAAAGGTGAGCAAGCTAAGCAATGCTCCGGCATGGCTCGCCCTTTTCCCATAGGTATTTACCAGCCAAAAAGGAGCTGGGCCAAACCTCCGAGGCACTACGTTTTAATCTCCCAACTGCATTTTCAAAACACAAAACCCACTAGACACATTAGAGCTGAGTGCATGAATTCTAAATATGTGCTTTTCTATCATGTTACTGCAGTCCAACTGAGTTGCAATTTTAATGTCTCTTAGAAAACCTGCAGGAAGTCAGAGTCCTCTTTATTTTGGTAACATAAATGCCATCACTGATGTTTTGATCCTCTCCATTTTGCCGTTTGTTAAATCAGAGTCAGACAGCAATATTAACATTAAAAAGATCTCCTGTTTTCGCCTACACTTCTCTGTTTTTCATTCCAAGATAGCCATTTTGACATCTTAGGCATATATCATATCAGACTGAATTCAATTATTAATTGAACACAGTGTACCAGTTTAAGCCATGAAATAATTGAACGCAAACCATTGGTGGTAAAGGGAAAAGTGAATTGGATATTCTTTCAGAAGTTCAACAGCTCAATATATAATCAGGAAAACTGGGTTCAAAACCCAGCTTCATCACGTGACCAAATTGTGTGACCCTACGTTGATCTCTTTATTATGATTCATATTAATCGAAAATCAAATCTGAGTCCAACCTGAATGAACTCATTTAAGAATGCACGTTATACTAAACCTCACTAAGTATTGGTTTAATAGGCAATAAAACTGGCCTTGTATACAGTAAACATTAATGATATCTCTTGGTTTATTCAAGGCAGTGTTGCTGAGGCCTTGGAAGTGTGGAAAAGTTAATGTTTAGATACGGTTAGTTTCAATTGATGTCAATTCAGCAATATAATATGTACTAAAGTGAACCGCATGTGTTCAGGAAATAACCCATTTGCTAATCTGAAATACTATCGTATTTTTACATGGTGATCGCTGTATTATTGACACGCTGAATTTTTTGGGTGGCTCGGTTTGTGCTCCGGCTCTTAGAGACAAACTAGACCCCCTGGCAGCTCTGCTAGTATGGCCCTATGAATTCCCTGGCTTGACCACCTGTACATTACATGCACATTGCGTAACGATAAACAGCACTGATATGCAAGCATAAGAAAAACCTCGGTGCCAAAGGAATATACATTTTCAGCGTTTCTTCTCAGCCTTGTCATGTTTTCTTTCTCCCTTAACTTGTAAACACTGCTGCAGTCATTTTCATTATTTTGTGCTGAGATCTCTGAAACAGTGCAAACATGCACACTGTTCCAGTTGCTTATCCCTGACCAACAGAACCAATTAAACCGCTTTTGTATATAAATATCAAAGCACTGGAAAGGCAAATTGGTAGTGCTACTCTACTTTCGCTTCCGTAATTGATCGATCGTCAATTTGCTATTCTGACATTAGGCCCAGGGAGACATACCACAAACACCTGTAATTTGAAATAAAAAAGGGAGGATGTTATGGGCGACACCAGTTGCAGAAACCGGTTAGTGAGCCTTACAAATTGCTCTGACGATTCTTAACGCATTCCCATTGCTGAGAACAGCAATATGATAAAGAATATTCCCCACACAATTGGCTAACCAAATAAACGCATTCATGGGTCTGCTAAAGGGCAGCCTGACTAAACATAAGGCACCAGTATCTCCCTGGGGCGAGGTGGAAGTGTGACAGAGCAAAGAGCGAGATGCGGTCTGGGAGGAAAGGTGTGGAGAAGATATGCAGCAGCCAAAGACCCTGCCTAGTTGTCTACACCTGTCCACCCTGCTCCAGGAATTACTCTGGAGCTCTCACACTGAACAGCTTCAGACTGCAAGGTGCTGTACCTGTGGCAGGTTATAAAATAATTGCAAAAACAGCTAAATAATAAAACAAGCAGCAGAGCGGGAGGTGCGGGAAGGATGGCAGCAACAGCGGGAAAGAGTGCGACGAGTGAAGATGCAATAAAATACAGGCACCGAAGCTGAACACGCACCCACAGTGTAACACAAGCTGGAAAGAAATAAAAAAATACTCCCCCCAAACGAACAGATAAATAACCAAAGTATAAAGTTACAGTACTTGGTCCCTGCTCCGTGGGAGGAAAGCCAAAAAGGAGGGACAAAGAGAAAGGATTGACCACTAGCAAGCAAGGATTTTAAAAGGACACTGAAACAAACAAATGAAAAGCAGTGGGCGGACTGAAAGCCCACAAACTAAATACAGCAGCTTTCGAAGCTCGACCTAAAAATGTGAAGTACTCTGACCACATTTCATTGGCATCCTGTATGTACTCAAACAAAAATTTGAATTAAAAGCTACATTTACGTGTATTGTAATGTCCATTCCAAACTAGCTGATGCCTTCAAGATCACTCCTCCTATGGCACAAGCTTTCCCTAGGTTCTGGAGCAACTCTAAAGGGACTTTGTGAACATCCCATTTGAATGGAAGCAGTGGCCCTTTAGATCAGGCTTTAAGAAGACCTTCCAAGTCTGTCCCTTCTAAAACTCTAAATACGAAATATAAGACATATGAATACGTATCCTTCAGTTAGCATGTTAAGGCCACAGACAAGGTGGTGTTTTTGGTCAATCATACATAGCGTGTGGATTTCAGTGCAAGAAGGCAAACCACAATTCTGGCATTCTGCTTCATTATTAAGTTGCTAAGTCTAATGCATGCAAATATGGTGTAGGATGGACAATAATGCAAATACTGCCCTTCGGATTATGTTGAAGAAAAGTATTAGTACTGTTGATTGTAAGGAATGTCTGAGACATTACAGTTCCTTCTCTGGCTATAAGGGTCTCCAGGTTTAGACATATCTGGCTGTGAACTTCGGCTTTTAATCATGGCATTCAAGATTAGATGATTTGCTCATCCTTTGGATGAATTCCTCCCTCTGGGTAAAACAGGAATATTCACTACCAAATCATTGAGAACTGGTTCATATAGAGCACATGCATTCACACATTCACTCTGGTCTTCAAGCCCTCGTGTCATTTAAAGCAAAACTAATTGTCAAAGTATTCATCTTTGTCATAATCTAATAGGAGCAGATATTACTTTACAACTAAACTTTCTTCTGAAACAAACCAGGACTCCACACATAGACCTGCATTGGAATGTCTTCTTTCCTCAAGCTTTGTTTCAGTAGCATGTGTCACAAATCAGGTAAGTGGACCACATTTTACCAGATTGTGGGTGCTGAACATTATCCTACTGAATCATCCATTGTCATCCTTTCAGTCTTCCTCCTTTGCCAAATCATTTTAAAATTCCACTGCAAATCTCCCCAGATCAAATATATCTTTTCTCTATAGCCATAAAAGTGGCCTCAAAAGTGGTCTAGTTCCTGTGGCCTTCTGGCTGACAGTCTTTTTCCCACCTCCACTGCTCTGCAAGTTAACACTCCATAAGTAGTGCAGGGGGGAAATAGCAATAAAGGAGAGGGAGAAGGCGAGCTTCTAGGTAGCATCACCCATAAACTTGGGCACAGGGAGTAGCCCCCTTAAACAATTAAAACAAATAACAGCAGGGGCATGGAGGGGCACCTATGCAAAAAACAACAGAGGAAGCATTGGATCAGGGAAGCTAGGTACATATCTGCATCGCGTTCTGCCTCTTCCAACCAACAAAGGAGGCCGCTCAAAATTTTAAAAAATCATGGAAGAGCAGCAAAAACTAAAAATAGAAGGTACTTGGGTCTCCTACAGTTACTTGGTGGGTTTTTACCGCACAAAAGTCACTGGCACCTAGAATGCATTAGTGACTATCTGTCAATGAAATGTCCTATAACCCATACCAGAGGAATTTCTTGTGATATTACTGGATAGTAATGTGAAATGATTCATCTCAATGATGTACAGAACCCATGTGTTTTCGTTTTAATGCTCAGTGGATATAACTAAGATTACTACCTAATGTAGTTAGCTACTGATCAAAGAAAGGTTTTATAAAAAGCAAGAGTAGAAATCAAACGTTCTTGGGCGCCTTGTGGGGGGTCACAATACTGACATCTCTCGTTCTACCTGAGGTGTGTAGAAGGTGTTGTCACCCAAGTTCTTGACCTGATCTCCGTCCTTCTCAGGGCATTATTCTTTAAGCTTTTCTGTTTGATGAAAGTGGCAGAAAAGTGCCATAAAGTGGGTTTTACAAGAGAACTTCCTTGCAAGTTAACATTTTTCATTTTCATGGGACTGCAATACACTCTAGCATATCTAGGGTGAGGCTCTCTTTTTGGTAGATATATGGGATATACCATAATAGCATGAGAAATATTGCACTTTGGACCTCCGATTTACCTTAGTGGACTAATGGGCCCACTGTGGGGGCCTGTGTTTAACCTCATGGTCACAGGTTCAAATCCCAGCAGGTCCATTTAGCCTTTCATCCTTCTGAGGTCAATAAAATGAGTACCATTGAGTTCAAGAACATGTTATTCAGCGCCAAGAGGCCCTTCTGGGTGAACGTGCACTTTACAAATACACATTGTTATGTTTTGCCTCAAGCTATTGGATTTATTTTCAAAATATTTTTAAAGCGAATACATTTATGTTATGAATGGGCAGTACATTTAGCCACTATTAACCTAGGTAGTGAGTATATCACCACTTGATCTTTTTGCAGGCAGCTTCAGCTCACTTTCTGTCTGTAACTCAAGAACCTTCTTTGACTAAAAGTCTCAGCATGTGTTTCAGAAAGTGATGCTTTATGTAAACTTTTCTCTTTTGCGCAGCCCTTGTATTCTTATAGGGTTGGAAAGATAAGAAAAGGAAGTTCTTTGTGATCTGCATCTCCTCATTGACTATAGAGCATGCTTTCTGTTTCTTGAGGTTCTCGTTTGGAATGGAGAACAATATGTTGTATTGAGTTGATGTTGTTTTCAATAATCTCTTGTGTGTGTTACAGCCAAGTTCTGTGTTGGCCTTATTGTCAATCTCTGTAAGCCAATACTTGCCAAAATATTTATTCTCATAAAATAGCAGGGGAGTTCTCATCACCATGCAGATGGTGAGATCGTGGGGAAATGATCTGCATTGAAGAAAAGAAACAGTTGATGAAAACTGCAGAGAAAGAAAGTGGTGTTGACTTGGAGAGGGCATACCAATGGATTGTACGCTGTCCTTTCACTTCCCAAAGGTTTGTGTTTGAGTTCAACTCACCAAGCACTTTTAATGATTTGGCCATCACAGTTCCTGGCGACTTACAGACCACCCTCTGAATGACAATCATACTGTGCTCTTTGAATACTATTTAGTTCAAGGTTTTGAAGGGGACAGAATCTAGCAGAACGGTCCTTACACCACATCCTCCCCAATGATTTGCTTGAGAACACGCGTTCAAAAAGATGGTCCAAGCTCACGTTTTAGCACCACAGGGCTCGAGCCAACGCGGTCTATGAATGAAAAAGAGGCTTCAGCGCCCTAGTCGTCTCCATCTCTTCCACGTCATAAAGTATTGCATTTTGCTTCGTAAAAACAAAGGAGCGTTGTAGAATGTGCCGGCTCTGCCAAAGCTAACAAACTAAGCCCAAGCCAGCCCGACCCCATCAAAATGGCTTATTAAATGTTTGCGAAGCTGCTGGCAGGAAAGCAAGACATAGGTTTCTGTTTTCTTTGGGATATGGTTTTAGATTGTTTGTTTTTCTGTAGAATCAGCACTTGTGAATTCTAATAAAATATGAGTGCTACCGGGATGAAAATGACTCTCAGCATTTCAACAAATGCAGCTACTGTTCTAAGGTATTTGAAGAAAGTGATTTGAACAGCACTTGAACCCAGGCTTCAACTTCCCCCCTTACCTACCTTATTAAAGTCTTTGAAAGTCTTTGATTTACTTTATTGTAGGGAAAATAACAGATTTTTAAAGCTTTCAAGACAAGGGAGGTAATTATGTTTTACACCCAAGGTGTATTGCATGGCCACTGTATTGAGAACTATTAGACATGTGAGAGCACACAGTAGAATCAGGGGAAATGTGCTTTTACCTGGTGCAGACTCCCAACATCCACCACTACATAATGTGGTCTGGAGCGCAGGCACGCAATCGGTTGCCACCCTCACCGAGTGTTCGTTTCACCTACCACTCTGTGGGCCATTGCAGTTCTAATGCTGGGCCTAACGGTCCCATTAAAGTATGGCCTGGGTGGTTAACGGATGAGGTGTGAACTGATTTAAATGTAATTCTAACCAGCCAAATTGGTACCTTGGAAGAGGAACTCGCCTCATACACCGTTCCAGTACTGCTGACCTCATTGACATTTATAAAACCGAAGAACAAATGTGAAATTACCTTTCCACTTTATTGGAGTTTTTCCTGCACTTATCTTTGTTAGTTGTAGACTTGAAAAGTGTTTAAATTCCTGGAAAGAGCGCCACAAAAAGGACACCTATATGGTCATTAAGCTGTGTCCGTGCACTGTAATACAATTTTACATATTATTTATTTTGTGGTTAATGTAAGTTATATATTTTCCTTTTTGTAGTACTCTTGTAAAGTGAATAAAATTGAGTAACTGGTGCACGCACTGTAGGACATTTTAGCTAGATGGAAAGCCTTTTGACGTATTTGACATAATCTTGTTAAGAAATTTCGAACTAGACTCATCGCGAGCATCTCTGATCAGTTAGCAGCTAAATTGTTGCAGTTATGAACTTAAAAAAGTGTATTTTGAATGCACTTCATGGTACCTTTTCTCTTTCTTCACACTCTCCTGCAGGTGGCCTCCAAAGCTGGGGTGTATGAGATCTTGAACCAGTTTGGGTTTGCGGAGTTTGAGAACCCCGAGATCCAGCCTCTCTCCCGCCTCCGCTATCGCTGGCAACAGCATCACCCGAACTTGCTTCCTTTCCGAGGAGAGTTTGTCTGAGAAGAAAAGATGGATGCTCCAAGCTTTTCCTCAAATTGACTGTCACGCTTTATAGAATGAAGAACATTGCCTTAAAGGACTGCTAAGTTTATGGGGAAAAAATGACTCTGTCTTCTAAAATCACCAACAAGATTCTTCTGAACATCACAGTAACTGTGATACACAAACTTTTAAATGTGTTTAACCACGAACACTTCATTAACCTGTAAACATTTTTTTGTAAAGAATTTAAAATGTGCATGTCCTTGCTAAGTATTCGTGAACAGATACAAGGATCTCTCGTGTTTTATGCTGTGTCCACTGGCAGTAGATAGCCCATCTGAAGCCACGTCACAACTGCAGCTGTGAGACAATTCCGTTGTCAGTGCAACTTCCTGAAAATTTAGATAAGGTCTTGTTTTTGGTTTGTATTTATTACACATTTTTATACTTATCCTTTTTCTTTTTTCAGTTGCTGTTGTTTAGAATTTTGTTAGCACTAATGACATGCTTCACAGTGGCATCAGTGGTTCACTGACCAGGCACTGCACGTGGTTCAAAGCAGGGTTTCTGGCTTTGACCAGCACGTGGCGTGTATGTGCAATACCGAACCTCCTCTTTCGAATGATGGACCTCTTCTAGCAAATAGAGCATTTCCTCTTTATAAAATGAATGGTGAAGAACCTTAACCTTTTTAAGTTATAAATCGTTTGCTATACCTTTTATCTTGTTTAATGACAGCAAATCATTGCTACAATGTTGTAGGTTAAAGCTAGTGTCTGAGGAACAGTTCATAGCTGTAAGAACAGATGTGACAGTGGTCTACCCTGGTTCCAAAGTTAGTCTATGTAGATACATTTTGTTTTTTATATACCATTGATTGAGCAATTTTAGTTTTACCCAAGCCAACGTTAGCTTTGAACGAACAACTGTTTTTCTTTTATGCTTCATTCGCTGATGTAATGTATTTGTATATGACATCGCTGTTTTCTATCATAAAGCTCAAAACTTCGATCATTATCGAGAGTATCTTTGGAGGCCTGAAGTCATTACATCTCTACTTTCTAATCCACGAAAAGAATGCTCATTGGCTTCTGAGATCACAAGACACTCTGACATCGGCTTCTTGTGCGCATACTGATCAGAAGCTATCTTCTGTGAAGTTTATCATTACGAAATCAAGATAGTTTCTATTTTTGTACTTGAAATAGAGGAATTGTTGTGTTTCCCAAAGCATTTCTGAACTGTAGGTATCACCTGTTATTGTAGATATTTGATAGTATTTTTTTTATTTATGATTGAGTTAGCCAAAGCCTCATTCAAGGAATTCAGGGTTTGTACAATTTTGAAAATGTAAATTCTACTTAACACTGGCAAATTCATCAGTTGGGTGGATTTTTCATTGATATAACTTGAAGGGGTGGAAATTAGTATAATGGGTGGCCATTGAGAATACTGGGGATAACAACACAGACAGAACTTTGAGGATATTCATAAACATTCCCTCTGGACTAAATATGCATACTGTTACTCTGAAAATTGGTTTACGATCAGGGTCTGAAAGTACCACAAATGATCCAAATGTTCTATAGTATGGGTTTCTGCAAAGGGAAAAATATTTGCCTTCTGGAAACAAGATGGAGAAATATGTGGAAATTAACAATTCCCATTACCCCAAGCCAAACATTAAATTGGGAGAATATGATGGAAACAAGCTACTCCTCGAATTGTAAGATGCCTCATACATTTTTTACTGAACTCCAAGACATTTGTGACCCTAACAAACAAGTAATTCTACGAAATCTGATACAAAGTCCTATGAATAATAGATTTACTATTTCTTTGTGAACCGGTCCCACCTTCTTCAACCCTCTGTCATTCAGTGCTGTTGCAGGCTTCCTGACAGTTTTAAGAAAGTCTGGGTTCTTCCAGCTATCAGGGACAAAGTGATTTGGAAAAGTGATGGCACCGCTTTATAACCACATTTTTCTACAAATTAGCATTACCGGTTGTGGTAATTTGCAACTGTGTACCTCTAAAAAAAAATAACCGAGCAATACCATGTGTGTGACTGCATTGGTTTCAGGTGGCAAAATGCAATTGGGTGATTGGGTGACCCAGCATGACCCAACAATGTCATTTTGCAGAACTGCTTATCAATTGGTAAGCATAATTGTTTTTATAAATGTGAGTAGCAAAAAGCATTGTAATTGATTTTTCTGGTTTTCATATTGCAGCAGTTTTCAACAAAAGTCTGCTGTATGCATAACTGCCTATGACAAGGTATTAGAGTGACGTCAGTTCGAAATTAGTATAATTCTGCTTAATTCGTGCAATTCTGCAATTGACACAAGGGGCAAAATGTTGTACCACTTTTATAATTGGACACTGGTTTCAGCTGAACATTTATTACGGGGCACATTTTCTTGTTGAATCATATCCCATGCTTGTATCGTGTTTGATTTCTAATCTTGCAATGCCGTAAAATTTAATTTGACAAAACTTTGCTTTAAGTCAGCCGAATGGAACCATGCTTGGGATCATGTTCATGTTAAATAAGATCACATCCAATTCAATTAATAATTTGTACACTTGATTAAAACGAATACAAATTCTACATTAAAACAATTGAATGGACTCGCAAATTCTTCCTAAAATGCAAAACTAAGAATTAATTTAAGAAAAACATAAAATAGTTAAACATGCACGGATTTCAATGCTATGGAAAGAGACTTGTTTGCTTGTCTCTGCCTTCAATACAAAAGCTAAAATTGATATCCTCCATGAGGCAAGTGCAAAGCACAGGAAACCCCTTCTACAAAGAATGTCTGATACACTGCTCAAACAAATGTAAGCACCAGCATCTTGAAGAGGTAGTGTCCGCCACAAGGAGCAAGTGTATCTCCACTCCCGTTCAATATAGGTCTTTTGAAGACTTGTATAATGCTGGTAATGCTCCGTTAAACATTTTTGAACTTCCAAGCTTAGCTTCTTGTGACTAGAGAAAGGTCCAGGCTGTGTCAATATACTGCTATTGTTTCAGACCTGATGTTGCTGATAGATATAAAATATATGGTTTGGGGTCTCCGATGAACATTTCCCCAATGTTGGAACCTTCCATTAATGAGGATTTGATAGAATCAAATTCCACACATGTCCATGTAACTTGTGGATGAATCATAGTTTGCCATACTGGACATATGAATACGGGTGCTTTTTCACAGTGGCTGTAGAAGACTTTAGATAGCGTGAATTTAAGTCGATTCAGAAAGTGTTTAATTGGCCGGGCAAACCTAAGACTAAAGGTTTTTGCACAGTAGCTACTTAGCACAACATTTTTAAGGTGCTCTTAAAGCAAAAGTTGTAAGCTCCACATAAAATAGCGACTTAATATATGCTCTGTAGTTTTAAAAAGCAGTGAGATATATGTGGCACTGCAAAAGCAATATCAGGTTTTATAACCTTAGCAGCAAGACTTTGAACACTAATCGAAGGTAGTAGTGTTCACAATTATGAACCACTCTCTGTAAAAGGGCCCCATCTGTATGTTTCCTTCTACTGTATATAGCCCACTCAGATCACAAAGTCTTGTTGGGAAATTCTAATTTCTTCTCCCCAAATATCTATGCCATGTTGCAATATGTTATGCTTTTTTTTGTAGACCTAATTAGAGACAAGTTGCAAGTTTTAAGTGGAAAGGTCACCACTCTGTTAATGAACCCAACCTTGTTGAAGAGAACCACTTACCAGTTCTAGCAGAGCAAGGTAGGAGAACCTCCCACGAAGATTGAGGCATACTCTAAGAGAATGTATCTTATTTTGTGAGCAAGCCCTGGGTTTCCTGTCCTTCGAATGAAAATCGATGAGGCAGAAAGGAAATATTTTGGTAAAAATGGCAGAAATGTTTTAATGGTTTGTTTTAATGAGTTTTTTAATGCACTGTGATGTAAGGACATTGGAGGCTACCTGCACTGCATTTTTAGGACTGTACAAGTGGTGCCCTCTTACCTATAAAACAAAGGAATGTGCTACTTCATGTTGTTTAGAAGGACGACAATATCTTTAATTATTTCTTTGAGTTAGCAGAGGCCTCGATTAAGCCTTTTCCAAATATAAAAATGCCATCTTAGCCAGTAGCTTGCTTTCTATTCACATACCCTACCCAATACTGTAGGAAATAGTCACCTACTCACCCCTGTGCCGCAAAACAGCCTTTTCTTCAGTGGCGTACCATTGGAACATCACAGTGATGCTTTGTTACATTTTTCTTTTTCAGATTTTATTTTAATTTTAGTGCCACCAATGTGCTCTTCATTCTTTTAATTTCTTCTTTTGTCCATCCATTATGCTTGCACCCCACTAAAATGTTTTTAATGTCCTCCTCTAATTTTGTTATGAAATTAAAAAATCAGCATGTATGTTGATGTCACCATTCAGAAAGGCTTCTTTGAATGTCCCAAAATCATTGGAATGTGTAAATCACCCATTAGCAGCACTTATGGAATATCAAATCCCCAGGCATTTTGGAATGCCTTGTAGTGTACCACACTGTTTCCCCATGAATGTCAAGATTCAAAGTCGCCATATAAATTGCATCTCCCTTAATCCAGAGACGTCCTGTGCCCCTGTCAGTTCTGGGGTCCAGGAATTTTGACCACCACCTCGGATTGTTATGCTATAGTTATTTGAAGGCGTTCTAAGTGATGGGCCAAGGATCAACTCATAATGCAATACCAATACATAACAGTAGCGTATGATGAGAATTGGCTGCAGTACAGCGGAAAATATGATGAGAAATGCTGTGATATATGTTTTCCAGTTACCCTCGCAAACCACCTGTGTGCTTCTGAGATATTTCTCACTGCGGGCATCTTTATCTGGTTTTCCTTTACAACATCCTGTACTTGGATCTCACTTGTAAAGAACTTGAAAATGGGAAGTTTTCCAGAAATAGGTGACTGCAGAAATCCGACCCTTTTATAAAGGCCTATGACATTTGCAAATACAATAGTCTCTGCACTAGGCTTGCAGAAAATTCTGGTTATCTAGGGGCCGTTCTTCTTCTAAGGATAACCCATAGCATTGTTCTGCAGTAGATTGCACTGTTTATAAATGGGGGCCTTAGATAATGAAGAGTGGGGTGGTGACATGAACTTTAAGACACTGGAGTCTTCACCGGGCAGGCTAGACAGAATTATTAATTCCAAGAATTGATCTGGGTTTGTGTTGATCCATCAGAATCTTTTTTGTTTGAATACCACCACTAGAAGCACAACTATCTCTAAAATACTGACTAACAGGGGTTAGTGAACTATGTTTAAGCCAGACAGACCATCCTAAGAATTAACCTTAAACTAACCTCAAATCCTAAGCTTAAACCTAACCCTATAACAAGCATTAAACGTAACCTTAAACCTGAGGTTACTCATAAACCCAGCCTGACCTGTACTCTAATGATAGTACAAACCCTGATTTTACACCTAACGCTGTACTCTACACTTTGCCCTGCACCCAGTACCACCTGCCCTAACTCTAAACCTTATTCGTCCACTCAGTCTGAGCCTAAATCAACCCTTTACTCCTTACTATAACCCTTACTATTGCCTTTACTTTATTTGATTTCAAGTTCTCAGTCGAGCCTTTCTCAGTAGTAGTAATTTTGATGTAATACCTTCTGTGAATTTGTACTTCGAAGTAGTGAGTTAGTAGTGGCTGTATCCCACATTTGAGGTAAGTCAGTTTTTGCACTTCTACTCTTTTCATTACACAAAAGATTTACATTTTTGTTCATGTTACACATTGAGGACCTGATCACAAGTTGCACTGTAATGGCAAGGTTGAAAACCTACACCTGAAATTATATTTTCCAGGCAGTACAATGCAACTACTGTGCAATCACATGTTTTTAGCCCAGCAATTTGGAATAGCAAAATTTAAAATATCCCCATTATACGGCCATTGAATGGGCCCAAATATTTAACCTAGAATACAGTTTAATTTGTAGTATGCCCTGAAAGCAGGAGACCATGAGGCTGTAATATGGCCACAGACATAAAAGGCCGACCTATAAGAGCAAATTCTGAATGCTTGGATCGACTCAGTTGAGACTACCAAATAGGTACATAATAGAATCACGCTTTTAAAGAGGGTGTGAGGCGAAGGCAACCATTGTAAAGCACAGAACTAGAAGGCACGACTCATATAATCATTAGTTAAAAAAAAGGAGGCAAAACATTTTTATTTGTAGCATTTTTTTGGGTGTGATCTTTGTAAATATATACCAACCTCTCCGCTGGTCCCACTCAGCTTTCATGGAAGCAGCAGTTAGATGCTAAAAAGTGAACTTTTTAAATGAATTTTCTGATGCATTTGTTTAGGTGAATCTTAAAAGTGTAATCCGCAGAGCAGCTGTATATAAGACATACGTGTTAGAGTCTAAGACATACATGTTAGAGCATACGACACACGTGTTAGAGTAACTGTAAAATGTATAGAGTCATATAAAGTATTATTTCACTTTCACTGCAATGTTACTTTAATGGGTGAATATATTAAAATCATTTTAAGGTGATGTCATTGGAATGTCGTGTTTGCCAAACAGTTTGGACTTGTTTTAAACCGAATTCCTTTTTTTTGTACAATGACCATTAAACAGCGAAACGAAGAACTGCTTTCCTCTGTTTTCAGTTATTTCATACGTGCCCCCCTCCTTCCAAAGTGCCTAATTTGCCTTTGTTTTGTGGGAGCTACAGTATTTGTACAGGATGGCCTGTGGCTTGCAAGTGCTTGCTTACTGTAGGCTCATACGCCGTTTTGTTTCTCTCAAGCAGCAATCTGACCTTATCCAACTGTGTGCTGCAGTTCAGATGTTTTTACTGTCGCTGGTGCTTGTCATTGAGCAAACAGAACGAGCACTTGTGGCATCTCTAAAGCAACTGTTTGCAAAGGTCTCTCTTTGACTCAGCTATGCCGCTTTGGCAGTGTTTCCTACATTACATCACGCTCAACGGGTCAGATTGGTTCACTCTGGCAAAACATTCCCTCATGATATCACACACATTGGCTGCATTTCATTACCGATGGTGAGAAATGAAGGAAACAATGAGTCCAGGCTCTTCAGCAGGGTTGAAGTGCGTTAAAAAAGTATGGGAACTGTGCTGATGCGGGCAATGGGGGAGGGGGTGAGTGGGGGTGGAGGCGGGGTCAAAGGCATGACTAAAAAAACAAAATATTCTGTAACTTTTTTGGTCTTTCACATTCAAGTAACTACATATAAAATAATGCACTATCATATATTATGAAACCTCTATTAGTTTAATGCACTGCAGAGGTCTGCACCTGTAACCAGAGAGCCACCGAACTGAAACCTGGTTGGTGCTGTGGAGAATAGTGCCTTGTGTATGTTTTGTGCTGCAAGGTCCCAGTATGTGACAGAAAGCACTGTGAATATGCAAGTCATTTTTTTAAAACTTGCATTACACACATTATAGGACAGGCTGCGGCAAAATGCACACAAAAAGGATAAGGTAAAAAGAAGTGTTTCCGAAATGTAGATTTTAGTTCCAGACTGTATGTAGGGCAATTTTTTTTAAGAAAGTCTTTAAAAAATACACACTTCTCAGCTTAGATGACAACTCCCTT
Source organism: Calotriton arnoldi (assembly GCA_963921515.1). Lineage (NCBI taxonomy): Eukaryota > Metazoa > Chordata > Amphibia > Caudata > Salamandridae > Calotriton > Calotriton arnoldi. The sequence goes on from CAWUFW010016057.1 coordinate 84,003, forward strand.
ACAATAGCACTCAAAAACAATAAATCTATGTCATCGGGAACCTTCAAGTAATTATGTTAATTAAAGTAAACACCAGCTTCCAAGCAGCCTTTACATTTGCAGTTTGACCATTTGCGCACATTTACATTTCTTTCAGGCCAGCAGGCACCCTGGCAAGAAGGGTTGTTTAGCTGTCTGCCCCTCTCATGGTTTCACAGCGCAGGAGACTACCAGAATTTCACTTCAGCTGAAGCATTTCAACTGCCGGAGTTAACCGTCCAGGGACGGTTGTCTTTCCACAAAAAGTAGGTTTACTGTTTTTATTAAAATAAAAATAAAAGGTATGGGCACATCGCACACCTCAGATCCCGCCCACTTCAACCACTGCTCTTGGGGACTTCAACAAGCCACTATAAGTGGAAGCCTACTTCTGGGCATGCATGATGTGCACGATCCACAAAACCGTTTGTGCTCATAAATCAGATTTACAAGCACACATGGCAGGATTTACGGCTGTAAGGCATTCACAAATGTATACCCAGCAGACGAAAATTTACTCCTGCATAATTGTATACTATGTATGCAAACAAGCACGCAGCAGTAAGTCCCACACAATACTGGGAAGTGAGAGGATCAAGGCGTGGATTGCTTTGTTACTATAAGCCCACAAACTCGTGAGTTTGTTGCCATTCACACATTTGCCTCCAATATTTTCCCACATTGTAAGTGGTCAGATGTTTTCTCTAGTAAGGAACTGGAGTAAATCCAAGTTAGGAAGGTGGATGGAATAGATAGATGAAGGGGTTTCTCCAAGGGTGCAGAGGTAGGAGAAGGGTATTCTTCATGGGGGAGAGTGTTCTTCCATTTAGAAATAAAAGCTAAAGGAACAAGCATTGGCAAAACCAATAGGTCCTGCCAATGCAAGAGCTATTGGCTTTGCCAATGTGTTTTAGCAATGTTGTCCACCAGAGTGGCTGCTGTTCAGCATGGGTAAGGTGAGTGGTGTGAAATGGAGTTTCATAAAGTGGAGTAGAGTGGTGAGTTATGGAGTATTGTAGAGTGGCATACAGTAGAGTTGAGTGGTGTGGAGTGAAGTGGAGTGTCCTGGAGTAGCATACAGTGTTTTAGAGTGTTGTGGAGGGAGTAGAGTGTCATAGTGCCACAGGTATGAAAGGATTTAGCATTTCTTAACAGACCGAATCACAATTTCGGTCCGTTAAGAAATGCTAAATTGCCTTTCCATATGTACAAAGAAAGCCAGGGAATCGCAAAATGCAATTTCTACCCACTAGAAATCACATTTTGGCATTCCCTTCATAGGAAATCACAATTTGGGATTTCCTATTTGGCATTTAGGAAATGCTATTACATTGACTCCAAGTCGATGGTAACCATGTGCAATTTAAAGAAAGCACCCAAAATGCTTTTTTTTAATTGCCATTGGGCATGTGTGCGCTTTACATGTGCACCACTTTTTTGGGGGTGCATCAAGGGGGGCCTTAGGCCCATAGGCACCCTTGGTTTTGCATTTCCTGATTTGCGATTTCCTATTAGGAAATCACAAATTTGGTAAAGCAAAAACATTGGTACCTATGGGCCTAGACCATAGGAATGGATGGTATAGCGTTTCCTAAATAGCGATTTCTACTCTGTAGGAATCGCTATTAGAAATTGCTGTTTTTGTACATTTCATTTTGCATTTCCTAAATGGCAATTTCTTAGGATTCACTATTTAGGAAATGCAAAAATAGAATTTCGTACATCTGGCCCATGGAGTGGAAGTTGAGTGTCGTAGAGTGGAGCACAGTGTCAGGGTTAAGTACAGTGTTGTAGAGTGTCATGGAGTGGTGTAGAGCAGAGTGGAGTAGCTATGGGGTGTTGTGTAGAGTAGAGTGGCATACAGTGGAGTAGATTGTCATAACATGGAGTGGAGTACAGTGGAGTAGTGTCTCATAGAATAAAGTGGAGTAAAGTAGCATAGGGGGAGCTGCACAGAGCGTCATAGAGTGGAGTAGTGTTGTAGAAGGCACAGAGTGAAGTAGAGTGCTGTAGAGGGGAGTGGCATAGTGTGGAGTAGAGTGTCAGTGGAGCAGTGTTTAATGGAGTAGAGCATCATAGAATGGAGCATCGTGGAGTAGAGTGGAGTGAGTGGCCTAGAGTGAAGTGGTGTAAAGTACAGTGGTGCAGAGTAGATTGGCGTAGAGAGTAGTGACGTAGAGTGCATTGGTTTTGAGTAAAGTGGTGTAGAGTGCAGTGGCATAGAGTAGAGGGGTGCAGAGTAGATTGCAGCGGTGTAGAGTGCAGTGGGGTAGAGTGCACAGAGTTGAGTAGGGTGGGGTAGAGTGAAGTGGCATAGAGTGGGGTCGTGCAGGGTATAGTGCAGTGGTGTACAGTGGAGCGATGCAGAATAGAATGGCGTAGAGTTCAGTGGCAGAGAGCAGTGTTGCAGAGTGGAGTGACGTAGAGTGAAGTGGCATAGAGTGGAGTGGTGCAGAGTAGAGTGGAGTGGTGCAGGGTAGAGTGCAGTAGCATACGAGTGGAGTGATGCAGAGTAAGTAGAATGGTGTAGAGTGCATTGACATATAGTAGAGTGGTGCAGAGTGCAGTAGAGTGGCATTGAGAGCAGTGGTGTAGAGTGCAGTCATGCAGAGCAGAGTGTCGTAGAGTGCAGTGTCCTAGAGTGGTGCAGAGTAGATTGGTGCAGAGAACAGTGACATAGAGTACAGTGGTGCAGAGTAGAATAGAGTGGCATAGAGTGCAGTGACTATAGCGCAATGGTTAGAGCATCGTAGCATGCAGTGATATAGAGTATAGTGGCATAGAGTAGAATATTGTAGAGTATAGTGATGTAAAATGAAGTGGTGCAAAGTAGTTGGCAGAGGTACAGTGGCGAGGGTGCATTGGTTTTTAGTAAAGAGTAGTTTCGAGTAGAGTGGCATAGCGTAGAGCAGTGGAAAAGAGTGTCACAGCCTAGAGTGCAGTGGCGTAGAGTGGAGTGGCACAGAGTGTAGTAGAGTGCAGTTGCATAGAGTAGATTGTGTCAGAGTAGAGTTGAGTGGTGCAGGGTACAAAGTGGTATAGAGCACAGTGGTGTAGAGTATAGTGGCTTGAGTAGAGTGGTGCAGCATTGATTGCAGTGGCGTAGAGTAGAGTGGCGTAAAGTGCAGTGGCATATGGTGCAGTTGTGTAGACTAGATTATTTCAGAGTAGAGTGGAGTGGTGCAGGGTAGAGTGGAGTGATATAGAGTAGTGGCGTAGACTGCATTGGCATAGAGTGCAGTGTTGCAGAGTGGAGTAGAGTGAAGTGGCGTAGAGTGCAGTGTCAGAATGCCGTGGTGCACAGTAGATTAGAGTGCAGAAGAGTGGCATAGAGTAGCGCAGAGTAGAGTGGCAGAGAGTTCAGTGGCAAGGAGTGCAGTGCTGCAGAGTAGAGAGGCATAGAGTGCAGTGGTGTAGAGTGCATTGGTGCAGAGTGCAATGGTGTACAGTGGTGCAGAGTAAAGTGACAGAGTGCAATGGTGTAGAGTGGCATACAGTGCAGTGACGCAGAGTAGATTGGCATAGAGTGCAGTGGTGTAGAGTGTATTGGTTTTGAATAAAGTTTTGTAGAGTGCATTGGTGTAGATTTTCAGTGGGGTGGTGTGGAGTAATGCAGTGTGCAATAGAGTGGTGTAGACTGCAGTTGCAGAGTAAAGTGAAGTGGCATAGAGTGCAGTGTTATATAGTAAAGTATTGTAGAGTGCAGTGTTGCAGAGTGGATTAGAGTGCCTTAGAGTGGACTGGCTTAGAGTTCAGTGGCACAGAGTTCAATGACGTAGAGATTTGTGGCATAAAGTAGAGTGGTGGAGAGTTAAGTGATGCAAAGTATACTGTCATAGAACGCAGTGGTGTAGAGGGAGTAGCATGGGCTGCATTGGCATAGAGTGCAGTGGTGTAGAGTGAAGTAGAGTGCAGTGGCGCAGAGTAGAGTTTAGTGGCGTATCGTGAGTTGGTGCAGAGTAGATTGGCGTAGAGTGCAATGGTTTCGAGTAAAGTGTTGTAGAGTGCAGTGTAATAGAGTGCAGTTTTGCAGAGTAGGGTGGCATAAAGTGGAGTGGTTCAGAGTGGTGTACAGTGCAGTGGTAAAGAATGCAATGGTGCATAGTAGAGTAGTGTAGGGTAGAGTGCATTGGCATAGAGCAGAGTGGAGTGGTGCAGAGTACAGTGCAGTGGTGCGGAGCAGTGCAAAGTAGAGTGGAGTGGGGTAACCTGGAGTATGCATGGTACTGTAAGTACTGCCATTATAGACAACACATCTTCAATTGAAAGGACCATTACATTTGCACTTGCATGCAGTTTTACTGATAAAAGTATACAGGGCACAAATGATGATGTGTGGAAATGGCATTACCCAATGTATTGATTTAATCAGCACAGTTACTTTACAGGCATTTACATTTTGTTGTGTGCTAAAAAATAATAATTACATCTGTACAGCCTTTCTCAAGCAGACTGCCGCTAGCCAGCATAATTGTCACGTAAATTCTCTCACTTTGAGGTCAGAAAAAGAAACACCAAGCTCCCAGGAAGACACAGCCTGCCATTTGACTCTGTCTTTGAATGCGCAGAAAATGTGAAAAGATTTAAAGGCCTGTTTACAGAATGCGAGTTCCAGGAAGAATACAGTAAACAAGATTTAGGCAACGGGAGGGGCAAACTCGAGCTGGACAGCCATAGGCTATTAAAACAAATAGCCAGAATATGTTAGTTACAACCACAAAGCCAATGGTAAGCAACGGACGGAGTGTATTCCTAGATCAACTTTTTGAATGTCCCCAAGATGTCTTTAGCAAACCAGAGAGCTGCACTGTCTGGTAGGCTGCGACCTAAAAATGTGCAATTGCACATAGGGGCTGCCTCTCACCTACGTGAAATTGTACCATGTGTATTCAACATTGGGTAAATAGCAACAACAGAGACTATCATATGACATTTCCAGTGGTATGCCTGGAAAGATGTGGCTGGCGAATGATGGTGGATAGGGAACAATAGTAAATCCACACCTGTGCCTGGAAGTATGTTTAATCTGTGCAAACCTATGATTTCCTTTGTGAATCAGGCACAGGAATACAATATTTTTGGATTTATCAATCTAAGATGAATCGGAAAAATTAGATGTTAATGCTAATTTTCCTTGAAAATAAAAAGTAATCAAGTACATGTGTATTTCTGGTATATTTTTTTAAATAGTTTGATCTCGTGGTACCTCTCGCACCGTCAAAGAAGTAGATGATAATCTAGTTCTCAATCTTTAGTTTTCTACCTTAGTGCTGTGAGCAGGAAGATAGTTCTTAAGAAGCATCCTTTGTCTCTTCTTCATTGCTGTCTCGGTACGAGTGGACATATAATACACATTCTAGGTGCACAGAGGACTTGAGATAATGCATAGAAGACAGGAGACTTAAGGTAAATGAATGTTTGACTTAACTCACACTTTGCTGACTTCAATGCCTTCAGATACACACACACTGGTTATAGAACTATGCAAAATTATTTGTTTTAAGTTTCAGCAGTCATTAAAGTAACTCTGGCACTCAAGAAAACTTGGCTGGCCCTCCTTGCATCAATTTGAGGTTTTCCTTAATTATTTATTGAAGTCATTGCCTTTCAACGATGAGACTATAAAAGCAGATTATGCATGAGGTTTAGATATAATTTATAACATTTTCATACAACAGCATTTTAGCATTGCCTTTGAAGTCTTCAAAGAATAGCAATGCTGTTGTTTTTGCGCTGATCCTCTTTGGGTGCAGGATATAGTAAACTTAGCATAAGTAATCAATTCAGCGACTCTCTGGCACTTCACTGTAATGAACCCTCAAGTGGATTGTGGCTACTTCAGTGTTTCTCTGACTCAACGATCGGTGATAGGCATCTGCTTGCAACTTGACTTCAAACTGATATGATTAAACCAGGAACTAAATATTGCCTTTTAATTACGTTCTATTTTTACACAATTATGTCACCTGGCTGGGAATTAATTCAGTTTGAGGGTCCGCTTCTATTCCTGCACCTTTGAGAATTATTCTTGCTTACACATATGTAAATTCCAAGATGCATGGAATATTGAATGTATGTTTTTAACTTTGTCTGTTCACAGTTATTGTTTGGTGGTTGTCAATATGTGACGTTTCACAAGATGGCCCGTGCTTACTTGCAATTAGACTGAATTGTTAACTTTAACAAGATTTGACCAGAACGAAAAAGAAGTCTCTATGAATCTGTCTAAAATTGTTGTGTTCACAATAATATATCTACATGGCTTGCGCCACCAAATCCTTGTTTTTGTAATTGTACTTGCATTTATATAGCACTTACTAACCCTGACGAGGCGTCAAAGTGCTTTTTCGGCAAGTAGCACGCTACTCCGGAACCCAAAAAGGATTAGTGGTGAATAAGTCTAGGGCGATTTCCCATTCATAAATTTGTCCAGAATTCAGACACCTTAGGGGGTATGGGGTCAATCCATGTCCTAGCGACACAGAGGCGAGCACTAACAATTATGATCATGATTAATGCTCTCATACTGGGAGCCAATCCATCTTTGTTACCCAACATGATTTCCTTATTGCTTAAATTGGTTTGAATCCCAGTATGCACTGTGATCAATTCGGATAAGCTGTCCCAATAACCTTTGAGCTTAGGGCAGTTAATAAACATGTGTACTACATCTGCTGCGTATAGCTTGCATTTAGGACAGTATGAGCGTTCTGTGGTCCTGACCGTGCCTTTTCGAAATACTCTCAGGTGTATAGTATAGCATACAGATTGTCTTAAATTGCTGTAATTTGAGACTAGTCGAGCTAATTGACTGATCTAGGACAGCTAATGAATGCTATAGCTCAGCCATCGTGACTGTAGTCATCAAGCGCTGGCTCCATTTTGAAGCAAGTTGAGAACTATCATCAGGAACACAGAGCATGTACTTCTGATAAATTATAGTTATACTGACCATCTTTGCTTCCTGTCCAGAATGATAAAATGTAAGAAGGTCAGTAGTTGCTGTATCACTCCTATACTTAAGGTCATTAAGGATATAGTCCTCCACCTGTAGATATTTGAGAAAATATTGCTGCGGGAGCCCAAATGCAGCCTGTAATGAAGTGAATGTCCGAAAACCTTGCCTATCAAACATCTGCCCTAGATTAGCTATGCCCGCCTGACCACAGAGTCGCCCGACATTGTCATGAAATATATTGGGAAACAGAGGATTGCCCCAAAGCGGGACCAACGAGTGTACGATAGGTAATGAGAATCTTTTACAAATGTCTTGCCAAATTTGGACTATATCCCTTACTACTTTGAACCTCACCCGTTTAAAGTAATTGGGGTCCATCAGTTTGTGCATAGATAATCGGGAGTCAATACCTAATGCTAGTTGATACCCATATTCAGTTGGTCCAGCCTTGTATCCAACCAATAAGCTTCGAATACGGCCAATGAATGATGCCCAAAAAAATAACTTAAAATCTGGTAGTCTAAATCCACCCTGTACGTAGGGTAGCTTCAACAGGCGGATAGCACGTCTGGGTCTCCTATATCCCCATATGAAGCTACTAATTGCCCCGTCCAATCGTTTAAAAAAAGAGTCTGGGACTCGAAGTGGTATTGAACTAAACAAATACAAGATCTTTGGAAGTATACTCATTTTCACAATGTTACAACTACCCAAGGTGCTCAGCAGGAGTTTATGCCATTGGCGCAATTTCACTGTGACTCTTTTCAAAAGAGTTTCATAGTTTAAAGGAATAATCCTCTCAATACGGCTACACAGACGTATGCCACGATATGTAGCAACACTGCCATTCCTATCAAAGGGGCATGTAGCTTGAAACTTAAAATGACCTGCGTCTTGGAGAGGTTCAGCTTGTAGCCAGAGAAGGAGCCGAATTGTTCAGCTTCCTTAGCTATTATATCGACAGCGTCCTTCGGGTTGGTAGAGAAGACTGCAACATCATCCGCATAAGCCATCATTTTCAGATCGATGCCATTCTGCCGGACAGTTTATATGCCCTTATTCTGATTCAAGTGTCTTATATAAGGCTCGATGTACAGGGCAAACAACAGGAGAGAGAATGGGCAGCCCTGCCGTGTGCCCCGACCGATCAGGAAAGACGAAGACGAAGGGCCGGTGACCATTACCTTAGTGACCAGGTTCTTATAAAGCCTCTGTACGAGTGTAATAAATTGACTGCCTATCCCACATTTATCCATGATCAGCCAAAGTGCTTCCCAGGTAACCCGGTTGAAAGCCTTCTCCGTGTCCAACATGATCATACCTATATTATCCTTCGTTTTACCAGCCACATGAAATGCCGCGATCGCAGTATTAAATGAACCGTAGTGTCCCTGCCAGGGATAAACCCATGCCGTTGTTCTGAGACCACATTGTGCATAACTGGAGCGAGACGCAGAGCTAGGATTTTAGAAAAGACCTTTGCGTCCGCATTAATCAGGGAGATTGGTCGATAAAAGCTCCGTTCTTCAGGAGACTTGTCTTTTTGGAGAAAAATAACAATGTTAGTACTTCCCCATGATAATGGAGCTACCACTCCGTTGCTAATGCCAGTAGCCAGATCTAAGAACTCGGGTGCCAAGATATCTATGAAAATGTTATAAAATTCCAGCGGTATAGAATCTTCCCCAGCTGCTTTCCCTGAGGGTAGTAAATTTATGACTGTCACAACCTCGTCAAGAATTATCTCCCCGTCAAGATCCTGTTGCTGTTGAGAATTTAGTCGGGGCATACCACATTCCTGCAAGTACTTATCTGCAGTCTGAATGTCAATGCTATCAGGTCCCTGATACAACTTTTGATAAAATGTGGCAAAATGTTCCATAATTGATTGAGGATTCATATACACTACACCACTTTCTCCTATAATTCGATGGATAGTATTGTTAGATTTTTTTTATCAGAGATCTGATAAGTCAACAAACACCCCACCTTTTCTCCATACTCGTATTGAAAGGCCCTATTTTTCTGAAAGATGGCAGCCACCCTCTTCTTCAGCCCCCTACTGAGCGTTTGACGTCTCTCAATTAGTTTCAGAAATAGTGGCTGCTCCTGTGTGTCCTTTAAGAGGATTGCCTCTGCATGATCTTTTTCCAAATTCAAACACTCCTGCCCAATTTGAACTTCCTTTAGCTGTTTACTCCTATTTTGAGCCAAAATAAACCGAAGCATCACCCACCGTATATATGCTTTCATACGGTCCCAAACTATTGAAGTCGGAGCAGTGTTTTTATTCTTTAATAAATACTCTAGAAGTAAACATTTCGTATAGACCCGATATTCCATACTAGCCAGTAATTTTAGGTAAATGTTTGTCGGCTGTCCTTTCCCTCCCCTGACCTAGACTGCATATTAAATACAATAGGATTGTGATCTGAGGTGACCTTAGGATAGATCTCGATAGATGCCCCTTCCAAGTTCTGCCCTTGGACCAATATCAGATCGATACGGGAGTATTGTCTATGAGGTGCTGAATAATAAGTATAACCGGGTACCCGGGGGTTCAGAGCTCTCCACACATCTACAAGACGATGAAGTCTAATTAATTCCATGATAGATGCACATGTTTTGGGCATCAGGACACTAGCTTGTTGATTAGTAGTAGCTATACGATAATCCATCACACAATTAAAATCCCCCAATATGATCAGATTCCCACCTCAGTCCAACAGTTCCATGTTTAAGTGATCGAAAGCTCATGGGTCGTCCAGATTAGGACCATAAACTACACAGATGGTATAAATCTGTCCATTGATGTCCAACTGTACTATAGCCCATCTACCCCTGCTATCAGAAGAGGTTCGCAATGTCCTAGCAGCTAGTTTCCTAGCTTTCATAATGGCAACCCCCGTATAGACACTGTTTGAGTAGTACATATGAGTGGTTCATACCCCAGCTGCTTCAGTACTTGTCGATCCTTAAATGCCAGATGTGTTTCAGTGACCCCTATAATTTGTGGCTTATATGCTGCCATGTCCTCACGAATAAGCTGTCGCTTCCTTGTCTGATTTAAACCTGCCACATTCCAACACATTAATTTAACACTAGTCATTGACTGGCCACAACTATCCATTGATACTACCTCGCCACCATCTCAGACTCCCAACCTCCTCACTCTTAGCATTACATGCTGGACACAATTTCAAATTATTCTGACTCCTATAGCTACCCCACCCCTTACCTCCCTTAACTGTGAAATATACCAACTGATTATCACAAACACCCCCCTTCCCAACCCCCTTGACCCAACCCAACCCACCCTGTGCCTACGAGAGGGAATCACCCACCCCCTTATGCTGTCAGCTGGTTTGACAGCTCTTGAGGAGCGCTGTGTGGACCGCCCCCATGCTCCCCTACCTACATCACACCCGCCAATCCGTGTATAATGCAATCCCTCCTTATATATATATTTTTTTTTTACGCATATAGACTGCCCCACTTCAGTACTACTCATCCTCTTAGTGCCTCTCCTTCTTGCTTTAGTTAGACATATAACATAGATTAACTAGAAGATTGTAAGGTTCCTTGTCTCCATTGAGTAAGAGCTTGTTTGGCTTCAAGTTCCGTAAGAAATATCTGTGACAACCATTCTTGATGACCTTCAGTCGCGCTGACTCCTGCAAGAACACCTGCGCCCCAACAGCTTTGAATGGATCTATTAGCTGGCGCAGCTTCCAGCGCTTGTCCATTGTTGTCTTACAGAGACCTGGACGGACATAGATATAGAGAGAAACAGCTGACAATGGGGCTGTTGGACGAGCTTTAAAATAGATTGCCTGCCGCAGAAGAAAGTTCCCAACGTAGATGAGTATGGGGCAAGGATAAGGACGCTTAGAGTTCACTGCTTGCTTAAAATTCAATGGTAGCCTATGTGCTCGCTGAATTTGGGAGTCCATATCCCAGTCTTCCAGGTCCGGGAGAGCTTTCTGTAGTACACTGACCACGAAGGCCCGAGTGTCATTGCCTTCTTTTCCTTCCAGTATTCCAAATAACCTGAGGTTATTCCAACGTTGCCTGTTCTTCATATCCTCGACTTTATGTTGGACATACGCTAGTTGGTGTTCATGCTTTGTGACTACTTTAGTTGTAGCTGTGCGAACCTCCTCGATGCCTGCAACTTGATGCTGAAGCTCGGCGACATCTGAGGTTAAACTGGCCATTTTGCTGGTGACCTCCGTAAGAGCATGCTGCATGTTTTTATTGTCCTCTTTAACCTGAGCATGGTGTTAGAGGGCCTCAGTTCTTTGCATCTGTAAAAGCTGCAGAATAGCTGATAAAGAGGGCTCGGTTGTCTCCATAAGCCCACCCTTCTCTGTAAGCTCAGAATTGACAGGGGAGATACCCTGGTATAACGAGCAGCTTGAAGATTCCAGAGGGCCACCGGTCACATGTCCGAGTCTGATTACTGGGCTCATAGTCTCGCTGGTTGTAGAACTAGTGTCTGTTACTGATTGTACTGCGCCCCCTGCTGCTGATGGGTGGGACAGAAGAGTGAAGCCGCCTTTTGATAGCCTTGAGATCAAAGACTTTACCTCTCCTTTAGAAGTGACCCACTTCCGCAATGGGCTCTCCCTGGCCCCCCGTGCAGATCGTGGGGAGCTAAGATCAGGGCAGTGGGCTACCTGAGATTTCCAAGCACCTTGGCGAACTTTCCCAGTTTTAACCTGCCTCTTATCGGGGTTCCCTTTTTCTTAATAGTCTCCTTCTCTCGTAGGTGATATCTGAGGAGTTCTACCTCGGGGGGCTACAGCATCTCAGAACCAGCCGCCTCATCTATTGCGGACGCCGTCCCTCCTCCATGCTCTTACTGTCAGGCGGTGCCCCCTCTATCACACCTGGCCCCATGCCATACGCTGCCACTACTAAAACCGTGCCCATTGAGACTTCAGTACCTTGCGGTGGGTTCCCCGGGCTCAAGCCCATTGCTACCTCTCTGCTTAGCTTTGGCGATCCACTCAGTCCCATCCCCTCTGCCTGCTTCATCCGAGGTGGAAGACTGCCATCCTTCTCAGGCAGAGAGGCCCCAGCAGAGGGAGTCAATTCCTTCTCCAAATCTCCCAACACTATGCTAGAATCAGGACTGGCATCAGTGCAAAATGAAAAGCTTTTACCTTACTGGAGGTCAGATCCCGGCTGCTGGGGACAACAGTGATACTCAGATCCTGCTGCTGCCTTGCCCTCTGACACCGCACTCATCAGTACATCCACCAGCGAGGACTCAATAGCTCCAGGGTTACTAGCCTGTAAAAGATAGCTTGCGACACTTGACTCAAGCATCCTTAGAATGGGACTACCAATCCTTGTAGTAGTGGCCTTCTGCTTCGAACGGATCCTTAATTCTCCTTCCTCTTTACTGTCCGCTATCTGTTGAGGCTCAACCGCCGTAGGATTTTGTGTTCCACGGCCCCCTCGTCCGCCACGCTGCGTATTCACCCATGGAGGGGCCATAGCCAACTCCGGCTTTCCCTGTACTAACAGGATGCAGGTGTGGACGCTGTAGACGCTGCAGAGGCAGACGCGATGGAGAGCGAGGGAGATCAGCCAGTGAGGCTGGGCCAACAACAATCGGCCCCGCTCCGCGCCGAATGCCAACCACTGCATGTGAGGCTGTTGCCACCCGCAGCCCGGCACCAGGATTACCGCTGGACAAAGGTAGCATTTTGCGGGGATAGTTGAATCAAACGGTGAACGCTCAATGGTGGTTGCGGGAAGCAGCCGGGCACATTAAGGGAGTGTTCTCAGCATGCGCTCCTCAGCGCGGGTTCAGCCCGCCATCTTCCTCCCTTCCCAGAATGCGAATTGCCAGCTAAGGCTCGGGGTCCTCGATCAATTAAAAAATGGGGAAAATATGGTCCCACTGGCATTGGTCATAGCCGAATATACGTTTTACTGCCCATCCTGGACTAATGTATTAACTAACTTTTAATTCTCTTGTATATAATCTCATTTCACTTTTAATGCTGACTGGAGCTATTTTGTATTTGTAAACGACTTTATTGGTTATTCTGACTCTTGGTGAAAATCAAATAAAAATTACTTTAAAAAAAAAAAAGAATTAGTATAGGGAAATATGAACTTAATTTAAATGGTGGACATGTTAGTCTGTTATTTGGATTGAAAAGGATAGTGGAGCGATAGAAGAGGGAAGGTTTTGCATTTATATAGCGCTTGGTACCCCTGATGAGCTGTTGAAGCGCTTTTCGGCGGGTAGCACGCTACTCCTGGGCCCAAACAGGATTACTGGGGAATTAGTATAGGGGATGCAGGAAGCAGTCTGTTACTCATATAACCACTGTTTTGCACATGGGGGTAGATGGTAGCCTACTCTTTCCCTATGATGTACTTTGAGCCTTTAATGTGTACTAATATAAAAATCTAAATATATGTATATACACCTAATGTTCACAATTGACGATAGTGGCTGTAGTTTTCTGATTCATCTGCACTTTACAGTGAAAATTAATTTTTATTCAGTCTATAATACTGGCACGTCTGACAAATCTGCATGAAATTTGGTACACTTATACCGTAACTGGCTAAGTTTTGTAATGGCAAGTTGCATGCAGTTCCGTGCAGGGAAAAAAATTAAGTTAGATGTCAAATAAGATAATTTCAGTGTTAGCTCTCATAGGAAATATTTGCTGCCAGGTACAACAAAAACAACTTAATGTTATTTACACAAAACTTTGTGTAAAAGTAGAACTTAACTCTGAAAGATTTGGTTAATGCATTCAGCAGTTTTTAATACATATGCATTTGAAAAAGATGTCCAATGGGCTTTGACGGATAAAACATTTTCGAATTATCTTCAACATTAACAGAGAAAGCTGGAAACTTGCAAATCAATCTTATTTGCATTTTTGATGAACTGTGGTTGCTGATGAAGGGGCTTATATTTTTTCCGAAATCTTTAAAGTTACAAATTCCACCGAGCTCTCGAGTTACACACCGCGAAAAAACATCACAGTGAAAATAGGAGATGTACCTATCTGCTCCTCCCTATCAAAGGGGAGGCAGAAAGATACTTAGACATGGACAATTAGTTCTAGACAAGAGTAAATGTATTTATTGCTAAACTTGCACATTTACAAAAAAATGAATGCACACATCCACCCTTTTACATTCTAATAATGGTGCTATTTCGTCAGACTCACAAATTACACAGTAATCTTAAATTTTAAGACATAAAAAGAAACAAATGCATGTACACCAGGGCTTCTAGTGTGTTTGTAATTAAAAACTGACTTTCCAGAGTTTCTCTGTACAGCCAAGTCAGAGACTGATGCACAAAGAATCACTGACAGTGTGAAAGCAGTCGTACTCCACCAGCATACCTGCAGCTGCTCTTCAGCCAGAGTGATCACCATTTTGGACTAGGACTGAGAGGTAAATAAAGGGGGTATCAGAAGGGGACAGTCTTGGACCTAGCACCATTGTGTGGCTTGGAAGCATTGTGGTTTAAAGTGCATGCCCTGAATATGGGTAAATAACTCGTGCAAGACTGAGAGAGCGACTGCACTAGTATCTTTCTTGAGCTTTTAAAGCTCTACAACTAATTTTCCCCACACCAAACACTAGGATTGGTGTTTTTATTATTGTTTTTACTTGAATCCCATCCTGCTGAGCCAGTTGGAGAAACAGGTGTGAGACAAATAAAAATATAAGATGCTGTATAGAGGACAAACCTCATTTTCAAACAGAAATGCATTACTGTTGAGTTTTTTTTTTATTAAGGAGGGATGTGCATCATAGAAAAATGTGCTTTACCTTAGGGAATTAATTGCAGGAGAGAGGTACATTGCAGGAGACATGCTTTGAAGGAAGACAGTGCAGGCTGTTTTGAAAACATGAGCTTAACACGGAGTAGTACATTACGATAAAAGTTATTTACTTAGCAGAGGTGCTTTACAGGAGAGAGGTGCTTTGTAGGTGAGGGGTATTTTAGATAACAGGTGCTTTACAGGATGGCAATATTTTGCACAGCACATACAGATATCCATTACAGGAGAGGGGTGCTCTAGAGTAAAGTGTTCTTTTCTGGAGAAGATTGCTGAATAAACCAGAGGTGCTTTAACAAAGAGAGTTGTTTGTTTTTTACTCTAGAGGTGTGCTTTACACAAGAGCAGTTGTTTACAGGGAATGTGCTTCACAGTCTGTGCACTTTACAGCTGGTGTGCTATACAGGAGTGTGGGGGCAACAGAGGAGAGGAAGGTTTACTGGAAGGGGTGCTTTAGACAAGATAGGCACTTTACAGAGAGGGGTGCTTTACAGAACAGTGGTGCTTCAAGGACAGTGAGGAGCTTTAAAGGAGAGGGGTACATTAGAGAAGATGGATTCTTTACAGGTAAGAGGTGGTGTAGGTGACCAAGGTGCTGGATATGTGCTACAGGAGAGAGGTTTTTTACAGAAGAAGGGCGATTGGGGGACTTGACTTATCCAAGTGCCGAAGTGTTGACTATGTGCTTGAGGACAAGGGCACCTTTGGTGGAAGAGGCCTCTGTTCTCTACCCTGATCATACGCTATTCCCCAGGGTTCCACCACATCATGTATAAGGGGACTGTAGATCCCTGTCTACTCCTGTCAGAATTTCTGGTGGTTGTGGGTATGCTGGCCTAGGAAGTGTTGGTTGGTAGGATATTTGGTTGCCTGGATGCGATTGGTGGGCGGGATGGCTAGTTTTGCTACTGACATTGCTTTTGTATTTTCTTTTCCATACTTCATTTCTGTTTTGTGAGTCTGACTGTACAATTGGCACCACAAGCACTGTTAGTTGGGAGTCTGCTGCAGAAGACCAGGACAAGACAGTCCCTTTGGACTGTATGATTGCTATTATTTCCTATTTATGTGATCATTTTTTTCTTCTTTTCATCTGCTGTGGGTATTTACTGAGTGGCAATCCTCTAGGTTAACTTATGCATGCTTGATAAAAACCAATAAAGAATGTTTACAGAAGAAGGATTTCATTTTATACATGTTTTGTGAGAGAGGGGCAGGCACTGATGCTCCCTAGGCTATTCCAGTTTTATGTAAAAATGTTTTTCACAAATGCCACTCCCGCTGTATCTTTCCGCAGCAAGAAAGCTGTCACCTGTGCTTCCTGAGTTGTGCATTTTCGTTTTGTGAAGGAAACATGTGCAGGTGCTGCTTGTACAACACTATCTTGTGTCTAGAAATCATGCAATGCTGGCTTGCATTCGGTGTGATGGAATCCTGCAATGGTTCTCTTGAATCTGCTCTGTATGGTGAATATTTGCACTTCCACAGCCAGTACTGTACCTGCACTATGTCTAAGAGCAAAGCTTACATTACTGATGCACATGGGTGACCTGTATTTTTGCTGGGGCAATCCTGCACCCCTGCCTGTGGCGTACCTATTTTGTGCATATACGAAACTTGGATCACTAATTGTGGAATAGCATCTATTACCACGCATGCCAAAACTACGCATGGCTTAACAACGCAGTCAATGCCACGACTATGTCATTACCACGAGTTCCATTACAACGCAAGTCATTACAACATCTTGTTTTAGGGACTTTGGAATAGTTTAAATTACTAATCCAACTCCACTCAGTGTATCAGTAGGGTAGGTGTTGTACTTAAAATCCAACACCAGTCCAACATCGCATTCCTTAAAGCAAGTCGTTGTAATGACTTGCGTTGTAATGGAACTCATGGTAACGTCGCAGTCGTGTACTGACTGCGTAGTAAAGGCACTACGATGTAATGCCTGGTATAAAATACAAAAATAATCGAATGGGGTATCCTTGAAGGGGGCGCCAGGAGTTCCAAGAACTGGGTGCTAGGCAGTAGTCAGGCTCAGATCATCTGAGCCTGACTACTGCTGGCCCCTTGACGTGCCTCGCCTCTGCTGACTGCTTCAAGTAATTCTACCAGCAGCTTCTTGGTTTTCGCAATTGGAGCGATGCCTAGCACCCAATTCTTGGACCCCAACTGACATCCAATTCAGTTCATCTGCAGGTCCTACTCTTATTCACTGTGGACCTGGCCTTATATCCCAATTCTGGATCTCGACACTGCAATATAAGTAACCGTAACCTGGTCCTGATGATGGCCTAATACTTCTACAGGCCGAAACGCCGTCGACTTCCACAGCGGAACTCCTAGCGCCCCCTTCAAGGATACCCCATTCGATTATTTTTGTATTCTATACCATTAACTGTTAGGGTATCCTAAATATGTAAAGAATTTTAATCCCACTTGTTTTGTGTTGCGCCCGTCACTATCGCTGTACATACTACCTCACGTGTCACTTGCGCCGTCGCAATACTTCACGAGCACTTGTGCACAGTATCTTATAGGTTACATGCCATTCAATGTAACGCAGTGCTACAGTTCCATGTGCTTGTACATATGAAGTTTAATATGTCAAACGTATATTTACTAAAATACAATTTATTTCACAAAAAGAATGTCTCCCTGGTTTTCTCCCCTTTGGATTTAATTCTCAGCAATTAATTGTGCTACATGTATTTGACCTTTAAATAATACCCCTTTTGAGACACTGTTGTATGTTATATGTTGGCCATGGCCCTCACTGCAGGGTCACCCCCAAACATTTTGCCTTCACCTCTCCTGTTTTCTGAACCCGTTTTATTTTATAGCTTTTAGGACTCTATGCACCTTACCACTGCTAGCCATTGCCATTGCAAAAGTGCTAGTGCTCTCTCCTTTAAACATGACAAACTTGGCTTACACCCAATTGGCACATATAATTTACTCATAAGTCCCGAATAAAGGGGTACTGCAAGTACCCAGGGCCTGTACACTAAATTCTACTAGTAGGCATGCAGCACAAATTGTTCCACCCACTTAAGTAGCCCTTTTAAAACATGTCTTAGGCCTGCCATTGTAGCCTGTGTGTGCAGTTTTAAACTGCCCTTTTGACCCTGCAAAACAATCCTTTTGCTAGGCCTAAACCTTCGTTTTTAATACGTATAAGTCACCCAGAGGGTTGACCATAAACAGCCCATAGGGCAGGGTGCATTGAATTTAAAAATGAGATTGTGTACTTTTAAGTTTGACATGTCCTGGCAGGGAAAAACTCTCAACTTCGTTTTTCACTATTGCAAGGCCTACCTCTTCCATAGGATAGCATCAGGTTACCTTATTACATTTAGTAAGTGATAACGTTTATTTAGGAGCAGGTAGGAATGTCATGTTTGGCGTCTAAGGAATTGTAATTTAAAACCCTCTTTAATGGTAAAGTCAGATTTTAAGTCCCAGTTCTGAAAATACCCTTTTAGAAAGTTGGCATTTTCCTATCTATGCCTTTTGGTGCCTACATCATGTTTCCTAGGTCACATGACTATGTGTAGTTGGCAGTTGGCCTTTGTGTATTCCTCCCAAAAAGCCACATAATAGAGGGTATGGGTGTTGCCAGAATGGGCCATACTGGCTTTATGAGGGTGGCGGAGCTGTCACCTGTCACACTCACACTTGCATTTCAAAGACACTGCCTCAGCTCACACACGCTAGCCCATTGTGACTGCAGATGACTGGGACGAGGGCAGGGAGGCAGGAATTTCCAAACATCTCTGTGGGGGGAGGAAACTCCAGACGATTCTCCCATTTCAAAGCTAGCACCAGTGATAAAAGTAGGACCCTTAGACCCTTTCTTCTGATAACTTCTGGACCAATGGAAGCCTCTGAAGAAGCACTGCTTTGCTGCCCTGCTGCTGGAAGGACTGCCGTGCTGCAAGAATGGCTGCACCACTGTCCTGCTGCTTGAGTAAAGAAGACTGGGCCTGCTCCTTGAACCCAAAACCACCAGAGTGAATTCAAGAGCTAGCTAACTGACCTCCTGATTTGAGCTTCAGGAACAGAATATGCTCCAGAGACCTGTCCTGCATCTAGCCAGCTGCCCAGACTCAACTGGACCTGCCTGTGCCCTGCTGCATGCCTACGCTGGAGTGAGTCCTTACCCCCAAGAGGTGCCCCCTAGGTCCTGGACTTTTGGCTGCCATCAGAGTGTGCTCCTCTTGGCCCAACTGTGGGTTCCCTCAGAACCAATGCATCCCGAAGCAGCACGATTTAGGACCTCGCATTACAGCCCCTGCAGCTCCTAAGCAGAATTGGCGCAGTGCTACTCAGTGCAGGACCCTGCATCGCACCCCTCACAGTTCCTCATTGGAAACGACAACACAGTGCAACGCAATGCCCTGCATGTAGGAAATAAGGTACAATCTTCAGTGTGACTTACCTGGTCCCTGTATTTGGCCCGCACTCCGTTGCGGTTGGCCTGAACTTGTGACGTTGTCTAAGTCTGGCGTGACCAGCTGACCACTGTTGAGGCTTTGAGCTTTTAGGCAGTATACTTACCTTAAAACTTTGAAATTGTATATCTCCAATTCAACAGACTTTTGTTGTTTTAGTGTCAAATAATTTATTACGTTTCACTCTATTTTTCAAAATTAGTGTGGGAGGTTTCTTGTATTGTTTTAACTTTATTACTGTTTGTGTGAGGCATAAATTACTTACACATTGCCTCCAAGTTAAGCCTGACTGCCTTTGTGCCAAGCTACCAGAGGGTTAAGCACAAGTTAATTTAGTGGCTTTTGTGGTTCACCCTGGCAAGGATTGTGGCTGTTGCTTGAGAAGGGTTCGCACCCCACCTCAACCAACAACCCAATTCCTCACAATATACCTTGGTTTTTGCATGATGCACTTTCTTTAGAGATTGTAAAAAGCACCAAAAAAAAGAAGCAACCTCACCTGATCGTGTTGTGTTGCTTGCTGCTTTAACCTGGAAACCAGTTTGGAAATGAGTAGGTCCTATCGATATGTGTGTGTATGTGTGTATGTATATGTATATGTAAACAAAACCTAAGACAACCACCGAAATACACATATACTGATAAAGATATACGGAACTGAATTCTGAGTTTTTTAACAGATAAAAACACATAGCAAAATTCATTATACACGTCACCAAGATTTTAATGCACATTTTAAAGAAATAGACATATATATCTCTGAGATAAGACAAATAAGACATATATACAATCACCTAAATGGTCAAAGTGGATTTAACCACGATATAAATTGCTTAATTGATAAACAAACTGACAAACAATACAGGAGTAAATAGATCAAGATATACAGTATGCAGTAAAGATATATATTAAGCAAGTCTGTATTTACACGGATTGATTAATGTTGATTTACTCAAAATCGAAGTAGAACAATGTTCATAGATAAAATGATAAAATGGTGATAATATATTTGCAATGATGTAATTCAGAGATATAGAGAAGTCGTTATATATCTAAACAGTATTCACGAGGCTACTATTTTTTCTATGTTTATGGTTGCACTACTCACGTGAAAATAATCAGCATGCACCTGTCACTTTAAAAATGGTCCCAATACGATTGTACTATGTCATGTGATCAAGGCTCGGACGAGCCGAAAGGTTATGGCGGCATCGCAATAAACTAATTTTGCACAAAATCGATGGTCCGTGCCTGTGTTGGAAAAGTGAGTTCCGGAGAGACGCGGAGTGAATTTATATATATATATATATATATATATACACACTTACACACACTCGCTCACTCTCTCTCACACTCTCCCACAGCTACATATATGCTTCAAGAGCCAAATATACACGTTGAAAACTCACCCACATGCACACAGACTCACAAATGCAGGGCCGGCACTAGACATGGACAGTGTGGGAAGCAGCCCAGGGTTCCGTGCCTGTTAACATGAAAAAAGGGCCTAGCAGCAGTGTCTTTTAAGAGACTCTTTTAGGATGGTGGTGCAGTGCTGTGAAGCCCAAGGGAGGAGGTCCCTCCCTTGAGCCTCCCAGCCATCGGCCGAAAGGGCTTCAGTAATCTAATCGCTACATCTGCAAGAGAACAGCAATTAGATGGGTATTTAAAGTGCCCTCAGGTGTTAAGTGAGCCCTGCCCCTGCATGAACGAAAAGAAGGGCATCCTGCAGGGCTCACAATAAAAGACAAACACATTGCATCACAATGGACATTGCTCACCTTAGGGTTGCCAGCTTTCCAAGAGAAAAATACCGGCCATTTGTGATTTTTAAGAGTCGGCAAAGGCCCAAACATTATAGTAAATAGGACTTTAAAATAATGGTGTGCATTTATTTGAAACATGACTTTAATGTCATTCTTTACTTTAACTATTAGTCAGGTATTGTTAATGCATCTCTAGAACACATTTAAAAGTACTTTCTATTCATTTCTGCTATTTGAAGTATGTACAGGTGAGGGTTAAAAATACTGGCTTCAGGACATTTTGTTCCAGCTAGTACAGGAAAATGCCAGTGGTGCCAATAGAAAACCGGCCAGGTGTCAATCCTGTTGACCCAGGATAAATGAAAAGGGTGAAAGAAGCACATAAAATGGAGGTGCAGCGCATATAAAGGGGGTACGACAAAGGAAAGAACTAAGATAAGAGGTAGGGGAAAGATGATAGAGTAAAAGTACAACAGAGAGGTGACAGATTAACATAATGGGGGCAAAATGGCAACAAAGAGCAAGAGGCTTGAAGAAACAGAGAGAGGAAGAGGAGCAGTGTATGTGATGGGCAGAATCAGTGAGAGAAGCATGGGCAATGTGGGCATCTGCCCAGGGCCCCGCACTCATGTTGATAAAAACATGGGGCCCTGCTTCTGTGTGAAATGCCACACTGTCAGTCAGCCCACTTGCTCCTCCAGTGCCCCCTCCCCAATCCGAACACATCATAAATATATTCTTCAAGGGAGCTGTCTTGACCTCCCTCGTCCAAGGGATTTCCTGGGGGTGCAGGGATGGGGAAAGGAAAACAGTGGGTGGAGAAGTTGGCAGCAGGAAAGCCAACAATTGTGTTGGCTCACAACCTCAGGAGCAGGGCAGCACCTCCCTTAAAAACCTGCCCTGAAGCTATGCCCGCCTTTTCTGTTTTACGCTGCCAGGTAGCAAAAGGGCCCCTTTGTTCCAAGGACAAACCGGACATTATTAGGTGAGGAGAGGTGGGTGGGGGAGAAGGGAGCAGCCAGAAACGCCTGACATGGCAGGGCAGAGTTTAGAAAAGCTCAGTCCAGTAGGCCTTGAAGCACTGCATCAGGCTGCAAGGTCCAGGTATGTGGCCCCCTTCCCTAGGCCTTGCTGACATTATCCAGAGTGGTGCCGCCAGGTCAGGGGGCATCCCTCTCCTTGGCATCAGTGCTGTGAAGCCCAGGTGATAAACTCCCTCACCTGGCCCTTGCAGCACATGGAGTAGTTTTATGGAAGTGGTGATCAGGTACAGGTCCTGGCGTCCACTCTGAATCCCGTGATTCTGGGCAAATCATTAAACTTCCCCAAGCCTAAAACAACACTAACCTTTTGTAATGGAATTGGTACTTTTGTAAAGCACTTCAAAGATCTTGGGCTGAGTTGGTGCTATATAAAAGTGCAAAAAAAAGGAACAACTCCATGTCACAGTCACCTCGCATCCTAGCACTTACCCATCATGCATGACTCGTGAACCCCCTGCTGAATGGATGGGTGGAAGGGTGGGTGGATGGAAGCGTGAAAAGGATGATGGATGGATGGATGGGGTGAAAGGGTGGATGGGTGAGTGGATGGTTGGATGAGTAGATGGATGAATGAGTAAAGGATGGATGTAAGGATGAATGAGTAAAATGATTGATGGATGGAGTGAAAGGATGGATGGATGAGCGAAAGGATATGAAAATGTGTGGATGGATGGATGAGTGAAAAAGTGGGTGTAAGGGTGGATGAGTAAAAGAATGGATAGATGAGTGAAAGTGAGGGTGGAGGGATGAAAGAAAGAATGGATGAGTGAAAGTATAAATGGATGGACGGATGAGTGAATGGATGAGTAAGTGAAAGGATGGGCGGATGGGTGAAAGGGTAAATGGATGGATGAGGGAAAGGATGGAGTGGAAGTGTGGATGAATGGATGAGTGATAGGAAGGATGGATGATCGAAAGGATGGGTGGATGGATGAGTGAAAGGTGGATGGAGGTATGGATGAGCGAAATGATGGATGGGTAGATTTGGATATGGATGGGAACATGGATGGACGGGCATACAGAATGGTGAAAGACTGAATAATGGATGAAAGAATGAATGGATGACAAAGTAAAGGGGGAATGGTGAATATCAGCAGGTGGTTGGGAGGATGAAAGGATGAATGGATAGATGCTTAGATTGAAGAGACAAGTTAGCTCTTCTGGGGAGGGTTGCACTGACTTATTTGACTTGCTTGATGCCATAAAAACTTTGGTTCAAAGAGGGGGGTGTTTTAATTTTCTGGTAATCCATTGCCTATGTGTGACATTTCTGTACTTGCCCTGTGTTAACTTATGGCATATCTACATCATATGGAAGACATTTAGAGGGCACCCAACTGCTACTTGAATGTTACACTAGTAAATGTAAATTGTAGTATGTTTTGATTTAAGTGTACGGTTCTAAGAAGGGCCTTATAGTGCCCTGAGCAGTGCTTGAGGTGTATATTGTGCTTGGAGCAATAGGCAATGTGACCAAAATAAACTGTGAAATAGTGTTTTCTCTGTGCCTTCTTCAAGAGCGCTGCAAAGAAAAGCACCTTTGTGACCCCTGCTAGCCTCTCGGTATGGCAATGCCCACATAAACAAAGTCTGACTCCCTATTTTAAGTCCCACTTGTTGATACACTTTTAATGCTCCCCCTATAGTGCAGTGCGTCCTCCACAGCAGTCCCCCCTTTGTTCACCACCAAAGCAAGAGCTCTTTAGTAACATCCCCTCAGCAATTCAATGCAAGAACTTCTTAATGACTCCAAGAGCATATAAGACCAATTCTCTAGGGATGAGTAAGGTGTCAGCTTCCAGTTTCCAGCTGTGAAATGGAGCTGTTCGGCAGTAGTCTGGAGGCAAAACCTAATTGATGATATTGTTTCTCTGTCCGGATGATACAAAGGCCTAAACTCTCATCTCATAGCAGCAGCAGGAATAAACAGTACTGGTATACTGATGCAATAAACACACACACTTGTGTGAACACAGTCACACCATAGCTGTCCACTGCCTTATCCTCACAACTGGCTTCACTAATGGTTCCAAAATAAGTGCATCTTAAAACTTTTTTCCAGTCACAGTGCAAGGGATTTATATGAAAACTGTAACTCTCACTAGCACAGACTTCCACCACAGGAGAACTCAAGTTGCTTCTTTAAGCTACACATAAGTAGTTCTGCTGTTATTTTCTTGCATCTGGAACTTGAGTTTTCATTTTTCGATCCTAAATGCAGCAGTAAAAGATCCAAATGATTGGAATAAATCAAATGACATATATATAGGTTTGGAAACTGTAAAAACTCACATTTCAAACAGCCTTTTCAGTACGGGGGGTGATTTTAACCCTTCTTTGATGCAGCCTCACATGGAGGCATGGCGCTTGTCTACATGCTTTGCTTTCTTTCTACAGAACTTTACTGTACTTTTAGTTCTGACCTGTGATTTAGAAATCTTTCAAATAAAAATGAAAAGGTACATGTATTTGAACTCAACTTTATTTCACTATATCCGGTTGCATAATTTTTTACCATAGTGAAGTCCTTCAAATAATATTCCGCAGTGCTCTGGACCTTTTATCATGCACTAAACTGGAAACAACCAGTTAACATTGAGTAAGGAATACATCTTTGTGAGACCTGTGCCTAGCTTTTCCATTCAATGGGACTAATGCAGGGGTCTCCAACCTTTTCAGTAAAAAGAGCTACTTAAGCTCAATGAAAACCATCCAGAGATACTGATACTATTAGTGTTGTAATAGCGACCATGTTGTACAAGATTACATTAGTGACCACCATATGCAAGGTTTCTAGCAGTGATAGGCTTGGTGCACCAGGCACAGTTCCTAGTATTAATTAAAAGAAAAAAAAGACTTTGTCAATTTTGAATGCCTATACCATACATCACCATATCTGCAATTCCCCTGGTACCAATGTGAGTATATTAGTAATAATCCTTCCCTGTGCCCGATGATTTTATAATTCAAATATGAGCTTTAAATATATTTTGGAAATTCAGCCATTTTTCTGCACACACCAACCAATGAGTTTTGAAAATATACACAATTTCTCCTAGAATACACATTCTCAATTTTGGTATACTTCAACCAAGCAAAAGCTTCTAAGTTAGTAGGCTGGGCTAAAAGAGGAGAGCTACTCGCAGGTAGCTGGAGAGCTACCAGTAGCTCACGAGCTACTTATTGAAGAAGTCTGGACTAATGTATTCTACTTAATACAGCTTTAAAATAGACAGACATTTCATTTGGGTATTTATCTTTTTATCAGTGTTACTGATATGCACACACGATACAAAAGAAGATTAGAAGTCCAGTGATATCACTTTCTGTGATGTCACCTCTTGTGAGATCACATGCAAATTAGAGGGACCTCACATCTTTTCTTTTACCCCGGACCCTAAAAATCCTAGGACCGGCCCTGCACAAATGCATATACATATGCACAAGTCCTACAATTTCCTTTTTTGCAACATTAACACAAAGCTGGATACATTCTAATGCACCCATACACAAATGCCCAAATCAACATATACATGCACACATAACATTACACAAAGTAACATGTATACATTAGTGTCAGTAAATGCTTGGGTCACAGTAAGAAAAGGGTACACTCATATCCACACACCCACATTTGTACATGAATTCCTGCACATAAATCTAGAGTCAAACACATGCACTCTGTCACACATATACAAACACATGTATAGATACACTAGAAACATATCTCTGAGCAACCCTGTGGAACTATTTCCACACAAACACACATCCATTTATATGCATGCATGCAAATAGTCATTTGCGCGTACTCGACCCCACTAATGTACAAATCTCTTTACAGACAGAGCAACATTTGTGCCTCGACACAGAAACACACATACATGGAATACACCCACATACAGACATGCACACACATTTATTACACTGACGTGTAGTTCAAGAGGTAGGAGTATACAGCCCACAAGGCTATGCATGTACATCTAGAACAACACACCTGCAAATAGACACAGGGATACTTCTACATAGAGGCATGCACACTCTCTGACATGCATCTAATTATACACCTACGCTCATACATGTATTTTAACAGACAAATAGATACACACAGACAGAGCCACATGACATATGGAAACACAAACGCACCTGCAAGTGCGCAACAACACGATGCACATACACAAAACATGCATTCAACTATATATCGGCATGCATATAAACATTTATTTACATCCACACACACATACACAAACACATGCATACACATAAACCCACTCACAAATATATGCACACAGTTTGCACATTCATGTACAGAGACAAAAGCACACTTACACACATAAACACACAAAATAATATATTTGAAGACATGAGCAAGAACACATATACACATACATTTCAAGTCACAACTCCATGCATGTGCATGCACCGACACACTCAACTATATGCACCAACCCACGCTGAATCAGAAACATACATTGTTCTGCAACATACATGTGCACACACAGCTATACACATCAAGCCACACATTTATAGACAGCCACACATACATATATACTTGGATATGCCCATATTCTCAGACACACAGACTATTAAAGGCCACACAACCATCAAAACGTCAAGACTCCTTAGAATATGAATATATATATATATATATATATATATATATATATATATATATGTCTAACTATCAACTTTATAAAAGTATGAAAGAGTAAGAAAAAACGAAGGGAAGAAAGAAAAATGCTTGCACACAAAGACATTCTAAACATCAAATAGACGTACGGCGAGATTGAAATAATTACACATTTATTTGATTAAAAATAGAAAAACATGCAGTAAAATGGCTGCAAAGGAATTAATTCAGACGTTAAAAACGATTCGCACTTACCCAGGAACAAGAAAGTACAGCAATAACGACTTGCATCTTTACATAAAGAATCAAAAACACATGAAATAAGACATTTTAAATATTTTAACATATACCTCTGTTGATCACTAGTAATATCCTATCCAAAAATAGATGTCTTATTGTTTAGAAAGGACATAGCTTTTCTCCACCTCAAAGCACAGTGGTAAGGACACCCTTTTTGGAAAAACAGGAAGTAATCACCAGGAAGGGTGATGGATTACTTGTGCATCAAATTAGGAGCAGACAAACTGGGTTAACAGCAATATTAATAGAAAAGATCAGTGTAATAAGTGAAGGGAGTAGGGAAATGGTCTTTTTAAAATAAAGATGAGCGTACATAGAGAATGCCATAATATGAAAATCTCAATAGAGGAAAAAAGTGTTTTAAAATGAACGGTATGGTAATTAGAAAACTAATGGCAATTTCTTGAAGTAAAAAAAAATGAAAAACATAAAAAATGGAACGGATTGTAGTATACATTTTAAAAAAGGATAACATTGTAAGAACAACGGAAAATCCGCACTGTCCCTGCTATATTTCTCTAAAAAATATGGCTGCAAGAGCAACCAGAGCACAACCCTGCCGAAAAAAATTAAAATCAACAAAATTGAACGAAAGCTTGATTTCCAATGCATCGAGAAAAATGATTTCACACAAAAATGTTAGTATTATAGTTTTGAAAACAGGACAAGTCATTGGAGAAAATTAATAAACAGGAGTGGCAGTTTAACAACATAACATTTTGCTGAACAAAAGTTTTAACTTGTGACTTTTGAAATACTTCAGGATTTCAAATTTGTGATTTTACACAAAATCATGAGTACAGTGATGTACAAAAATTAAAAAACACATAAGACATGGTTGGAAGAAGATTTGGGGGTAAGTTAGACGTGAGAAATTAACAAGGAAAGGGCTTGTAAATCTAAAATTTTTTTTTATAAATTATATACACAAAGTCACACAAAAGCAAGAACAAAAGAAACTCAATTTACAAGGAATGTGCATTTTTATTTTAGGAAAACCAAACATATGTTCTGAGAAATAAAAACAGGCAAAAGTTAAGGTGGCTGTGAAAAAGAGCCCTTGTATTACATGAGATGTAGAGGCAACTTACAGTTTGTAATAGGGGTATCACTGGATGTTGCCAAGGCCCACTGTTAACTAGCGCTGTAATATGGACTTTTAAGATGCTGTTGTGGTAAATGGCTTGAATATCATGATCACACATAAATGAAAAAACAGCTTCATTGATACTTTCTCAAATTGTGGACAATGCTTGTGAACTGTTGTACTCTCCTGTAGTGCATGGGCAAAGTGTGTATGAGATGGAGTCCAGCTTGGTCTGAGGGATGCTGCTGGGTTAACCTGAACAATAATTGTAAACCTTTGTGTGTGCGTCTCCTTATTCCCTACCCACTTTTCTCTCTTAACCCTTTCTTCTGATGTGATCTTCTGTTGTGCTCAACAGAGATTCAGGGCGGGTACATATTTTCAGCTGTTTTTTTTACTTGTTTCTTAGATCCTAGCATTATGTGACAATTTACAAATAAATGGACTGCTCATTCAAATATGCAAGATACGATTTTTTCAAAATGTGGGATACTATTTTTAGGTCGAGCCTGGGCAGCGCATGCGCTGCAAGGCATGCTGTATTCAGGTAGGGACTTGAAACTCAGCCCACTCTCCGCCTATATTTTTCATTGGGTTGTGTCATTGTCCACTGTAAACTGTGGCTGTTCATTGGTCAATAGGCTTAGTAGTCCCTCCTTAGTACCGCCTTGTCTCAATTTGTAACCTCCCATGGCGACACCCTCTGTTACATTTGCTGTTACTCGGTAGGCTTTAATTACAGTCTCCGAGTACTATTTTCTCAAATAGCTTTGTCCTGCCTGCTGTTGCAGGCAGGACACGCTCTTTCCTAATGCTTTTTAAAAAAATTTATAGCACGGGCACCGAACGCATTTGCAATGCTATAGGTGTCGCATTTGCGAGAGTTTAAGCTATTGGCATTGTAAATGACAATGCCTTTTATTTATCTGTTTTAAAAACAACACATACATTAAAGGCATTGTCATTTACAATGCCAATAGCTCAAATTCTCGTAAATGCGAGACCTATTGCATTTCAAATGCTTGTTTTCAAGGTCACTCAGTCTTTTGCATGCTTGCTATCCCAAAGAGTAATTCATTACCTAGTTCTGAAGCTGATCAATAGCTCCACTTAACGGATTGATTTCCGTTCTAACTGGAGCATGGAAGCTCTGAACCTTACACATTCATGCAGGGTCGGTATTAAGCCAACTGTTCTTTGCTACATCCCTTAAAGTGCCTATGTGAATGTCACATAGCATTACTTCACATTCTGTACGTGCAGTCTGTATATTCCTATGTGCTTGAACATTATTTCTTTTAGTATATTTAAATCCACATATCACTGTGTGTATCAATATATTTTATAATCAAATACAGATTTCGTTTCTTGTTGATTAGAAGTGTCCTTTAGCTTCAATTCTACTTGCTAAGTTTCATGGCTCTAGTATGCTCAGAAGACATTTTATTCAGAGTAGTACATTTGCACATTTTTGCAAACCGTAACCTGTTTTTCAGTGTTGACAACTAAATGTAGGATTTTAAGAGAATAATGAGCTCAGTATTATATTCATGAATGTTATATTCTCCACAAGGAGTCCCTGAAACTAGTACTCAAAATGGCATATTAACATAGTCTGTGCACTGAATTAATTTTAGTGCTGGACTAATTTAGTAAGACTGTGCTCGGCCTCAGTTTTGGCCTCTATTTACTTTGATTTCTTAGCTTTAATTTATGTGCGAACCAACTGAGTTTTCAAAGTGCTAAATTGCCATGTATTTTCTGCAACCCACATTTTATTAGCCAGAGAATATTGTTCTACTTTCTGCTGCACAGAAGACTGCTTGCAAATTTGGCCTTTCTGAGATTTCTGTGCTGGTAGAATTCAAGAGATACATGAACTGTGCCTTCCAGGTGGTTCCCAATAAACTAATGGAAGCATATTTTTTATTTGTGTTGTAAATGTACTATCCAATCACTTGCACCATAGACTCTGGATCAGGTTTCTCTCCTGCAGGGATCACTGACAAATGTCTAAGAGAATTCTCCAATGGAAAGGTTTCTCTCGCTTAAGCCACCTTAAGGCATTTTTTTTATCAAAAGACCGGTCTTTGCTATATCGTCTATTCCTATCCACTCCCAAATGACTAACAGCATTCACACATTCATTAACCTCCATTCAGATCCTGACAGCAGCAATGCATTTCCCACCATGCCCATTTCTTCTCAGCGGTACGCCCAAAAATGACTACAGGTGAACACCACTGTGTGGGTGAAAGTGAGAGGGAGAGAGGAACAGACAGACACATTGATGAATGCTCTGAGGATGTCCCGACTGTCATCGCTCTCCCTTAGGCTCACTAGTGTTCTCTAGACACCTGATTGAATGAATATTTCTTTAATGTATGTTACTTGTTGTTGGAGCAAGCAGAACAGTTATCACCAAAGCGAGAACATTTCTGTACTTAGATACACTCTTAGTCACTACTGGTGATAAGACTCAGTGACATAGATCAGACTATGTGCTATCACATCAGATCTCCCCACTTGACAGCTCCATAGAACAACCTCAAGAATGTAATCAAAACAACTGCCGTAATTAGACAACACAACTCTAAAAACAGACCTATTGCATACAATATACAAAGAGTGGGCTTCGAGTCAATTCTCAACCAATGACTTTCTTCATCCACCTCTTTCAGACATTGGCTTGAGACTTTGTGAATCACGACTTCCCCCATTGCAGTGCGATATTCATCTCACACCTAATGCTTTGGCTGTTTGGATGTATCATTCTGCCTCCACTCTATTGCTTTTATGAAACAGCACGAGGGACTACTTTACAACTATGTCCCTTTCTGTCCACTTCTGCATGCTTCTTTCTGAGTGTCTCGGTCTAATGTGCAAACACAGCATGTGTGAGCACATTAAGCCCAGACCTTCTGGCTTCGCAAATGTTTTTCCCTTACAAGTGATATTGCAGATACCCACAAGAGGGTGATATCAGATGTGCCTGGATTTCAGTGCTTTTAAGACCGGAATTCTAATTGTGTTACCTATAAGGTAGGTATATCTGTGTATAAAAAGAAATGCTGGGAAACACTGCGACACCCTTACCTCGTTGTTTCTTGCTTTCAGGTTACTGATGTCCTGTGGGTGCTATGCTGCATCAATGCATGCTGTGCTGGATCCCTACAAATTCTGGGTTGCCTTGGAGGCGGTGATGATGCAGGTACGTTTTTTAAAGTAAGTTATGAGCAGGAACAGATTCCTTCTCTTTGGGGGAAATCTAAAAACTGTCACTAGTTTCTTGATTGGTGCAGGTTTTATATTATGCCATGCTCTGATCCGGATATACCCTGAGTAAGTACAATTCAATGCATTTGGGCTGGAATGAGGGTTAGCCGTCACCAACATGCCTTGTCTTACAATCAAAACGTTTTTTCTTTACAAAGGTAGCTATATTCTCATATAGACGTTTTATTTGATTTGATTTAAACTTTTGTAGTGTAGTGTTACCTGGGAACCCTGTCTCCTGGAGCTAGAGAAGACACAACAGTGAGGAGACTATGGAAGAGTGAACAAAAGGATTTTAACAACTTTCCAAACTGTTGTAAAGATGAAGTTGAGTGGAGAAGCAGTGGCCTGGCATGCCAGGATTTAGTCATAAAGTAAACAAGCATTGGAAAATGCAATAGGTTTCACCTATGTGATTAATAACATATATATATTTTTTAAGTTTTGGTTTGGCGAGCAGTTGTGCAATATAAGTTAAAGAAAAGTGTTATGACTTCTTTATTGAGAAAGGCAATATATTGTGCAGTAACTGGTGGTGTGGTAATATAAAGCGCTCCTGTACCTTCTGGTGACGTTGGCGCTATCTAAACTGACCATAAATTAAAACTATGAAAAGCGGGTTTAAATATGTAGGCCATTAGTTAGTTACCTGCGTGCTTGTATGAAGTAACTGGTGGTAATATAGAGTGCTCCTGTTCCTTCAGCTGATGCTGGTACTATATAAAAGTGTCCCAAAAATTAATTAAATAAACAAACGTTACATAGCAGTGCTGAAAAATGTTTTTTATTTAATTCATTTTAATTCCACCATGGAATCTGGCATCCTTAAGGGACCTGGTGTGGTATGGATAAGAACAAAGTCGCACACTCTGGGGTCTGTGGCATCTTCAGTGTTAAGGCTAACTTTCAACAGAAGTGGTGTTCGTGGGTAGCATGAGGGAAGACACAGGAAGAAGGAGCTTTTCTTAATGTGCCTCTTACATTTCAGGAAGGGTAGGAGGTGCTTCGATGCGTTAGTGACTGAGCAAGGGGGGGGCAGTATTTCTTTTGTTTTTCTTGTGATGGAGCTGGTCACTGGCAGCATAGGAAATCTCCTTCCTTTCAACAACCTTTGGCACTGGGCAGGAGTAGGGTGAGTGCAGGAGAAGTCAGGAGATGGGTTGGATCAGTAATGTTGGCTCACACAGCAGAAGACTAGGCTCCATTCCCTATACCAACTATGAATCACCAGAGAGAACTGAGATTTGCTTTCTTGACCCACTTGCAGGAAGGAAGCCTTGCACAAAACCTCTCGCCGTAACATGCCTGCAGCACCACCACACTCAGAAGGAAATGGTGCTCCATTCTACAGTGCAGGGCCAGTATTGCCTTACCCCACCCATAAGGAGAGCGAGACTCAACCAGACGATGCAACTGAGTATGTGGAACTGAGCAAGACGCTGTCTGCTGTGTTCACCATCTGGATAAAGGGTTAAGGTACCAACCTCTACAGTTTCCTGTACAAATTGAATTGTCCTGATGATGTCAGGAGTAGATATAAATACATGGGGCGCCTGCGACTGTCAGTGCAAGCACAAAAGCGACACTGACATTGAGTAGCTCGCTATGATGCTTACTTTTGCTAAGCCAATGGGGAGGAGGTGACTGGTGAGTGTAAAGGGAGGAGTGCGGGCTTTTAGTTTTATATAGCACAAACTCGATCCAAAGTATTCGATCGCTTTCCACGAGCACCCGTTACATTACTTAAGGAGGGCTCATGCGATAAACATAATTAAATAAATCAAAGGCAATGTGGTGCAGGTAGACGGAGTATGACAGAGTACAAACACATGCACTCGTATTTAGTGCAGGAAAGAAAGAAAGAAACAAGCAACAACAAGTTATTAGGTGTCTGCATTTTCAAGAATTAATCAAGAGCCATACTGTGCTTACTAAAATGAAGTCGTCATGCAAGAATGAAACAAGCGCCGGCCTCTGATGCGGCACTCCCACTGGATGTTGGTGCTTGACAAGTTGCTCGTTTTCCAAACAAAAGGGAACACTAGAGAGGGTCCCTGCTTCGCCCCTGTGGAGACAGATGAGTGCGCTGCTCAGTTAGAAAACAAATGGGAGCACTAGAGTGGGTCCCTGCTTCGCCCCGGGTGGACTGGTGAGTGTGCATTGCAATCGGAGCTTTGGCTTCCCACAAAGCACACAGAGGTGCTGACAATGCTTGAAAGAAGTTCAGGCCAAGCAGATGAAAACAGTACTTGATCCAAGGGAAACTGATAAGAGAAACACATGAGGAACAACAGGAAATGGTATGCTACAGCCAATGGAAACATTAGAAAAGTAAGTGGCAAGCACACGAACCAATGAAAAGCAAGGGTGGGATTTAAGCCCCTTTTAAGATTTGTATTAAATATAATAGATTTCACAAGCACAGCGCAAGGGCTGTGCAGGCGAAACCTAAAAAGGACCATCCATCCTGCCTAACTCTGCTAAATTTAGGAATGAGCAAGAGGTGTAAAAAAGTAGATCGCAGGGTATGGGAGGGACAGTACTGAGAAAAAGGAGCCTGAATATATATAGTACTTCAATTGCGAATGGCATAATCAAAGCAGTTTGACCAGGCTATATTTTCTAATCTGGAACCAGTGCAAAAATTGAACATAAGTAGAAATAGATCACCACTTACTGAGCTCCAATATGAGGCAGAGATTTGAAACATCTGTAAGCGCATAAGATGAAACCTCACAAATAAAGTTTTCCTGTATTCAGGTCTATATAAAAGCTGAGCTACTGTCTGCCAGTATTCCTGAAACATTCCTATATTCTAGTGGAATGAAAGGAAACTGTGCTGCACCTTATGAAGTGTCATCAGTAAGAGAAAGCGACTAAGAAGTACGGCGCATATTAGCAACAACAGGCGAAAATTATCGCAAACCGCGCTTAGCGCGTGTTTTTTTTAACGCCGCCTATCGCTGGATATTATCGCGGAGATAACATGCTATTAGCAACGTTTATCTCCAATGCGATAAAATATCCAGCGATAGCGGCGAAATGCATGAATATCGCTGGAAATCCAGCGATATTCACGCATTAACGCCATGGTGGACTTAGCCTGACAATCCACCTCCCATTCAACAAACAGGTAAGTCATGTTTTTAGCAGGTGTTAAATTCTAGCGATAATCGCGCTTAGCGTGAATTTTTTTATCGCTTCGCCTGCGTTGCTAATAGGGGGAAGTTGTGTTAGCGACTGTTTTCAGTCGCTTTTAGTTGGGAACGCCTACCTTGCATGTCATTAGCGATAATTATCGCTGGCATGCAAGGCAATGGGAAAACCGGCCGCTATCGCCAGAAAGCTGTCGCTAACGCCTGTTAGCGACAGCTTGCTGATAGGGCGATAAAAAAATCGCCGCTTTGGCGGCAAAAAGTGCCGCTAAGGCGGCGATAAAGCCCTTGCTAATATGCCCCTACATTTGGAAATAAGGTGTCCAAAAGTCAGTTGTGAGCCAAAAATCCCACCTAGCTTATGAGTAAAGAAACCGGAAGACAGTTCAGATAGCTACCAATCAGAACTCCAGGTTGAAGGTTGACCAAAAATTCTGCACTTCAGTCTTGGAGGAATTGGGGTATACAGAGTTTGAGTTCTTCCAAGAGAAAATGGAGTGAAAAAAATCTTTGATTGAATTAAAGTGCCAGTAACCTCTATCTAGACCCAATACTGATAACGCCGATTCTTATCTATTTATCTATAAGAACCTTCTGGTCGCCAAGATCTTTTTACCTGTTGAATAGTGTAAAGGAGAGAATCTCATCTGGTTATATAACAGCATTCATTTTGTTAAAGGACCACTGACTCCGAATTCAAGTTTAAGAATTTATTATCGCCAAAAATAACTGAACGTGCAAGCACCTCAACACGAGGTTAAAGAAATAGATGTGCACTAATACAAATAATAATCTACGCAGGAGTCTCATCCGACTCAAGATAAGGAGAATAGAAAGTTCTAGAAGGATCAACCAGACTATGATTGCTCCAATTTCTAAGTTGCTCTTCATTGGACTAAACAAGCTAAAAATCAATTGCTGTCCCTACACTAACGCTAAGTGACATTCCCTGCATAACGATTTTTCCAGGCAAGAGTGAATAAAAGGTGTCAGCTGTGAAGACTTCCTAAGAAGTGCAATCACATAATACCTAAGCTCAGCTCTGTCCTTCTCTCAGGTCTCCCCTACCTCTTCTCTGGCCTCCTCCCTCAGGGCACTATCCCTAATACAAAACCCCAATACAATTGTACACGCCTTTGTCACGCCTCCTTGGCCAGGTCTTCTTTCTTGTGCTTTTCCATCGAAACGGTTACTTCATCCTGGACGGTTGCGATGACCTTGAGTCCCAGGCACCTTCTCCGCTGAAAGTATCATACCTAAATTCCATTTCACTCCCCGTACCATGCCTCCCATCTCTCTAGCTTTTGAAAACAAAGAGTTAGTCTTACTAACGAGACATGTGTCCTTGCACCTGCAACAAAAGATACGTTCAACAGAAACCTTCTACTGTGCAAATTAAATCTATCGTTTATGCCCAGAGAGCCTTACCAAGAGAATCTTTTCACTGCCTACGAAATAAGCTAACATAAGAACAAACCAGGCCTTCCTTAGGCATATATGTAGTCAGGCCTTTACATATGACTTTTAAACACACATCTTACTTTTCCCCATAAGCATTTTCATTACGATTCATATGCAAACGATGAATTACATGTGCAACTTTAATATGGTGCACGTTTAAACTACTGCAATTACATTACACACGAACTAATTCCTCTATGCATTATGTTCACACAATTCAATAAGCATTACATTACATCGTTATCCTAACACCATTATGCTGCTGAGTTCACTTTCTCTCTGTGAACTATTCATTCTTTACTAACCATACATGAGTATACAACTGAATATAAACGAATATATGTCTGAATACATGTGGGTGCGGCCTATCAGTGATTATGATGCACCCCTACAATTCACAAGAACATTTCGCTCTATCAGTTCCCCCCTTTGATGACTCCTGTCATCACCTTTCATTCTACTCCCTTGGAGAAAGAACCGACCTAAACAGAACTTGTTGCCATCTTTCCTGATCTTAGTTTCTCCATGCTCTTGAGCCTTTGATACTGACTGTCCTGCAGTCTTGCCAATCTCATGTCATTTTCCCTCAAGGCTCTCTTGACTCGGCCTGCTCGATACCACTTGTAGGCCTTGATCAAAATCCATAAGCCAACCACACAAACCACCAAAATAAGGAGGGGTCTCAGAAAGTACCCAAGGAATCCCTTTCCTAGATTCGCAAACCAACCTCCCACTTGACCAAAACCCTTGCCGACCTTTTCCCAGGCCCCCTCTTCGGTCAAATCCGCTATTTTTGTGTGGATCGTAGTGATGTTACTTATATATTTCTCCAGATCCTTGCTACGGTCTGGTATATAAGTGCAGCACTCTTGAACCTTCAACATTTTACAGACTCCGCCCTCTTTTGCCAATAGGACATCCAAAGCAAGGCGATTCTGCAAAACCATTCCCCTTATCAACAACATCTCTCCTTCCACCAACACCAACGACTTTGCTGTATTCATTGAAAATTCATCCACCACCGTCGCTAACCTCCGGATCTTCACATCATTCAAGTCTGCTCCCAGACTGGGTATCATAGCTCCAAAGATATCTCCCACAACGATTCCTGCACTTGCAGCTCTTCTCGCTCTTGAATGCTCTCCACCTTCTAGAAGATCTAAATCTTCTGTATGGTAAATCTTTGGAAATATTATTGCCAAATAACATGTTCCATACCAATTTGCAGGCAACCTCACATAAGCATTCTTCCCACATACGTAATACACCGTTGGTATCACTTGTACAGGACCTTGGAGAAAATCTTTTGCCACATCTGCCATGGTGAAAACGTGATCACAAGTACTTTGTCCCACTGCTACCTTCTCGTAGTAAGTCTGATAACGCCTTATACACAACTTACCCCTCTGCTCCTTATCTAACGCTATAGGACCATAGCTTCCCTGGTCTTATGCAACTGTTCTTCCTCTGTCCAATCGGTCCTGTGATGCCCCAAATCTCGGGAGTGAGTCAGCTTTCTATACCTATCCTCGACCTGATCTACAAACTTTCTCTCTACATCCGACATCAAACAAGTCAGATTGTGTCTGTGTGCGAATGCTGTATCCAATTCCAAACTCGGTATGAAGTACTTCCTCAGTCTGTCTTCCGTCTTATAATAGTCATATTTATTCAAATGCTTGTAAGCTGGGACTTCAGGAAGCACTGCGTCGAAATTGGAAAAGAAATACTCAAACTGATCTCTCTCATAAAACAAACTAAGCAAAAGACTACATGAAATACCATAAGTCAGTGGAAGATGGTGATACCTAATACCCTCGTCCACTGAAGTAGGCAACTGCATACACACATAACAATCTTTCGCATCCATCACATCAACATACTCATACAACAACTTAGCATATGCATTCAACTTAAAATCACCTTTAGATAAATCTACATGTAATCTACGACTTTCTTCTAATAGCAAAGCTCTGTCAGCTGCCCTGTCTACCCCCTTCTGACTAGGTGTAATAGGTGTAGGTGTCCCTGTCACCCCCTCTACTTCTAGCTCGTGCGAACCAGTATATGAGACTATAACTACTATGATTATAGAAACTATTACACTACTTATAAGAATGCCTACAATCCACTTTGATCTACGATTGGGATCTCCCGGCTCCATGGTTTCGAAAGTTCTCAAAAGTCTTGGTTATCGCAAAGAACCCTGAAAAAGTCTCTGTCCTTTAATTGTGACTTGCTTAACCAGCTCGAGCAACCATGAAATCTCCGGACTTTCCCTTTCCGATCACAATCTTATTTACACAGTCCAGAAAAAGACTTCCCTAGTTTTCGTTCCTCTTCTGTGGAAAGACCCTAAGTTTATTCTTCTTCCACTCGGACCTAGGTTATCTTCTTCTTTTGGACTTTTATTTACAGTTTATAGTTGATCCACAATAAGATCCTCATTGAGCAATACCAGAACGTGATACAAAAGTTCAAGACGCAAAATCAGCACTCCATGTGAAAACGGCTCAACTCCAAAAGGCGGGAATTCGAGTCGGTGCAGAACCAAGTTTCGGACTTCACTCAGAAGCGGGGGATTCGGAACCGTGAGGGTCAGTGTTCCTTCTATTTCGAGCCCTGGCAACTGCAGCACCACCTTCACCACCACATTCGGGCTCCGACGGACCACCTGCACTGACCTCAGTCTTCCCGTGCTCACCACCCCCTGCATCAAACACGGTGTAAGTCCACTCAGGGGTAGAGTATCTGCGACAAGGCACTCTTGTTCTCTTTGACTTTCGCCGACTGTCTTGTGCTTGGTCTTCGTCACTTTCCTCCGTTTCAGATACTTCAGACACTGGAGCAAGGTCTCTTTCAGGTGCTAACCTCAGGTTCAGTCGCCTCTGTCTTTCAGGCCAACTTTCTGCACTTCTGTTCGTTCGTCTGCCTTCCCCTTCTATACCCAGGGCACTACTTCCTCTTTCTGCTGAATCTGACTCTTCTCCGCCCACTGCACCGTTTCTGTCTTCGGTGTCTGAGTCAGGGTTCGAACTGTGGAAACCCCCTTCAGCTTGCTCTAGTGCACCACCAGCTGTGTCAGCGACCCTTACAGCTTGACTTGTCCTCCCATGTGGCCCTGCCACATCAGCTGGATTTTCATTTACGAGAGGAGCTGTTTCTTCCAAGGGTGCTGGAACTCTGCGGGTATGGGAGGCATGCACCCAGTTCGGCAATCCTCCACACTTCACTGCTGTGTTCGTGATAAGTATCACCTGATACGGGCCACGCCAGCGGGCATCCAAGCAACTCTTCCTCACGTGCTTCCGGACGAGCACCCAGTCACCGGGACACAAGTCGTGGCACAGATCACTCGAGGCTGGGATCACTGCTGCTTGCACCTGCTGGGATACAGAACGGACCACATCAGAGAGTCCTTTACAATAATCGAGAATCAAATCATCAGTGATGCTTATCAAGGCTGTAGCTGGTACTGCTGGCAATCTCATTGCCCTCCCCATTAATATCTCATGGGGGGACAACCCGGTCTTTCTGTCTGGGACGCTTCGCATGCTCATCAGCACGAGCGGCAAAGCGTCGGGTCATTTCAGAGATGTCGAAGAACACATTTTTGCCATCCGGGCCTTCAAAGTTCCATTAACTTGTTCCACCATCCCAGAAGCCTCTGGTCTGTAACTACAATGGAGTCTCTGGTCAATGTTCAATGCAGCACAAAGCAACTTCATGATTTCACTGTGGAAGTGCCCTCCTCTATCTGATTCCAAAGAGGTCGGGATCCCGAATCTAGGGATGAGCTCTCTCAACAGTAATTTAGCCACTGTGAGAGTGTCACACCTGCGTGTGGGGTAAGCCTCCACCCACCGTGAGAATACACATACTAGTACTAAAATGTACCTCAATCCATTGCACTTAGGCATCTCCACAAAGTCCAGCTGTATTCTATTGAAGGGCCCTCCTGACCTTCCAATGTGACTCAACGTAACTACGGTTTTCTTTCCAGCATTCATCTGCTGACACGTAACACACCTCTGACATACCGTCTCAGCCATTGCTCGGAACCGTGGGTTATACCACGTCTGTCTAAACACTCTCATCATTGCGTCCCTACCAAGGTGTGCCTGTCCATGTATCAGTCTTGCCATCGGACTCAGCAATTCTTCAGGCAACACGGCTCTCCCATCGTTGGATACCCACACATCCACATCTCCTTTCTCACAACCAGCTTTGATCCATCCCTCTCTCTCTTGGTCTGAAACTTCATCCTGCAATCGCTTAAGCTCTTCCCAAGTGTCTGCCATGGCCAACATTATGCTGAGCTCGGTTCCTTCTTGGCTCTCCCCTACCTCTCTATCTGTGAATATGCATCCTTGTTCTGCACAGAAACGGGCGACTTCGTCCGCGTAATTGTTACCCAATGATACAAAGTCCTCCCCTTTCCCATGGGCTGAACACTTTACCACAGCAAATTCTTTCGGATACTGTAATGCATCTAACAGTTGTCTTACATATTCTCCATTACGAATGGGTGAGCCAGATGATGTCAAAAATCCCCTCTGAGACCATAACTGCCCGAAGTCGTGCACCACGCCAAACCCATATTGGCTGTGTGTGTAAATCGTGATTCGAATTCGATCAGCGGCCAAACAGGCACGGGTCAAGGCAATGATCTCAGCTACCTGCGCGGAGCGTACTCCTTCTAGGCAAGCAGCCTCGACCACTCCTGAAATGGTACATACAGCAAACGCTGCTCTCAATTGCCCCACACTGTCTCTTAAGCATGAACCATCGACAAAGAAAATTTCATCTGGGTCAGCCAATGGTTCATCGACAATGTCAGGTCTCGGTTTGGTGCAAAGCTCGGTCACATCGAGACAATCATGGTCCGCACAATCTTCATCATCCGTGCTCGGTGTAGGCATCAATGTCGCAGGGTTCAAGACAGAGCACCTTTTCAGAGTCACATTCTCTGCGGCAAGTATGACTTGCTCGTACCTCGTTAACCTATTGTTCATTAGGTGCTGGGTCTTGGTCCTGGTCATCAATAACTCAACCGAATGTGGCACATGTACAGTCAATGGATGTCCCATTACAATGCTTTCACATCTTTCAATGCTGACACCTGTTGCAGCAACGGATCTTAGACATCCGGGCAACGCAGAAGCTACTGGATCTAAAGTAGCTGAAAAGTATGCAACTGGTCTACGGACACCTCCATGGTTCTGAGCTAACACTGCTAATGCACATCCTTCCCTCTCGTAACAAAACAATGAAAAGGCCTTGTTGTAATCAGGCATTCCCAGTGCCGGAGCCCTGCACAAATCCTCTCTCAGTTTCAGGAATGACATCAAGCACTCTTCGTCCCATGGTACTGGATCACTCACATCCTTGTGCGTAAGCCTCTGCAAAGGCTTTGCTCTCAAGGAGAAACTAGGAATCCACTGTCGACAGTAGCCAACCATTCCCAGGAACATCCTAACTTCTCTCTGTGTGGTGGGTACTGCCATGCTCATTATTGCCTCAAATCGATCTGGTGACACCTTCCTCTTGCCTTTTTCCAATCTGTGTCCCAAGTACTGTACCTCATTCAAACAGTACTGCAGCTTTTTCGGGGACACCTTATGTCCGTTCTCTGCTAAGTGGTTCAACAGAGCTACAGTGTCAATTCTGCAAGCATCTTCTGTTTCTGAGGCAATGAGCAAGTCATCTATGTATTGCACGAGAACTGAGTTCTGTGGCAACACAAGACTCTCAAGGTTCTTCTTCAGGATCTGGTTAAAGATCGATGGACTTTCCGTATACCCTTGAGGGATACGACACCATGTTAACACACGATTTTCCAGCCTGAACGCAAAAAGAAATTGGCTTTGCTCGTGGAGCGGTATCGAAAAGAAGGCTTGACATAAATCGATAACCGTAAACCACTCGGCTTTACATGGGATCTGGAACAGTATTACTGAAGGATTCGGTACCACTGGACAACAAGGGACAACTATCGTGTTGACCTTTCGCAGGTCTTGCACGATCCTGTATTTCCCGCTCGGTTTCTGTAGTCCCATTATGGGTGAATTACAGGGGCTACCTCTGATCTCTTTCAAAATGCCTTTCTCAATGAAAGTCTCGATCACAGGTCTTATTCCTGCAATCGTTTCTGGCGACAGGTTGTATTGAGGTGTCCTGGGGAAATCAACATTCTGTTTCACCTCAATCCGCACTGGTTCAACCCCTCTGATCAGACCTATTTCGTCGCCTGCGAAATCCCACACCACAGACGACACTGCGTCTCTCAGATCAGGTGGAAGTTCTTCCACTGTCACCATTGGGTACAGATCTATACACAGATGCTGATTGGTAATTTTAAAGTCAGCATCATCATCTCTCGTCTGGACCTCCACTCCCCGTGGCGTACAATAAATCGTGCAGTTCAACTTGCACAACAGATCTCTTCCCAAAAGGCAAACGGGACTCGTATCACACACTACAAACTGATGTCTAGTTTGGAAGGAACCTATCTTTACTAGGATCGGTTCTGTCAATGGGCTGCTTATTCTTTTGTTCGCTACTCCAACAACCTGGATTGATTGTCCCGAGAGGGGTAGGTTAGGGACTACTGCTGATCTTACAGTAGACCGGGTAGCACCAGTATCAACCAAAAGTGTGGCAGGATGACCCTCAATATCTGCCTCCACAAAAGGTCCTCTCTGGTCTACCTCCAAGACCGCTCCAAGTGTGCAGTCTTCCTCCCCCTCAGGCACCGTCAGGATAAAGGGTCTGAGCTACTCTCGTCATAATCTTCGAACAGGGGCATCTGTTGGTACGTTCGTGTTCCTTGTGAAATCCTTGGAGCTTGGGGAACCTGGGCGTGAGAACTGTATCCCCCCCCTTTCATCGTCCTAGGTCTCGTTACTGTGTTAACTACCTCTTGCGCGGGTGCCTGAGCCCCCTCTTCCTGCGACTGATTAGCTGGGTTCAAAGGACACTCGCGTTTCCAATGTGCGACCTGGCGACAAAGATGACACGCAGTGGTCTTCTTCAATGTGGCCACGTCCACTCCTGTCTTGGGGTCTACTGGTTTTCCCTTTCCCATGGCTTGCCCATTCTGGTTCCCCTGGAAATTTCCTTGTTTTCTTCCTAAGGTCCCTCCACTAGGCTGACTCTGTGCTGTCTGCATCTGGACAAGCATCAATTTGTCTTTTAGCTTTCGATGTTTCGATTCCACCTCATCACTACAGTATCTCGCATACCGCAAAATTTCATCTAGTGGCTTGTTCTGCCAGCAGATCAAATGGTGCTGTATCATGAGGCTGATTTCCATTCTCAGACCCAGTACAAACTTTGAGACAAACTGTCCCATATCCTTGGGGTCCAAGATATCTAACCCACTATACTGTTTAAAAGCTTGCAGAAGTCTTTCATAATATTCATGCACCGTTTCT
This sequence comes from Calotriton arnoldi, assembly GCA_963921515.1. NCBI lineage: Eukaryota > Metazoa > Chordata > Amphibia > Caudata > Salamandridae > Calotriton > Calotriton arnoldi. The sequence goes on from CAWUFW010016057.1 coordinate 127,425, forward strand.
TTGGGTTCCTGTACAGTCCGATCTATCTTAACCCAATCTATATCTTGAATTGAAATCTTCAGTTTTAGCCATGTAATCACCTGCTCATACTTTTTCATGACTAGGGGTGATGGACCATTTGTAACCGCCTCTCTATCCGGTTCCGAAGTCGGCCACTCAATAGCGACTTTACAGGCTGTCCACAAATCTCCTGGTACCACTATGTCAAACAACGTGTTCAAATCAATCCACAATACTTTTGAAATTTTCACAAACCGCTCAACCTGTTTGTACCACTCTACTGGTTTTTCCCTCAGCCGAGGAAAATCATTTGTAAATGCAGCCAAATCTCTTCTATTCCACGGCACATGCACGTACCCTCCATTCTGTACTTCACGTAAAGGAAAATTTCCAACACCCGTCGCCCCCTGGAGGCGGCGTTTCCCCTCAGCTTTCTTTGCTGGTTTCTTCTTGGACCACCTTTCTTCCCATTTGTCCAACAAAATCCATATTCTCATTCCTACAATCAGATCTCTTGTGTGTGTCCTTAATCCTGTGATTCTTTTCTCCTCCAGCTCCTGGTCACTGTAATGTAATCTATGTGGTCCCTGCAACGCTTTAGTTTTATTCAGGTCTACCTCATATCTTTTGGCCAATTCCTTCAATCTATCATGTGCCATCCTAGCTTTTCGAGTCACATCTGTTGCTACAAACAGCAGCTCATCTGATCCATAAATTTCTATTCTTTCCAAAGGCAGACCTCCATTAATCATCTCGTCTACCTCTGCTTTCAATCTCACTACGTCCAGTAACCTTGCCTGTACCGCACTCCTCAGTACATCTCGACAACCCGAGCCATCCCGCTCATCACAGTCACTATTCTGTCCTTATGACCTGTTCCCTTCCATCATATTCCTGGAACTTGGTCTGTCTTCCGAGACGTTTTGTGCCCTATCTCCTTGCATCCTATCCTCTTGGTTCGTTACTGTTGGTGTCCACATCCTCAAAGCTGACTTAGATTCCCGCAAAGACCTTGGTCTTTCTGGTCTCTCCTCTTCTTGTCTCAAGGAAGAGTCTGCAGTAGCCGGTAACGGCGTACTTGTCTCCAATGGTCTTGGGAAATGAACCACTCTCACTCCAAACCCATTCCCATTCTCGCTGGTTACTTCTTCCCTTCCCATCTGTACGGAGCCCCCTTCTCTCACTCGGTCTGGGTCATATACCGGTACTATAGGGCCAATGGTAACCGGTACTGTCAAGGAGTCCGGTAATCTTGTGTTCCCAACGGGAGGCTGTGTTATCATAGACGCCGTTGCCCCCTCTGTTCCTGTGGAAATCCTTCCCACTACTCTCATGCTAGTCTGATTCTGGCTCCCATCAATTGTTACTGCTGAGGTCGGCTTTCCCTCTTCTGAATCTGGATTAAATGGTGGTGGCCTCTCTGCCAACATCCTATCCAACAAGCTGTCATCTAGATCACTGTCGTCCTCATCGATTCTTATTATTTTCCCATTTTGTACTAACAATGGGTACAACTTATCTCCTTCGATCGTTTCCACTCTCCACCTTTTCTCCAATGCATCCCACCTTGCATCTTGAAATGCCCTGACCGATTTCTTCACCCTTTCTTGGCTTCTGTCTTTCTTCCTATCATACGCTGCTCTTATCCACGCATGTAGTGCCTCAAACTGTGTTGGTCTAGGTAGTGGTCGTAAAGAAGCCATTATACTTTTTAGCTGGTACAACACCTCTAACCTGAAAGTACCATAGCGTGGGAACGACAATTCTCCCTCTGCTTCTGTCATTTTATGCCAATTCTCAAGCCAAATTATAGTATGCAATCCTACATTCTTTGCCATATAATGTGCTGGTGTATCCTCGGGAGGAGCTTCCTCTCCTTCCCGAACAACCACATGTCTATCGCCTCTACAAAGTTCCCGTAAAACTTTAAAACATTTCATGATGAATCAACTTTGTTTTTGCACTCAAAATGTCAGCTCTTGCTTCTCGATTTCACTCCACCAATACCAGCGCGGCTCACACCAACCGGCCTATCGCAGCGCGGCACTTGTCTGACGTCACTTTTCCTCCGCTCGCAGCAGTTCCCCTCCTTTCTAATTCACTCGTTCTCACTCGCACCTGTCCCAATCATACTCTGAAATAATGTCCGTCCTACCGAACAATTACCTCTCTGACCGTCAGTCTTACCAATGACCGATCAGCCTCTTGAGCTTGTTGACCTCAATCTGGCAACCGTCTGTCCGCGAAACGACCAGACAATCGCCTCTAACACACTCGATAGGATTCAATCACTCGATGTTCTGCACACAATAACCTACGACCTGCGTTGGTTATTCACACACTCACACATGTGTTCCCTATCTTCAGTGGGTCTGTCAATGACGTCTCGTGACCCCCACAACCTCTGGTCAACGTTCTCAACTCTGGGTGTATTCTACACCACAATAAATCTCCCGGTCCCGCGCGCGCTCACGGTCCGGTTCTCAATCACACAACTCTCTTTCCAACTCCGCAAGACATCACACAACAATAAAACACCGCAATCTACCAAACATCACTCTTTTCATACTCACTCTACCTCGAACTGCTACTTCCGCCGCACCGTCACTCTCCGTCAGTTTTCAACGACCTCCGACATCCTTCTCCCGCGGTCCTCTGGATCTGCGTCACTCGGGCTCTATGGGGCAACTTAATCTCCTATCTTGCTCTAGATCTCCCCTTACCATCAAAGGTAACCATCCTACTCTGCTACCAACTGATAACGCCGATTCTTATCTATTTATCTATAAGAACCTTCTGGTCGCCAAGATCTTTTTACCTGTTGAATAGTGTAAAGGAGAGAATCTCATCTGGTTATATAACAGCATTCATTTTGTCTGAAAGGACCACTGACTCCGAATTCAAGTTTAAGAATTTATTATCGCCAAAAATAACTGAACGTGCAAGCACCTCAACACGAGGTTAAAGAAATAGATGGGCACTAATACAAATAATAATCTACGCAGGAGTCTCAACAGACTCAAGATAAGGAGAATAGAAAGTTCTAGAAGGATCAACCAGACTATGATTGCTCCAATTTCTAAGTTGCTCTTCATTGGACTAAACAAGCTAAAAATCAATTGCTGTCCCTACACTAACGCTAAGTGACATTCCCTGCATAACGATTTTCCTAGGCAAGAGTGAATAAAAGGTGTCAGCTGTGAAGTCTTCCTAAGAAGTGCAATCACATAATACCTAAGCTCAGCTCTGTCCTTCTCTCAGGTCTCCCCTACCTCTTCTCTGGCCTCCTCCCTCAAGGCACTATCCCTAATACAAAACCCCAATACAATTGTACACACCTTTGTCACGCCTCCTTGGCCAGGTCTTCTTTCTTGTGCTTTTCCATCGAAACGGTTACTTCATCCTGGACGGTTGCGATGACCTTGAGTCCCAGGCACCTTCTCCGCTGAAAGTATCATACCTAAATTCCATTTCACTCCCCGTACCATGCCTCCCATCTCTCTAGCTTTTGAAAACAAAGAGTTAGTCTTACTAACGAGACATGTGTCCTTGCACCTGCAACAAAAGATACGTTCAACAGAAACCTTCTACTGTGCAAATTAAATCTATCGTTTATGCCCAGAGAGCCTTACCAAGAGAATCTTTTCACTGCCTACGAAATAAGCTAACATAAGAACAAACCAGGCCTTCCTTAGGCATATATGTAGTCAGGCCTTTACATATGACTTTTAAACACACATCTTACTTTTCCCCATAAGCATTTTCATTACGATTCATATGCAAACGATGAATTACATGTGCAACTTTAATATGGTGCACGTTTAAACTACTGCAATTACATTACACACGAACTAATTCCTCTATGCATTATGTTCACACAATTCAATAAGCATTACATTACATCGTTATCCTAACACCATTATGCTGCTGAGTTCACTTTCTCTCTGTGAACTATTCATTCTTTACTAACCATACATGAGTATACAACTGAATATAAACGAATATATGTCTGAATACATGTGGGTGCGGCCTATCAGTGATTATGATGCACCCCTACAATTCACAAGAACATTTCGCTCTATCAATATAAGCTATGCATTGTGTCCATAGGAATCGAAACTCAAGCCAAAAGAACAAATAAGAAGTAAATAAGGAGTAACATAACAATAGAAAAGTGTTCGGCTTAAACCAAGAGCCCTGAGTGATGAAATTGAACTCAGACCAGAACAGAGGCAGTTTGAGTATTATCACAAAGAAAGGAGGCAAGCCACTCATGAGCAAGGCCCACCACTACAACCTCCAAAGTCTATCCAGGAGGATTATTTGGGATATCACTTCAAAGGCCACAGAAAGATCCAATAAGAATACAGCGTCCGCTCCTCCAAAATCAAGGTGCCGTCAGAGTTCATTGGTCATTGCTACTGACATGGTGTCAATTCCACGTGCACAGTGAAGGCCAGATTGCTTGAGATCAAGGCAGTTATTAGCTTCAAGGAATGAGGGTTATCGAAGTTCTCTACAGTCTTTTCTTAAAATGATAATGAGGATATATGCCTGTAGTTGGTAAATGCTTCAGGTTGAGCAGAATATTTTATTCAAGAGACGGAAGCCCTTTGCCACTTTCCACTTCAGGCACTACATTGAAAAAGAGAGAGTGCATAGAGAAACCAACTTATTTTGAACCTGCTGAGTCATGACAATGTCGTTCCCTGGATGAGTGTCATGGAAAGGACAGTTGAGATGCAGCAAAGAGAAATAAACTGATTTTCTAGTATATTGGTACAATAGTTTACCCTGAAATCCAAGACTATACCCAGGAACAGTGTAAGTGATACCTTGTACACAGATTTACCCCAGAGAATGAGTCCACCTGAGAGTGGAGTAGGTGTTGACAGGGGAAATGCAGCACAGTTTGAGGCAAGTCCGGTCACATAGCTAAGAAACCGTGAACGCAATGTAGAATGTGGAGGTGACAATAACAGAGGCAGATTCTGAGGCATGCTGTGTGTTTGCAGTGTGTCTGAGAAATGCAAGTGGTTCCAGGACAGTACAGAGTCACGGATAGCTCCCTAAGGTAAGGTGGAGTTTAGTGGATTAGTTGTGAACCTTTGATTTTTGATGATATTTTAAGACGGGGAAATAAAGCAGGAAAGTGAGGCATAATATGAAGCTTCCGTTCTTGTCATAAAATCTGTGTTTCCCCAAGGAAATAAAGAAACCTAGCTTTCTGTCAGGAGCAAATGTTTCATTGGTACAAGATATTCAACGGCACCAGGGAGCAAGGGTAAGAAGGCCCAATGCGGCATAATCATGGCTCGCAACCAGAGGGCAGGGAAAACTATTTTCCTGGTTTACCTTCCAGTCCTAGGGACCCATGCTAAATCACGGCCTTCTGCACACATTTTTAAACTTGGAGATTGTTTTTTATGCCTTGGAAACACAGACACCGCTCACAGAGAGATCTTTTACTGCATGGAAAACGTGAGCATGGTTCCAGCCTTCCAAAGATCCCCCTATCAAGTGATAGGGACAGCTAGAAGACTCTTTCTCCCACTCTCCCCCTCTATAACTCTTTGTCTTCGACCTCTCGATCCTAAACACTCTACCAATTTCTGCCTAAATCTACAGATGAAAGTCTCTCTACCTATATCACCACTTGCTACCTTTTTACCTCTCTCTCTTTCTCTACATCACCTATCTCTCACTCTAGCTTCTCACTCTCTCCCTACCTTGATCATCCCTCTTCAGCTCTTTGTTATGGGAGATCTTTGAAGAAAAAAGGGTTGAAGTGCTGGTCCGGTAAGGCAGTATGAGTAAGGGCAAAATGCTGTGGGTAAAACTGAAACAATCTCAATTAAGAACCAAGGTAAAGCATGTGGGAGGGGAGGAGGTGTGAATAAAAGATTCCTTCAAGGTAGGTAACATACCTGAACATGCTGCCGAGCGGGGGAGAAGTAGAGTGAAACAAAATAAAACTGCAGCGACTCGCAATGCTGGCAGGCAGTAATTTAACATGCCCCTTACAACTTCTGCTTTTTCCTTCATAGGTCTCCCACAGCAAATATTTAGCATCGTCTGCATGAATGCACTGATTTTGTTACATGCTCTCAAGTGGTCCTATATTATCACAGGTGATAGTATTTCATGTGCCTGTGGATAGATTATTTTATTCACGTTTCCTTTTTTCTACATTACCCCTCCCCTTTTGGCCCCCCCTCCCTCCCCAAAATCCATACAGTGTCCTCTTGGGCTCATATATATTAGGAGTCATGATGATGATCCCATCATCGATAGGGATCGAAACGCCATCGACTAATTAGGCAAACTCATTGAAATTTGCATCTCAACTTATTCTTTGGGTCGTTAATTAAGAAACCTTTCTAATTCAAAACGATGTCTCTATATCACATGAAAAGCCGTCGACTAATTAGGCAAAATCTATTCAATTTGTAACTTGTTCTCAAGGTCATCTGTTAAGAAATCTTTGTGATACAAAACTATTTCTCTATACCACACAAGCGTGTGTCACTCTAATGAGCACAAACACTTTTGCACCTCACTGAACATTGTAATTTATTGTTGGATGAAACATTTTAAATATATAGAATTATTTAATCATAAAAAATAATGACCATTTGATTTCCATGACATTTTCTTACTATTAGGGACCTTTGCTCTCTCTTCTTTAATTGACATCCCAGGTTCCTAGTAATCATAGGGGTTCCATTGTTTTTTAATATAATCTTTATATACCGTAACACTTTCTAATGCTGCTTCACACCCTCGCTACTTTACGGCTTGCTAACTCACACCTCTCTCGACCTCATTTCTTTCTACCTCAAAGCTCTCTAACTAGTTCCTCTCTTTCTGCCCCACCGCTTTCTCTCATCAATCTAGGCTCTCAATTCACCTCACCATTTATTTGCTAAATCACCTCACCTCACCTCATCTCACCTCTCCACCTACGCACTCATATTATATCTCTGGTCCCTCTACCTCACCTATCTCACTTATTTCCTCTTTCCTCTTTTGTTAGTGCCCATCATTTGGCGATGCAGCGCGAGAAACGACATTCGTTTTATTTATTTATATGTTTACTTACCTGTATTCCGCCGTAATCCGTAGTTTACTACCCCCCACCCTGCCCCACCCCCGCCCCACGTCAGCGCCCGGCGGCACTCCCACCACCGACCGCTACTGCATCTTTCTCTACTATATTTATTTTCTCCCCACTCTCTCTCTTGCATGTTCTTTCATCCATACCTGCACCGGCTTCTCTACTTCATTAAACCCTCTCTATACTGCCTCTCTGCCTTTCTCTTTTGCTAGATATAACTAGCTCGCCTCTCCGTCTCCACCAGTGGCAGCCGACACAATGAAGAGGTGGTGGGCAGGTGGAGGGAGCGTGGGAAGGGTTGTTGATTATAAAAAATAAAATAAAAAACACTTACCTGGAGCTGCTGGCAGCCTCCCGTGTCTCACCTCATCCTTCCTGGTCCCAGCAGGCACTAGGGCAGCATTAGACTCCCTGTGCAATCCCCACGCAGCTGTCATGCTATGAGAGCAGCATGGGGATTGGCCTGAGTGGGCTGAAATGACGCTTCGCTCAGACCAGTGAGTCTGTGCTGTTTCTCCAGCTTGGCTGTTCAATTCAGCCGGGCTGGAGGAACCTAAGTGTGCATGTGTGTTTGGATGGGCCGAGACGGCCAGCCAAACACACATGCGCACTTAGAAGTACACATAGCACTCCTACTCCCCTCTCCCATGCCCCGCCCCGCACAAGTTGGCTCAGAGCCGACAAATGAAAAATAAAATGATTCTAGGTAATTGTTTTGTTTTTCACCTGCTGGCTCTGTGCCACCCCTGGTCTCTACCTCTCTTCACCTCACTTGTCTCTGTACCACAGTATCAGCCTCACCTTTTTCTTTACCTCATCATGCCTCTCTATTTCACATATTTTCTATCTTCACTCTTCTTTCTACTTTTCACCCTCTCTTCCTCTTATCACTTCTCATTCTACCTTACCTCTCTCTTCACCTCACTCCTTGGTGCACTTGTATGTATGCATATGTATTTTTGTTGTATTTGTATACCACAAACCGATCCGAAAGGTAGTGGAGCACTGTACAGGGGGTAAGACAAGCATACGATCAATTAGTGATAGAAGAGTTGGCTGGTTTATGGACTGTTAATGCATTATGATGAAGTGTTCATTAAAGAGGTGCATCTTCAGATCTTGTCTAATTTTGAGCAGCTTTGGGGAAGTCCTGATGGATACAGGGATGTTGTTTTCCTGTATTTCACATATCTTAATGAGCAGCCTGATGCTGTCCTCACTGAGGGTGCACTAAGGACCAGCAGCAATGGTGTGCTTGTCTGCAAGGGGTTGCTTGTCGTGATGGCTTCTTAAATTATGCTCCTGGGTTTGAAGATAGTGCAAGCCAGCAAGGGGAGTCAATGGAGTTCAGGATGGGGTAATATGATCATATTTCTTCCAGCCTTGTACGTGACATATTGCGGTATGTAGGATGTCTTTAAGGGGTGCCATTGTGGAATGCGGAAGGCCATGGAGCGGGGTGTTACCCCTATCGAGAACCAAGAGTATGAGGGGTTAAAGTGCAGTTCTGAAATCACATTCTGGAAGAAACTGTTTCACTTTCTTTATAAAAGAGAACTAGTGCCAGGCTGTCTCATTGTTTTGGGGGGTGGAGGGGGGGCAATCTGTTCCTGAAAATAAGGTTGTTGTCCAGGGTTGACTCCAAGTGACTTATCATTCGGTGACAATTGTGGATTGAAGCCGTCAAGGTCATGTCATTGAGCCAGGTGTGTAGTGTTTTATGTTTGTTATTCTTGCCAAATAACAGGAATTCTATCTTGTTTGGGTTAAGCTTTAGGTAGGCACTGGACATCCAGGTCTGGATAAAGTTAAGACAGTGTTCGAGGTGTTGTATGTCTGAAGCAGAGGAGACTTTCAAGTAGAGTTGTGTATCACTGGTAGATTGGTGAATCTTGATGCCCTTATTTGTGAGTGGAGCACCAAGTGGCTCCATGTTGAGGTTAAAGATGAAAGGAGACAGGGTGGAACTCTGGCGTACTGCTCAAGTAACAGGGATCTTTTGGTACCTGGAGGTGAGTAGATGAGCAAACTGTTGTTGGTTAGAAAGGCAAAAGGAGAACCAATGAAGGACATTGCTTGTGATTCCCATTCGAGATTCCAGGATGTGTATGAGGCTAGGATGATCGACACTGACAAAGGCAGGTGAGACATCCAGCAGTATCAGGAGGCATCTTTATCTGTGGGCAATAGGGCAACATCTACAATCTGTAAGGTGGCGGACTCTGTGTTTCGGAGTGATCTGAAGTCAGACTGGTAGTTGTGCAGGAGATGAATAGCACTGTAACAACTGTGTAACAAACTTTTAATAAAGCAACTAGCATTGGCCCTAATTGCAACTTTTGTGTATAGCTGACTAGCAGGGAGGGGGCATTATTCTCTGACACTATTAGGTCCAGGTTTGACTTGTGTTTTCTACTCAGTCACGGTTTTTGGTGATAAGATGTACACCTATGTTCGCCTCCAGGCATTGATGCTGGTTCTCATGCATTCTGTCTAATGCATTTTTGGGGGCAGGAAGGGGGGGTCACCTGCATGGGTAGGAGATTATTAGGGATGATGACAATGTGTTGTGTTGAGACCTGAGATATATCACCTAGTCTGGTGTCTGTCTGTCATCCTTTCTGCAATTCAATACCAGCAGTATTTCATCCCAGCCCGTTCCCTTTATATGATCTGTCTTCTTCATTTGCTCTGTAGTTAATACCTCATTCTCTTCTTCAGCCAACTTTATTAGTTAACTCTGACCCGCCAATAGTAGCAGTAGTTGCAGCATTATCTCTTACTTAAACCCTTCATAGGTCAGTTTTACCTGGGAACTCCAAGGGTAGGTCTGTCACAGATTTACAATATTCGTTTATTGACGGGCAGTCCCAAAGCATTTGTTTGAAGTTTGCATTGCAAGCTGCACACCTCAGACAAGTGTCCCCTGTGGTCACATTTATTTTTTGTAATCACTGCAGTGTTACATAAGGTCTCTGCAGCTCATTGAATTGAACCAATTTAAATCTTGCATTCCTTGAGACTTTCGCTCGCGACTTTCAGTTGAGGTGGCCTATCCAGTGTCTGTTGTTTGCCTGTTCAGATCCTCTTCCCATCTCTCTCTCCCAATCACAAGGTCCATCTTTGTCAGGTCAGTAATGCTGCGGTAGAGCAACAGTATTGTTTTTTGGGCACCTATGTATGGTAAAAGCATGTGTAGCACCATGGGTGATGGTTCAGTGTTGCCGCACCCACAAATGTGTTTAATCTATTGGGTCATCGAAGAATGGGTCAGAAATTGACACACCGGTAATGTGTTTTCTTGAGAAATGTTGTGAACTGTTAGCAATTTCCCATCCACAAATACATGGTTGGCAATATGAAGTATATTCTCCCTTTGCTTTTCTGCAGTGTTGGTAACTTCCGGAGTTGGGGTGTGCCCAAGAGTAAGGGTGGGCAGTAAACTCCACTGCCCTGGCGGAGTTTATGGAGTTTTTGTCACTCTGCACATCGCTTGGAGGGCGGAGTTTTGCAAAAACTCCGCCTACGCTTTGTAGCGGAGTTTACCGGCACCCACCACCACTACCAGCTACCCCTGCTTTGCGGTGCAGCAAAGCTGAATGCCAGAAATCATCTGGCAGATCTAGCACATAGATAAAGTAGTAGACCTACACAGTCTGAACCTGCTCTCCCACTACCTACTTACCAGTCAAGCACCGGTTATGATTTTCAATCCACCATTCTGACGCAACTACCCGGTGACTGTGAGAAGAAAGATTGCAGCACTTGTCTGGAGGTGGCATCTATTTTGGATTGGGCACTTTCTCTTTCAATTCGACGGCTAGTCAAGTGAGGAAAGCCTCTGCAGACTGACCTAAGAGAATCTGAAATTTTCAATAAGGTCACCGAGGATCGTGGGATGAGTGAGACGTGTGACTGAACTCGGAGGGCTGAGCAGGCTCACATATTCATGGGGTCTGTCTTAGAGCCAGGTCATAGGTTTCAGACACGGGGGTGAGGGAAGGAGGTTCTGGAGAGTTTTCACTCTGGCTAGTGTGGGGGTGTTCCCGAGTTCCTCTTGGGACAGATCGTGTGGCACTGACACAAGAGATCACACGAGTTGGAGTAAGCACGTCTGTGAATCTGCGGTGGTCGAGACCCTCTTGCGCCCAAGCCTTCACACCTCTTGCACTGTAAGTACCCCGAGATCACACCAGGAGTGTCCAGGTAGGGAATGCTCCTGGGACCCCATTCTGGCCAGAGTGTGTTTTCCTGAATAGTTTATGTAGTGAGCAGTGCACAGTGAACGTGGTGCACCGCTCCGGTGCTCAGACTGTATGGTGTGGGGAGCCTGTTAGACTGCACAGTGAAAGTGGGAAGAGCAGCACTCAGGTTGCATTGCCCACTCTGTGAGCCCATCAGACTGCAAAGGGGAAGGAGTGTGTGCCATGGACAGACTGCACAGTGGTTGCAGTGTGTGAACCACTTTGACTATGCAGCAGCTGCGTTGTGAGAGCCTCTCAGACTGCCCAGGTCCTGATGCGGTCACCCACCTTGGCATCGAGTCTGCACCGGCTGCTGCTTCTCCTCGCCAGGTTCTGGGGCTCAGCTGGAGCCGGGTGGCCGAGGCTGGCAGGTGCTGTCCTGACAGTGACTCTCTGTGTGCCATCAAGGGCTGGAGGCTGGACCATGTCTATGGCATCTGCTTCTGTGACGAGGCATGCTTGAGGGCGAGGGACTGCTGCTACGACTACACCCAGGCGTGTTCAGGTAGGTGGACGCTGCTTTGTCACATTCACAGGATGCGCTGGGGACTCATTCTGGTTCTTCAAAAAACACAGGCGGGCCTGTCAGGCAGAAGATGATGAGTGCGTCACACAAAGTGTCAGAGGTCAGGCGTCCATAACGTCACTCTCTGAACTCGTGCTGGCACACCATATTTATGTCACACATTCCTTTACACAGGTGAAATGCCTTTTTGGCGGCTAGTATTTGATGCCGTACCTCAATTTCTCATCTTACTTATCCCACTAAAGGCATCTACAGAAAAGCTTTGCATGTGTCCCATGGTCGAATTGCAGTTTCACCGCTCGGGCATTTCCGAAGTGGGTTTCTGCTTTCAGAACCGGGTGAGCTGCCATGATGACACAGCCATGCTACCTTGGTTCCATTCTGGTGTTGGCCTCCTGTAGCATGGGTCTGTTTTAAAGATGTAACTAGGGCTGATTTGGATTTCCGGTCCTCCTCTGGTGGTTCGTTTTCTTAGGACCATATAACTGTCGGGTTGCTTTCCTGACCTGCCCTTCTTGCAAGCGATTACTTTTTTAGTATAGTGCTTAGAAAATTGTTTTAAAAAAGCACACTAGAGTCAAACCGGAATGTAAGGGGTGGGCAAGTGGAGCAACTCTGCCCGCTCGCGGAACTCTGCAGAATTCCACGGAGTTTTTATGCAACTCCGCGGAATTCCGCGTAGTGCAACTTCCGGAGCTCCGCCCACCCCTACCCAAGAGCCCTACGGATGGTACTGCTGACACGGAACGATTAACGCTCCAGCGGGTTAAAACAATGGAGTACAGTCTAAATTTCACCAAGGGCAAGAGAGAAACCCCACCTCTTCGCGCTCTGATCCCACCAATATTTCTTTTATACAGATGTCGATCAAAGAGACACACTCTGAAAACACTGATTTCAGGACTCTGCCATTTCGTTTTTTTTATTTAGCATATGTTAGTTTATACTCTGCCTAGGCAACTTTTTCTGTTATGCTCAGAGGCACATCCTCCACAGTGGTTTTTGTAATGTGTATTTTGCTGGTAGAGTGGGAGTAAAGGTTTCATCCGAATAATTGCGGTCTTGAAAGCCTCTGTGGCTTGGAGAGCTGCCCTCTGCAAACATTTTGAGGCTCATAGCCCTGATTAGAGTCAATATTACTGAAATGTGAAGCTCTGCAAATTTTTAATACATGAATGTGTTTTAGCGTCGGTCACATTGTGCCAAAGGTATATTTAGCTGAGACGACAGGGGCACTTTAGATGGAACTAAGGCAAAATATTGCATTGACATTATGGTTGTAGGTCAGAGCTCTGCTATAGACTTTTACACGTAACTTACTCATAAAAGATGCTTGCCTGCCACTACGATTATGTTTATTTGTGTAGTGTAGGTCAAAAAAGTTAATTGCTTCTTGAAGTGCAAGTATTCTGTTAGTAGACACAGTGATCCTGCTGTGACAGGACATTAGTTACTTCAAGGAATGTGGCGACAGACTCACAGACAGGGCTGGTTGCCGGTTGTGAAAAGGTCGCTTTGTTGAACCAGAACAGGGTCTTATATAAACTTTCAAAACATTTTTAAACTTGTAATTAACTGTTACTTTAAATAGTTTTCCCCTTCCTTCCTGAACTGGGGGTCGGTGTCTCCAGTTCTCTTTCGAGCCTGTTTTTCAGTGTTACTGATCTGATTGTATTATAATTGCTTTTCAATGCTAGGCCTTTTTTTCCAGGCCGGCCTGATACTCCCTCAGCAGTATGCTTCCTCCCTGTAACCTTTTTCGTTCAAGCTTGACTAACGGAATTGCTTCAGTTTATTTTTATCAACTTTCCTTAGCTTATTTTCAACCAAGCAAGAATAACGCTCTGCAGATTATTTCTGCCCATCCCCATTGGCTTGTCTTGATCTCACAAATTGGTTCGCAATATAAATAACTGTAATCAAGTAGGTTTCTATGTCCAAAAACAATAAGTGCATGTGAGAAAGTGCCCTCTTTCTGCATGGTTGCCCCCACTTTTTGCTGAATTGCTGATGTGGTTTGACTGAGTGTGCCCTGGGCTCCTGCTAATCAGGTACCCAGGGCCTATGTTCTTTCCCTAAAACTGCATTGAAGCCTAAAGCCAATTGGCATCTCTAGCCACAGGTCAGCCCCTGGTAAATGGTACCACAGGTACCCAGGGCACTGTGACCAGAGAAGGCCTCTAAGGGCTGCAGCACTTATTGTGCCACCCTTAGAGGTCCTGTACACTTACACACACACACTGCCTTTGCAGGCTGCGTGTTTTGGTGCAGAACAAAGTGAAGAGTCGACATGGCACACATCTCTGTGTGCCATGCCTACAACCCACTACCCTGGCATAGATCAGTCACCCCTCTAGCTGGGTACACTATACCTGTGGTGAGGGTACAGGTGCATGAGCCCTGTACCCCTACAGTGTCTAAGTCCATTCTTAGACATTGTAAGTGCAGTGCTGCCATTAAGAGTATATGGTGCTGGGAGTTTGTCATTACGAACTCCACAGCACCATAATGGCTACACTGAAAACTGAGAAGTTTGGTATCAAACGTCTCAGCACATTAAACCCACACTGATGCCAGTGTGGGATTTAATGAAAAATGCACACAGAGGGCATCTTAGAGATGCCCCCTGAAAACTAACCCACCTCTAGTGTCCAGGCTGAGTGGCTGCTTTCAGCTGCCACCACCAGACATGTTTCTGGACCCCTGGGTCGAGAGCCTGCTGCTCTCTGGGGCCTGAAACAATGCACATCCTGGGACGAGATGCCAAGCCTCCTCCCCCAGGATGGGCAGGGTTCACGAAGGGGAAGCTTCAAAGGCTTGCCACCTTTGTGAGCTTCCCCAGGCCACTTGCTGCTCTCAGCAACTGTTCCCCACTGGTTCTGACCCCCACTTTCGGCGGGAGAACCGGCGGGGAAAACAAGTGAGGAAGAGAGGTGTGCCCACCTCTGCCAACCCCACCCCTCAGTTGGGGGAGGCGAGGTGAAGCACAACTCTCAGTCAATGCCATCTTGAAGATGGGGGGACTCAGCCAACCAGGGACAGGCTCATGCCCCCCTCCCACTGGAGGGTGGCATAATAGGGGGGTGTACCCACCCCAGGGAAGGGACCCATTGGTCCCTGCCTTTTACCTACCTGTAACGCCCCTAAATCTAGTATTTAGGGGCACCCCTGAACCTTGCTTCCTCAGACAAGAACCTGCAACAAGAAAAGAAGGACCGAACAGCCGTGCCGAAGCTAACAAGAGGAAGACGCCCACTGACTTGGCCCCAGCCCTACCAGCCTGTCTCCACCTCGAACCTGCTCCTGCAAACTCCCAGTGTGTCCTGCAGCCAGCAACCTCGAAAACCCCGGAGGACCTGCCTGCCTTCAAGCACAAAGACTTTGTCTCCCATGAACACCGGATTTGTTCACCTGCAACCTCTGGCTCCGGCCGGACACCGCAAATCCGCCCCACTCTGCACCCGCCGTCCACGGCCCGAGCTCGAGTGGGCAAACACCACGAGGAGGTCACCCCGGCGATCCTGACCCGAGATCCGGTGACCCCTGACCTGCCTCAAGCATCCAGCCGACGCCTGCAGCCTAAATCCAGAAGGCCACCCTAACTGCGACCAGGAGCTGGTAAGAAGATCCGACCCCAAAAGGCACCCCTGCACCCGACACCCCACAGCCTTGTGTTCCCAAACCGACAGTGCCTAACCAACCCCTAACTTCCCAACTTACCTCTCGAAGTGGTGGTCGCACCCAGAAGACCTTCGTCCCCAAGCCTGCAGTGTCTTTCCAAACTGGAGGTTCTCCATTGAAAACAACAGGGCGTCCGACGTCGAAACAGCACTCTGCACCCGGCCGCCCTAGTGCCGCTGAGGGTGCACCTTTGGTGCTACTTTGTTTCCCCATTTGCCCTGAGCTAAAGTCCAGGAGCTTTGCTCCCACAACCTAGTGGCCTGCTTGCCAGCAGCCACCAACCGGAGGCCCCCTATCCCCCATTGGATAACATTGGGCCTCAGCACTCTGCACGCGGCCGCCCTAGTGCCCCTGAGGGTGTAACTAGAGTGCATCCTTGACCCTGGGGGACCCCTGAGTCTACCCCCAGAACCTCAACTCCCACTACCAAATACTTACCTCAAAACCGATAACACTATTTTCCTCCGTAGGATAACATTGACTGTTTTTCTGTGAAAAGTTTCTAAGTGTGGAGTTTGAGAAACTAAAGAAATTGTTTAAAATTGCATAATCTAACAAAAACGATTTTACTTACCTGTTTTTAGGAAATGTCCCAGAGTAGTATCTAGGTATACTACTCTGTGTAAGCCTAGTAATCTCAAAAGTTACTTACCTGCTATTTTACTAAAAAGCCTATTCAAGTCTATGTACTGTATTTACTAAGTATTGCATTTCTCTGCATCCATACTGTAAATAAAATCAAAGTGCATATACAATTATCATTCAAACTGTATTTCAATTGCATTAATACTGTAAAGTACTTATTGCTTACCTGTGCCAGGCTTGCTTGGTTCTAGAAAATAAAATAACTAAAAGAATATTTTTAAACAAAAACAATTGGTCTGAAGTTCAGTCTTTGAGTGTGTGAATTCATTTGCTGACTGAGTGTGTACAACAAATGCTTAACACTGTCCTCTGATACTGCCTTACTGCTCGACCACACTACCACAAATAGAGAGTAAGGTTCTATTTAACTTTACCTCTGCCTACCTTTGGGGTTCCACTGGAATCTGTGCACACTATACCTCACTTTGGTATAGTATATACAGAGCCAGCTTCCTACAGTACACTCTTGCTGTAACAATTTTTTTTTTTTTTACTCAGTTTTATATAGCGCAAACATGACCCGAAGTTATCGGGTATCAGAGCGCTTTACGCGAGAACCAGTTGCGTTACATGAGGACACATTCACAAGGGTTCGAGTTAAATACACAGCGGCATAAGGCAGGGGTAGTTGGTTGGACTGAGGAATAGAGTGAAATTGGAGTGGAGGGGCAACATTTATACTGTTTAAGAAGTGGTTCATCACATGAAATGAGGACGGGTTGGAATGAGATAAGGTATCTACAGAAATCGATTACTGATGCATGACATGTTTAGAAATGGTTAATATGGTAATGAATATTTGTTTCATTGTTTATTTTTAGCGTCCCCTGACGAAGGGCATTAGTAGCCCGAAATGCATTGGGTCGTTAATAAACGCCGCTTTGCACGAACTCCTGCATTTGTCGTGTTTTAGCAAGAGGTCCAGATGGGCACAGCTTCTACATCAGAAATTTGAAAATTGGCATAATATCCCGCGAGTGGATTTAAGCATAATGAGGATGAATAACAGAGGTACAAAAAGGATGGAGTACTTGACTAAAAATGAAGTAAATATGGTGTATAAAGAGAGCTGTCAGCCATAGTGGCACAATTCAGCTGTGCTATCGGTTTGGGGCAAACTGATGCCCCATTTAACGATGTTGTATAGTATATACAGAGCCAGCTTCCTACAGTACACTCTTGCTGTAACAATTTTTTTTTTTTTACTGAGTTTTATATAGCGCAAACATGACTTGAAGGTAACGGGTATCAGAGCGCTTTACGCGAGAACCAGTTGCGTTACATGAGGACACATTCATTTTTTTGTACGGGGAGATTAAGTGATTTGCCCAGAATCACAGGATGTTGCGCGTCCTTGCCGAGACTCGAACCCAGTTCCCTAGATTTGAGGTCAACCGCCCTAGCCGTTAGGCAAACTCCTCATCTCCTACTTGCAGGGACGGCTCCTCTGTTGGAGCGGAGGAGCGTCACCACACTTAAAACCCCCCTCCCTCAAAGCCCCAAAAATGAAAAATAAAATGACACTTGTTTACCATTTTATTTTTTTGTGCCCCGTCCCGAACAGAGCATCAGGATTGCTGAGTGATGGCAGCATGCCACTCAGCAGAGAGGAGGGTGGAATGGGCAAATTACTGTTTAAAGTGTGCATGTCTTTTTGGCTGGCCGTCTTGCGACAGCCAGCCACACATGCGCACTTTAAACAGCTCTACCCCAGCAAGCCAAAGCCTCCTAAGCACTGTAGAGTGCCTAGTGAGGCAGCTCCCACCAATCCTAGGACTGCTCTCATGCTGGTGAGAGCAGCCCTAGGATTAGCCAAGTCGCTTCAAATCATCAAAAATGCATGTCACTGTTTGGTTTTAATTTCCTATTGATTTCGGTCCTTGCCTACCAATTAAGACATTCTTTCTTGCTCATCAGCAAGGCCTTCTTAATCATCTTTATCGTTTTGAGTCACTTGTAACACATTTTTGTCATTCAGAGTATGATCAACAAGTGTGAAACTCTTTTCCACCATGCCAATTCTTGCCACAGTGGTAACAGTTATGCCTAACTTTTGATCCCTCTTCCAGACCAAGTAACTGTTGCCTCCTCAAAATAGCAACTCACTTATCATAGCCTTTCCTTGAGGAATGCTTACTAAACCATTCAACTGTTGAAAGGGCACAAATCCAATTTTCCAATGACGCATCATCTTCTGCACAACGTCTGTATTTGACATAAACACAAGCAATTGGAAATGTGCCTACCCAGTGTTTTAAATGGAAATGTAGAAGTGCAGGTACTCTCTAGATAAAGAACCTGTTTGCTCCCAAGAAGTGCCGCTACTTTCCCATTAATCTTGAGAGGTGCAGGTACTCTCCCTTTCAAATGAAAGTGCGGGTACTCAGTACAGGACAGAACCTGCCCATTTAAAGCCCAGTGCCTACCAAAATAAAATCTCTCATAAGCCTACCAATGCTCAGTCCACCTCTTTTTCTCATGCTTATCCTTGCAACTCTATTAGCTGAGCCAATTTAGAAATTGTGGGTGGCAAAACATTGTGGCAGTTGCCTGTTCCGAGCCATGTAATTTCATAAGGCCACCAGTATCTGCCACTCTTCATCATGCCCTCTGAATGTGAATGAAATATACTTTCTTCTGCGTCCTTCACTCCGCATACACTATCAGCGCGTTCAACAGGCACAACACCCTGTCCTGTGAATATCTCACCCATACCGCTGTAGCTTCTTCTGACTGGTGTCTTACACTTCCTTATCTACAATCTCCCCATCTGACCAAAACTCTATTTTTGCCATTGCTACCCCCGGCATTGCTTTATTCCTCACCATTGCCAACACTTTGAGGGCCCCAAAGACACTGCAGGCAATGAAGCCCTCAATAGATCACTTTTCCAGCTGCAGCCACCAATTCTACCCAGTGTCCATTATAGCTACCTCAGAATACCCACTATTTTTAGTCTCTTTAATCATTCCTTCTCATTTTCCTTGCCCAGCGGGCTAGCATCCTCTTGAACATTTCCCTGTCAATGGTTCAAACCGCCACATCTTTTTGTAGAAAACTATCCCCATCAGTTTTTCTGTTATTGTGGTAGACAGTGGACCTCTGTAATTTAAGGCTAATGCTATTATTCCTTGTGATTCTTCCTTTGTAATCACCCCTGTCATCGCCCTCCATGTCTAGTTTGTGCTGCACTTGTGATCAGGCAGGACCAGGCCTGTGTTGCGCTGGGGTTATGCTGTGGCTCTGGGGGAAAACACTGACACTACACCCTAGTCTTGGTTCGGGACTGAGCCACGAGTGACTCATCTCCCTTTAATATATCACCTTGGCCGCGCCCGGCTGAGGTGTTGCATGCCTGAGTCCCTGCTCTTGTGGTGATCCCAGGTGGCTCACTACATCCCACCCTGCGTTAGATATCTGAGGCTAACCCCACATTGACACACACAAAATCACAAAGTGTCTGACTGGGTGCCGGGTTTGGCCTCAGTTAGCAGCAATGGCCACTCCTGCTCTTGGGAGATGTGGACTCCTCCACTCCTCCCGTCTCAGGCCTGACCTCGCAGGTGAGGGTGGATGGCTCACCTGGATTCCGCTGTGTTGGGCCTCCAGTCCACCAGATGCTGTCACTCCATTCTCATTTTCAGGTATCATCACATCTTGATTGTCCAACTTGTCATCATTCTCCTCCACCCTTCAGTCCGGTGCCACGGTGGGCCTCAACCACAAGAAGTTTCTCGTTGTCACTGCCTGCTCTCTACAAGTGGTTTACATGGTTTTGTTCACCACGGACACTGTCCACGTGCCCCTTTTGAACTGGATGCGGAACGTCCACCCTGGGTGCCGATCTCTCACTAGGACACGGTCCCCCACCACCAGGCATCTTTCAACCGCTCTTCGGGCTTGACTGGCTCTCTCGTTTGTCCTCTGCCTTCGCCGATGGACTCCCTCCTCATCAAGGGGTTCTGGCTGTCAACCTGGCCCAGTTGGGATACTGTCTTTAACTAGCCTTTGGAACATGAGGTGCATGGGTGTGCACCGTGTTGCGCAGTGAGAGGTTTTGCAGTAGGCTCTTAGGAACTGGTGCAGCTTCCATTCGCTGTCGTTATTTTGGTCGACTGTCATGCGTAGAGCTTTATTCAGCGTCTGCATGAATCTCTCTACTGTACCATTTGCCTGGGGCCACTGTGGGGTTATTTTCTGGTGAAGGATTCCCAGTGTCGCCGGGTATTCTCTAAACTCTGCCCCTTGAAAAGGAGGACCATTGCCAGTTTTGATTACCTCTGGTATGCCATATACCGCAAATGTTTTTTCTAGCAGCAGTTTGACATGGGCAAACATTGTGGTTGCTACCAGCTCTACTACTGGATATTTAGAGTGGTCATCTACTATGACCATGGTCAGTCTCCCATGCGGAAAACTTCCAAAGTCTAGACTTACTTTCTAACACGTGTAATGGGGCCAGCTTCCGTTGCCACTGGGGCAGGCACAGCAGTGCTCCCCATGATCAGGCATGTCTGGTAGAGTCTGATAGCCTCTTCCACTTGTCAGAGACCATCATATTCTGATATCGCCTGCCTGATGTCGATGAGCATCATCACTCTGGGGCATGCAGACATGGTCACCATGGGTGCTAATTCCTCTACTCAATTCCTCAGTCCGTTCAGGTCAGTGCCTCGAGAGGAAGTTGGTCAGGTTTCCAGCTCCGGGTCGGTATGTCACACTGAACCTATACAGTAGTAGTTAACCTGCCAACACTCGATTTTGGGGGGTGGGTGTGGTGCTGTCCCCGCAAACAGACTTACTAGAGGCTTGTTATCAGTTATCACCTTGAATTCTTGCCCATTAATGTAGAAGTGAAAATGATGACACTCCCATTTGATAACGAGAGCCTCTCATTCAATTTGCTCATAGTGCGCTTTGGTGGCTGTCAGTGTGCAACCCGCAAATGCGAGTGGAGCCCATGCTCCTGGCTCTTGTTATTGTGTCAGGACTGCCGCATAACATACAGGGCACGCATCCACCATGGCTCTTTTGCCTTGTCCGAGTAGAAGTAGGCCATCATGCAATCTACCAAGAGGGCGTTCTTTACCTTGTTGAGCGCCTCTTTCTCTGCGGGGCCCCAGGCCCACCTTACACTAGTTTTCATGAGCACCCAGGCTGGCCAGATTCAGAAGGAACCTGCTACAATCGATTCCCATTCCCAGGAAGCTGCGGGCTTCCATCGCATTCCGTGACGCATGTGCTTCTTTGATCACCGCTGATTTCCTGAGGTTGATTGTAATCTCTCCCTTGAGAACACAAATCCAAAGAACTCGACTCTGGGCTTGAAGAAAGAGCACTTCTCCTTATGTAGTGTCAGACCACTCTCTTCCAGCCTCTGGAGAGTGGCCTTGATGCACTTGTGATGGTCAGCCTGGGTAGTGGAGTAGATCAAAATGTCATCACCAATGTTTAGGACCCTTCGTGTCCAGACAGTGTCTCTCTGATTGCATTCTGGAATACTTCTGCGGCTGAAAATATCCCAAAATGTAGCCTCTTGTATTGTTGCAGTCCCAGGTGCATTGAAAAGGTGGTAATATATTGACTGATGTGATGTGACGCTCTTTCTGGATTGCTCGGTTAGGCAATCTTATGTCGATGCAAAGTCGAATTGCTCTTGGCTGCTCATTTTTTTCTGTGATCATCAGTGGTGATACTCATGGAGTAGGCCCAGAGACTTTTTCTATCATGTCCATTTTCTTTAGTTTTTCCAGTTCTGTTTCTGCCTGATGGCGTTATTGGAATTGTACCCACCGGTGCCTCAGTGCTGTGGCCTGTATTGTCTTGTCTTTGTGCAGTTTGACTGGGGCCCCTTTTCTGCGCCTGAGTCCATGGAATAACTGCAGGAATTGTTCCAGTATGTTGTCTACCTGTAGGCCGTGGGCCTCCCTGGTGAAGAAGACGAGACCCAGGTCTTCGGTTGTGTGGCACCCGAGCAGCTGTTACATGGAACCTTGTCCTGATTTCCATGTGTCCATGCTGAACTTCCGCTTCTGTGGTGCCGATCTGGCCAAGCGGCCCTTTGCCTCCATATGCATATATCTGGATATGCAACGGGCTGAGGGGAGGGCATCGCTGTAGCAGTAGATATTGTTGAAGAGTCATCACATTGACTGATGCCCCTGTGTCAGGGCTGGCACAGTCGTGCCGGTGATGACCACTTTGCAGAGGGGTTGAGGCTGTCGGCCCTTGCTGCCTAGGGCCAAGTAGGATATGAGGAATATGTCTTCCGCTTCAAGGGCTTCTTCCTCACCTTCCTTCCACCAGTCTCTGTTAGGTGACCGTTCACTGACAGACGAGTGATGGATTGCCCTTGTTGGTGGTCTTCTGCGTCAGCCTCAGCGTTCACCATTCCTGTAAACCCTTGCGAAGTGATTGGGTTTGTTGCACAGCAAGCACATGCGTCTCGTTGTCGGACATCTCTCCACCAGGTGATACTCCAACCCACAGTCTCTGCAGGAGGCTA
This sequence comes from Calotriton arnoldi, assembly GCA_963921515.1. Taxonomy (NCBI): domain Eukaryota; kingdom Metazoa; phylum Chordata; class Amphibia; order Caudata; family Salamandridae; genus Calotriton; species Calotriton arnoldi. The sequence goes on from CAWUFW010016057.1 coordinate 150,143, forward strand.
TATGTTTTGACTCATTCTCCCTCTTTGGGGCGGGGTCCTGCTGTGGACGGCATAAACTGTCTCTGACTTGAGGGCTGGCTCCTTCTGGGCAGTCGTGTGCCCTATCCCCTTGTTGAGCTCCATTTCCATTTCATCTACTCTGACGTTAGAGAGATCATATGTGCGGGCTAGAATAAGCATATCCTCTAGCTTTTTCCCTGGATTTCATACTATCAGCCTCCTCAAGATCACCAACCTGAACACTTGTATCAGTTGCGCCCAGACTTCTTTTTGCTGATCGTCATCTGTGCAGATGCTGGCTATGGCCCTCAAGCATGCATAGATTTTGTCCACCGACACCCCTACTCTCTGCTGCACCAGGCACAGCTTAAATCACTCGAAATCAGGAATAAGTTGGGGGTCAAAGTGTGCGTTTAGGGCCGTTATGGGGGTGTCATAGCCGCTGATGTCACCGGTGTCCGGCAGATGCTGAAACAGCTTATAGATCTCATCTCCCCCAAAACGCAGCATTAATGACCTTTTGACTTCATTTTCCTTCACCCTTGAGTCCCTGAAATTGCTCTCCTGTCTCTCCACCCTGATCTTTCATTGGGGTCATTGGGGTGGCGGTGGCCGGGTCCACGTGTTCACTAAGTGGTGCTAGGGCACCGAAGGCTGAATGAGCTGGTGTGGCCTCAGCAATGGGACCTGGGCCAGCCCCCGTGCTCCGCCTACCTGCACATTGTCCACTGCTCTCAGGTGGCTGGCGAGGGGTGTCTGAGAACTCCCACAGTCCATTGACCGCCCTGCCGGTGACTGCTTGTTACCACCCTAGCCCCACTCAACAGCGGGGGTGCCCCTTGGCTCACTGTCACACTATCCTTTGGTAATGCCTCAGACACTTGCCTCAGTACTGCAGGGACTGTATGGTCGTTCCTCCTTTAATCCTTGATGTTGGGTGCATTATCCGTTTTCTCCAACTTTTGATTTTCTTCCCAGTGTCTACTGCCTTGGTGCAGGCCGACTTGAGCCGTTGGGGGCTGGAAGGCTGAGACCTCTGTATTGTAAAGGAGTGCGGTAACCACTGGTCTCCATTAGGTGGCGCTGTACTGCTTCAGCGGACTCACCTCCTCCGATGGAGAGCACACACCCAGTGGGGCTATTATTTCTTCATTCCCTGCTGCACTTCATCACCCCCCAGGTGCCAGTGCGGCTGCCCACGTGCTAAGGCCGCACTGTGACTCACTGTCAGGCTCCACTCTTCCACCACTGAGCTGAGGTGATCGGGGGGCAGGCAACCCATGCTGGTGCCAACAGCAGACACTCTCCTGTGGCTGCGCTACCTGACCGTCCTCATCACCAGTTTGCTGTGCGCGGGACCAGGCCTGTGTTGCGCTGGGGTTATTCGGTGATGCTGGGGTAAAGCACTGACACCACACATTGGTCTTGGTTTGGGGCTGAGCTGGGAGCGACTTGTCCCCCTTTATTATATCACCTCAGCTGAGCCTGGCCAAGGTGTTGCGTGCCTGCGTCACTGCTCTTGCGGCAAGCCCAGGTGGCTCACTACATAGCTCTCACTTGAGATCGGAGTGAGAACTAGGCTGCCTGTACTTGTATGTGGCTGTCTGTAACTTTTGTAGGGACATCAGCGATAATTCAATCATTTGCATTGGAGTTAAACTCCCAGATCTCCTTGCATGAGCATTGGGAAAGGCCTGTCATGTGCTTTGGTTGCCAACCCACAGAAACAGCCTTATTGTGAACAAGATTTGTCTATTCTGTTATCAATACCCGGTACATGATGAGTTCGAAAATCTATGTTAAACTGCAAACCATTTGTCAACTGCCGCTAAAGTTCCTGATCCCACCATCCAAACTGTTGTACTTTTGCTGTATCACCTGCCAACTCTGTTTCAGTCACAGTGACTCCCCCGTCTGAGTGATCTCCTAGATACTGCGCTCTCGGGGTCCACTACCATTCTATTGTCTGTACTGTTGTCCCTGTTATTCTGTATCTTTCAAAGTCCTTGCTGCCATCTTCAGTTGTCTCCGATACGTCACCAATGCCCATACTCATTGGCTCAGACCCTATGCAGTTCCCTGAGTTATTGCACCACCTTCTTCAGAAACAAACCTCAGAAACATCCCAGTGTTCCACCTCAACATTTACCTCATCCTGTGAGTGCCTCTACTGTTATTACACCAGACCCAATGCTTCCTCCCACTATAACTCCCCCAGTCTTTCTGCCCCTACACTTCCTACTTCGTCGATCACCTTTCACATGCAGGTGGAGTGTATACTTCTATTTCAACACCCTGTACTCCATGCAGGAACTTACCCTGTCTCTCTTCTCTGCACACTACCTCTGGGACCCCCCCCCCAGCAACCTCCTAGTCATAAAATGGCTGCCAAACATCTTTGTTGATTTGAGGCAGCCAATCGGATCTTACATTTTGTTCTGCTGGTTCATACATACTTCTGTATATTTAGATATCTATAATTTCTTGCCAGAACCCCTTTCAGGGGGCCACAGGACAAGCTGGAGGTACTGGGCCCAACTGAGGGGGGGGGGGGTGTTGATGCTTCTTCTACCTATGTTCAGGGGCCCAACCTACAATGGGTCCTGAACAAATGGGCCAAGTGCCCACAGCAATTGCCTCTCAGTGATAGCATGGGTTGAGCAGACCAAGGTTTTTCGGGGGTTAGATAGATACAGGGTGGTGAACACAGGCTCGCAACTCAAAATACTTTCACTAGCAGCAATAAATTACTGTTTAATAAAATACTTGCTTTTATGAAAAAAGGAGCATTTATATATGGACACAAAATGGAATACGGCATACACAAACAATACACACATCACTCTGAATTCAGGACTCTAGTGTTCAATAGGCAGGTCCATGAGTCCCACTTCCCTCTCACTAGTGGTATTGGTTATTTCCAATTCAGTATAGGTGACATTCAGGTTAAGCTCCACTACTAGTCCGAGTCTCAGGAGTCCCACTCCAACTCGAATAAGTCTAAAGTGTTGCAGCGCTCCAAGCGCTATGGCAGAACAAGTTCCCCCGGGGCCTTCTGACCCTGGGATCAGTCTTACCCGCTCCTGCAAGGATTGTACGGCTGGAGTCTCTGCTGGGAGCAGCAGTGGCTCCTGTTGGTGAGTAGCACTCACGGCTCATCCGGGGCACCAACTGCCCATCAATGGCGCTTCCTCCGGTGAGACTGTAAGTTCATCTGATCCTTCCCACTGATGAGGGGGTAGGTTGCTCCAGTGCTGCTTCTCCTCACGACGACAGCTTGAACCAGGCATCGGTCCTTTTCCTTTTTGGTGGCCTCACCTGACATAGAGGAGTATTCTTCCCCGTGACCCCCTCTGACATATGGGTCACCGACTTCACTCTGCACATGTGCTACAGTGATATCAGTAGGCAGTAATATTCATGGTGGCCCCCTCTGGAATATGAGGTCGCCGACTTCACGCCACACACAGGCTATTGCAAAATGAACAATTGATGAACAGAATGGTGAACAATGTCAAACATTCATTTCAGTACAGAGATTTGGGCCTAAATCCATTGTTTTTTTGCTCCCCATGCCATTCCAGTTTAAACCCAGCCCTATGCAAATCAGTCTTGACCCTGCTCCCCATGGGAACAGTCTAGCCCGAACTGCCAGGCCAGGTCCTCCCTGGACTGGAAACAAGCATCCTGTGACCGGGGTATGCCTAGACGTGGGTACCCTGCTTGCTGTGTCACTGGATTCAAGCTAGCCTGGCTGATGAGGGGTGATATGCCCCAAAACCGGTCCCAGGATGCTTGTTTGCAGTCCAGGGAGGACTCAGTTTGGCAGTTCGGGCTGGACTGTACCCATGAGGCGCAGGGTCAAGACTGATTTGCATATGACTGAGTCCAAGCTGGGATGGCGTAATGAGCAAAAGAACAATGGATTTAACCCAGATCTCTTGGCTGGGGGAGATTATTTGATTTATTTGGCATTCCGTCCATCATTTGTTGCCACAGCGCGCACACAGCCTGTGGTATGATCGGCACAGCAGTAATTTTTCACAGTAGCCCTCTCTGGCACACGGGGTCGCCAACTTCACTCCTCATCCTGGCACTGGCCTGATCAGAATGGCAGTGATGCTGACTACGGCTAACTTCATGGCGTTCCCATTTGGCATACAGGGTCACCAACTTGAGCCTGCACATGAGCGATGGGCTGAATGGCGCAGCAGGCATCTCCTCGCACCTCGCTACAGGGCTCCACTAACCAGGATTCCCCACTGGACCTCGCTCCCTTCAATGCTCTCCTCTTCCTCACAGGGTACACTGGTCTTGGCAAGCAGACAGGCACTGGTGCTCCAGTATCCAGAGGCAGGTGGTCTTGGATGTCCCGGGGTGATTGCCCCTCACCCAACTGGGAGACTGGCAGGCCTTAGCCCACAGCCCTGATCACAGGCAGAAGTCTTGCAGAGCTTCTTCTGTTCGCACAGCCCAATTGGCTGCTTGACATTTGACACTTTTGGGGGCCTCAAGCTCCCCTTCTTATAGTCCATTGCCAGACACCAAATGTGCTTTAGGGTCTGAGTCATTGAAGTTTGCATTGGGGATCTGCTCTCTTTTGAAGTGCCCACTCTTCTCCCCTTCCTCTATAAAGCAGTCTGTCACAGCAGGAGTGACTCCAAATCTTATAGCCCCACAATACAGGCCATGGGAGTGACTAGAGGTTTACACCTGGATGTCAGCCATAGGATATGTGTACAGGAAGGTTACCTAGGGCCCAGGCCCTATTCTTTATGATTCTCTTATTGGCCCCATCTCCTTCCTGAGATGTGCTCAGGCCTTTTTACAGTACCTTCACCTGAATCAAAGAGCACCCTTTGAAGTGTACTAAAGAGCCTGGCTATCTCTTCCTCCAGTGTGTGTTCCACCCACTGCTCAAGAATGCAGCAATCCACAAATCTCTATGGGGGATTCCTCTACCTCCTCATGCTCCTTCAGTCAGCCGTGGGCCTCACAAAATGCAACCCAAAATCTTCCATGTATTGTACGATTCACAGGCACACGTACATCCAGCACATGCATACAACACATATGTACTGCACAGCGCTACATACTAACTTGATGTAGGCCACGGGTGAGTACAGCACACAGCAGCGGAACTTTACATGAGTGAGCCACCGCGCTCATGCTACTTAACTCCTGTAGCATTTGACCACTAATAGGGTAGCACATTGGGCTCTACTCATGGTCCAACAAGACAGGAGTCTGTGAGACAGGCCTATGTCATGGCGCACATGCATGATTCATGTTTGCCAATGAGAACAAAAATCAGGACCAGTGATCCAGACATCGTTGTAGCTGGGGAATTGAGGGCCTGGGTACACATCCGTCACCAGGCTAGGGACTTTTCCATACCAACAATTTTGCACCTTAATTTCCCAAAAACTACGGAATGAAATTACACCAAATCACAAAAAAACATGCTTTCTGGGTAAAGATCTAGCTTTCTGCCAAATTTGGTGTGATTCCGTTCATCTGTTTTGGCTGTAGCTGTGTCTAAAGTTCCTATGGAAAATTGCATGGGGAAAATTTGTTTTGGGACCCCCCTCAGCCTGAAACTTTCCGGGAAGGAGCTGATGTGGATGAACATTTTTTGGGAAATTTTGTGAAGACTCATCAAATGGCAGCAAACATTTCCTTCGGAAACCTGGTCTTAACTTTAACTACACAGTGTGTGTGTGGGTGTGTGCGTGTGTATGTGTGTATGTATGTATATTTATTAATTACCCGGTGGCGTAGTTGTAGTTAGGTCAGCGTTTCCATAGGAAATGCATTTTTTGTGTTGCTAATAACTTTGACACCGTTTGACAAATCTCCACAAAACCTTCCAATAAATGCTCTTTTTTTTACTAGTTTCTGCATGGAAATGCAAAATTCCCATGCATTTTTCATACACTTCTTTAGGCAGGGCTACAGCACAGACTGCTGAATGGACTTTAACCAAATTTGGCAGGAAGTTCGATCTTGGTACTCAGATTGTGCGCTTTGGGATTTGGTGTAAATCTGTTCACTAGTTTTTGAGAAATAAGGGTTCAAACATACTTGTATATCTCCAAGTTTTGTAAGGCCCCAGAGACCCCATCACAAAGGGCTGCTTCCTTTAATTAAAGGGGATGGGGGCCACATGACTGCCCTCCCCGAGCCATTCTAGGTCCCGGGGGCCCAACCAGTGGCCGAAACATCTAAAATAGAGGATAGGGCAATGCTCCCCCTCTCCCCGAGCCTTGGAAAGGCCCTGGGGACTCCATCTCCCAGGTTCATCACATTATTAAAAGGGAGGGGGGCATGTGGCCCCCTCCCTGAGCCTTTTAATGGCCCTGGGGACCCCACCCACCAGGGCTGGTTCACATACTGTCTCCCGGGGAGCCCGCCTCGTGACACAGTAGTTACCTACCCGCATCAGCACAGGCAGGAAACTTGTGTTTGCTCCCATCTGGTGGGAGCATTTTCAAAACTCCTGCCAAACGGGAGCAAACACAAAGTCTGCTTCGAGCTGACAGGAGCTTTAAAAATGCTCCTACCAGCTGGGAGCAGACTTTTGATCTGTTTCCCTGCCCGCACTGATGCGGGCAGGGAAACAGATCCAGATATTGCTCCCGCCCGGAGGGAGCAGCATAAGTAGCTACTCCCTGCAGGAGGGAGCAATGCCGGCTCGCACAGCAAGCAGAGAGCTGGCTGAGGCTATAAGCACCCTGGGGCTCCCCCCGCAGCCCCCAACGCATGGTAGGTGGATGCCCAGGGTGGTCATCCACCTTTAATTGATAAGGGCCCTGGGGGAAGTGTCCCCGGGTCCAAATATGGCTTATGGAGGGGGGCCACGTGGCCCTCTCCCCTTTAAAATAAATGAGTCCTAGGCGATGGCATCCCCAGGGCCTAATGAGGCTGGTGGAGGGGGGCTGCATGGCCCACCTCCCCTTTAAAATAAAAAAACAGCCCTGGGGGATGGGGTCCTCAGTCTAATTTGGCTCAGGGACAGGGACCACACGCCCCTCTCACTTTTAAAATACAAAACGGTGTTCCTGCCATTTTCCATGCTGATGGAGAGCTCAACTTACCAAAGGGACCCGTGCGTGTTTCCTGCTGGTTTTGATGGCACATTTTTGATGCAGAGGACTATGAGGACTTCTCCACCAAGAAGCACTGACTTCATATAATTAAGAGGAAATACCCTTGTTAGTTGGAGATCCAACTCTGTTTGTAGTCTCGTTGTCTCCTCTATACGATGATTCATTTTGTCACTGATTTCTGAACGAAGGCGCTTGAGAAACAATCACATTGCCAAAAATACACGTACACTAGGTCACTGGAGATATTTCTTCATGGTCTTTTATGCACCTGTAGTGTAGAGTATGCACTAGACAAAACCAAAGTTTAAAGTAACGTTATAGTTAGGTATGATAAAATGATCTGTTTTTGTGTTAAAACAAACCTTAGAAATTCACAGAAAACCCGAAATGTAAAGTACTCTTACATTTTGGTGTGATAAAAAGATGTGGTTTGTTAAAAAAACGTATAAATTCACTGAAAAAAACTGCTATGAAGATTTTTTAATGCAACAAAAGACAACATTCAGTGCACAATTTTTCCAAATGTTAAATGATGAGATTGAACAAGAAAGTACTATTGCAGCTGAAATAGGTAGAGAAAGTTCACAAGGCAGTCAAAGTTCTGGTCCAAGATCCACTAGGACAACCAATTATTGAAAATGAAGCAGCAATAGCCATGAATGAGGTAGAAACTGCATTGCAACAAGCACAACAGGATCTTATTCATTTGGGAAAGTTAGAGGAACAACTAAATATTGAACAAAAAGAAATATATATACAAGTCAAACAACAGGCATAACATGGTTTGCTGCATGAAAAAAAGAATGCCAATGTCCATCATTTAAACCTATTCTAATGTACATCAGTGGTCAAGCTGGAACAGGAAAAAGTTTTTAGTTAAAGTTTTGACCAGTTATCTACACAAACCTACAGAATCACATTTATCTTGTGTTGTAACAGCTTCAACTGGATTAGCAGCACACAACATTAAAGGTATTACTTTACATCAATTACTAATGCTGCCCATTGAACATGATAATAGATTGGAATATCAGAAGCTATCTGGAGAAGCTTGTTATGAAGTCTCAAGAGTACTGAAGAAAATGAAACTTTTAATCGTTGAGGTGAGCATGGTCTCAAACTTAATGCTTGCCTTTGTACACTTGAGAATGCAAGCAATTTTGAAAACAAATTACGATGTTCTGTTTGGAGGAAAACATTTAATTGTATTTGGAGACTTACTACAACTTACTCCCGTAAAAGGACAACCTGTTTTTAAAACTCTTCTCCATGATGACACAAGGAAATCTTTGGGAAGTATTGGGAATGTAAATATTTGGTTGCACTTTGAATATAAAGAACTTGTTAAGAATATGCGACAAGCAAGTGATGAAGATTATGGAAATATTCTTAAAGACATAAGAATTGGTGTCTTGACGAAACATGGAAAAGAAGCTTTAGAAAGTCTACTACTAAGGAACTTGTTTACAACTGAAGAAACAGCAGCTGAAGCAATGTACAATATGCTTGTAGAAAACAAGTCTATAGTTTGTCTAATGCCTACACTGCAAGAGTGTTCTACATATAATCAACAGCTTCTCAAACTGGAAAAGCATGCAATTGTGGAAATTAAAGCTATTGACAAAATAGAACACCAGGGAGTGCCAATTCGTCTTACTGAGAAACTACAGGCTAAATTGGATTCCTTGGAAAAGTCTGTATCTAAAACTGCAGGATTAGAAAAGACTTTACATGTATGTAAAAACTGTAGAGTAAATTTGTGGCATAATTTGAATGTAGAAGGATTAGTGGATGGAGCAATGGGAAAAGTTGTTGATTTTGTAAATTTTCAAAATAGACATGGAATAGAATTTTTGATTATAAAATTTGATCAGATTAATGAGGTAAGACAGATTGGGTGTTGTGTTGTACGTTTTTTGCTTGTAAAAGACTTGTATGTTCGCAGACAACAGTTTTCTCTGTCTCTAGCATAGGCAGTAACTATTCATAAATCTCAAGGTTTAAGTATAGACAGAGCTTTTGTAAATATTGGAAGTACAGTGTTCAAAGGGGGAATGGCATAAGTTGCATTGTCTGGAGTAAGAACATTGTCTGGTTTGTATTTGATAGAGTTTGATGAGAAAAAGGTTAGTGCTGATGCAAATTGTGTAAGAGAGTACAATCGTTTAAGAAGACTTTATGCTCCTGATTTAGGTGACTATCCCAAATATGAGAAACGTGTAGTGTGTCCAACACGGAAATATGTCAAACATTCAACTGAGGTTCAAAAAAAGAAAACAATTGAAGAGAAACTTAAAGGCGTAAATAAAAAAAATGGAAAGTGTCGATGACATTGTAGGATACCAGTTGGAAAACAGTTCAGGTATCAACTGTTATGCTAATGTGATTCTGAAAATTTTGTTTTATCTACCACATCTTCATCATGAAATCATGGGAAATCGTGAACAAAGATTCTGTTCTGCACTACATCATGTAGTGGTAAGTGACAGAAGTATAATGCATACTGCTTCTGGCATTCGGCATCTTTTAGATATATGTACTGGTTCATTGGCATTTACTCTCAACATACAACAAGATGCACAAGAATTTCTAATGCTTATGCTTGGAGTATTAGAACATGAAGGAATACAGATTGAAAACTTATTTGGACTAAGTTACAGATGGGATCATAAGTGTGAAGAGTGTTCATTTACTTCTACCACTCAAATACAAACAGAACGATTCCTATACTTATCAATACCAGACTTCATATCAATACCTTTTAACAAATTGATAAAAACACCAAATCAGGATATGAGATGTTCACATTGTAGATCAGAGATGTTGTCTACATTACATATAGAAAGATTTGGAAAATATCTCATTTTAATGTTACAACATTGTAGTGCAAATGGAAGAAAATTGGAAACAAAAATTACAAATTTTAAAGGAAGTCAAATATCTATTTCAGGAAGAACTTTTACAACAGTGGCTATTATTTTCCATGATGGACCAACTACAACATCTGGACACTATACTGTTTATTTAAAGTGTAATAAAGGATGGACGCATTGCAATGATGCCCACTTGGAATCCAAAGCTAGATTGCCTTATGAATTAAGAAATTCTAATATGTTATTTCTGCAGCCAAAGTTTTGAGTATATCATTCGGCCTATTGGGGAAGATGTCAACATAAAGTAGAGAGCACTGCAAACTATTAGTGTATATAATTAGTGATTTGATTATTATTTGTGCTAATTGATATTACATTTTGAAAATTGTGTTTAAAAGCAAATAGTTTATATAAATGTTGTCTATATTGTACCTGATGTAAATGAGAGTGTACATTTTGTGAAATGTATTTGTGATAAATGATAGTTAATGTAGATGAAAAGTGATTAACAAAGTGTAGATAGGAAAGCGCATAGCTACACATTGATAATGAGGTTCTATGCTGATTTTTCTTTTTTTCTACAATCAATTTGATTATTTTTTTCTCCCCACTGTTCAATGATGATGCTACATTGAAATCACTGTGTATGGTGAAGTTAAGTGGAATCTGAGAACAGCAAAAAAGGGAAACTAAGAATGTTATGTAATTCTAAATTTATGTTGTGTTCTCAAAAATATATTATAATTTTTCTAATATTAAATAACAGTTTTTCTTTTTCTTCTTTATAATAGCTACTGTTGAAGTTTGAAAACAGTTTTAATGCTGTTTAGGATACTACTACTCTAAAAATAGGTTTACTGAGTGATGTATGTAAATTAATTGAAAGGTAAGAATACATAATATAATATGCATAATAACCTGGAAAAATGTTGTAAATGTAATTATATGTTATTTCTTTCTAATATAAATAATGTTTATCCTTTAGACTATTTGAAAAGTATCATCATATTTCTGAGGAGAAGTATTACACTTACTTTTTATAAAAGTGCATAGACCAATAAAAGTGCTTTTGTTGCAAGTTATTTATCCGTCATTATACAGGGCAGGTGTGCATTGAACTCTCTATCCAAGAACTTCTCAGACATATACATAGAAAACAGACGTCTGCCTCTGTGACTCAATACTGTAGTAGAACTGTTAAAATGTGTGCACCTGTATGATAAACTACATAGTTTTGAAGTTAGTCATCAGATGCACAACATGTGTCATAATACATGTAGAAGCATATACATACTAGAAAATGTCTGTTTCACACCACATGTTTTCGAAATTAGCATACAAGAAGATGTATGTATTACCTTCTCCTCTTTATATAGGACAGGTGGGTATTAAAAGTGCTTTTTATTATATTTGAAAATTTAACAGTTTTGAAGTATGATGTACCTTCTCATTTCAAGAAGTATTTTAAGATATATTATAGAGCTAATAGGACTAGGTTTTGAAGGATAAAATCTACTGTATACGGCACAACGCATGCACTCATTCAATCATTCAAACACTATGCTTGCACTCATTCATTCACTCGGGCACTATGCATACAGGCATCCAATCATCCTGATACTACTCATGCACTCATTAAATCACCCAGACACTACTCTACCACTGTTCCAATCGCCCAGGCAGTACCCATACCCTCAGCCATTCTCCCAGGCACTACCCATGCACTCCTCTATCCACCCAGGTACTACCTATGCACTCATGGAATTACCCAGAGACTACCCATGCGCTCATGCAACTAAACAGGCACTATGCATGCACTCATCCAATCACCCAGGGACTACCCATACACTCATTCATTAACCCAGCTACTATCCATCCGATCATGGAATCACCCAGACATTGCTATTGCACTTATCCATTCATTCAGGCACTACCCATGGATTCATCCATTTATTTACGCAGTGCGCATGGACTCATCCAGTCATCAAGGCACTACCCATGCACTCATCCAATCACCTAGGCACTACCTATACACTCATTCATTCACCCAGGTAGTACCCATGCATTGATCAAATCACTCAGACACTACCCATGCACTCAGTAAATGAGCCAGGCATTATCCTTGCACTAATCCATTCACTCAGGTACTACCCATGCACTCAACCATTCACTCAGTCAGCACTCATGCATTCACTCACGCAGTACTCATGCACTCATCCAATCACCCAGGCACTACCCATTCACTCATACATTCACTCAGGCAGTACTCATGCACTCATCCAATCTCCCAGCCACTACCCATGCACTCATGCAATCAACCAGGCACTACCCTACTCTCATTCATTCATCCAGGTAGTACCCATGCATTCATTGAATCACTCAGACACTACCTATGCACTCACTAAATGAGCCACACACTATCCTTGCAGTAATCCATTCACTCAGGCACTACCCATGCACTATGCTTGCACTCAACCATTCGCTCAGTCACTGCCTGTGCACCCATGCATTCACTCAGGCAGTAGTCATGCACTCATTCTATCACCCAGGCACTAGCCATGCACTCATCCAATCACTCAGGCACTATCCTTCAATTGAACTATTCACTCACGCAGTACTGATGCACTCATACAATCACTCAGGCAGCACTCATACACTCATCCAATCTCCCAGCCACTACCCATGCACTCATCCAATTACCGAGGCACTATCCATACTCTCATTCATTCATCCAGATACTATCCATGCACTCATGGAATAACCCAGGCACTGCTCTTGCGCTCATCTAATCTCCCAGGCACTATGCATGCACTCATCCAATTACCCAGGCACTACCCATACACTCATTCAACCAGGTACTATCCATCCACTTATGGAGTCACCCAGATACTGCTCTTGCACTCATCCATTCATTCAGGCACAACCCATGCATTCATCCATTTATTCATGCACTGCGCATGGACTCATGCAGTCATTGAGGCATTACCCATGCACTCATCCAATCCCCTAGGCACTACCTATACACTCATTCAATCACCCAGGTAGTACCCATGCATTCATCAAATCACTCAGACACTACCCGTGCACTCACTGAATGAGCCAGGCACTACCCTTGCACTAATCTATTCACTCAGATAATACCCATGCACTCATCCAATCACTCAGGCACTATGCTTGCACTCAACCATTCACTCAGTCACTATTCATGTACTCATGCATTCACTCACGCAGTACTCATGCACTCATCCAATTACCCAGGCACTTCTCATGCACTCATCCAATCACTTAGGCACTATCCTTCAACTCTCATTCATTCATGCAGGTAGTACCCATGCATTCTTAGAATCACTCAGACACAACCAATGCACTCACTAAATGAGCCACACACTACCCTTGCAGTAATACATACACTCAGGCACTACTCATGCACTCATCCAATCACTCAGGATCTATGCTTGCACTCAACCATTCACTTAGTCACTACCTGTGCACTCATGCATTCACTCAGGCAGTACTCATGCACTCATCCAATCACCCAGGCACTAGCCATGCACTCATTCAATCACTCAAGCACTATCCTTCAACTATACCATTCACTCACGTACTACCCATGCACTCATACATTCACTCAGGCAGTACTCATGCACTCATCCAATCTCCCAGCCACTACCCATGCACTCATCCAATTACCCAGGCACTACCCATACTCTCATTCATCCAGGTACTATCCATGCACTCATGGAATAACCCAGGCACTGCTCTTGCACTCATCCAATCTCCCAAGCACTATGCATGCACTCATCCAATCACCCAGGCACTAGCCATACACTCATTCATTCACCCAGGTACTATCCATGCACTCATGCAGTCACCCGGGCAGTGCTGTTGCACTCACCCATTCATCCAGGCACTCCCCATGCACTTATCCATTCTCTCAGGCACTGTCCATGCAGTCATGCAATCATCGAGGCAGTACCCATGCATTGATCCAATCACACAGACATTACCCATGCACTTAGCCAATGAGCCAGGCACTACTCATGCAGTCACCCAATCAGCCAGGCATTCTTCCAGTCACTCAGGCACTATCCATTCACTCACACAATCACACAGGCACTAACCTTGCACTCATCCATTCACTCAAGCACTACTCATTTACTCATCCAATCACTCAGACTCTACGTACGCATTCATCCAATCACACAGACACTATCCATTGACTCATGTATTCACACAACATGTACCTTTTCTTTTTTAAACCAGAATAGGTGGTTCCGTAAGAACCGTTTTTTTCTTCTTTTTTTAAAACTATTTTATATATTTTTTTTCTAACAATTGTGATTTTTTTTTGGTGTTTTTTAGATTTTAACAATGAAAAGTTAAACAAAAAAACAAGCACAAAACAACGTGCCTAATTCGGGGAAAAAAAGAAATTAACATCGGTGGTTGTTAATAGTGTCCAACATGGTTTGGACAACCTGTTCTCCAATATTTAGAACAGTAATACACTTAGGACATAAAGTCCTGCCTTTGAGAAATCCGGAAGAGTTGGTGGGATGGACTCCAACCTGTCGCCAGCTCTTGAAGTGGAAGGCTGCGCATCATCGTTCCCATCATTCTGTCTTGCAAGTTCAGCTATTGCAAGCCTGTTCTGTTGCATGGTTCTAAGATGTTTTTACATCGACGATGTACCGTGGGAATATTTTCTCTCAGATCCACGAGAGAGCACCTTTTTACAGATGTTGCATGTCACCTTGCGCGCATTCACTTTTTTCTCTCCCTCCGGTATGGTAAAAAATTGTCACACCACACTCTACTTCTTTTTGCGCCTTGGCTCCTCTTCCTCCTCCAGCAGGGTCTCCTCCTCCTTTTCCTCCTGGAAATCCTGTGGTGTTGCCATTTCAAATTTTCAGTGTAAACTCTGCAAAGCACCAAAAACACCTCCAAAATTGTCTTGCTCCTGATAAAGTATGACTGTTGCCAACCACACCCAAAATTAGAAGAAAGAGGGTGGGATCTAGCAAACTTAAGGATGACAGGATCTTTAACCAATCAAATCTCTTTTTTTGTGTCACATGGGGTCCGCGACTCCTACGCGGTGCCACCGCGTACCGGACGCAATTTAGCAACTACTTTTAAATTTACATTTCAACAATATTTGGTTCTATCTTATAATATTTGAATTACAAATAACTATACCTCTTTTTTTTAAATAAAGTAAATGAATCTATATTAATATATAATATTGTTTAAAAGCCCATTAGATTCACGTCCCCTATGAGAATCCGGAAGTTGCAATGTACGCGGACGTACTGCGATTCCTGAAATTATGATTAAAAAAACGTTTTAATCACTTTCTTTTATTAATATACAAGTTTATTTACTATTTTAGCAAAACTGTAACCTTGAACGTAAGATTATTGTTGTCTATGTATATGTATTAATAGTACAAATAAAAAATAAAGAGTCGCATCCGGGTCGCGATTCCACATTTACATTTTTGAAAGAAACGAGGAGATTTTATATGATTCAAACTAAAATATTAAAGTAATAATCAAGTGTAAATTTTACATTATGTGAAATATAACTGTTAAAAATCACGCTGGAGCCGTGATTCGTACGCGAATCCGGAAGTAAGGCCCGGTAATGTACGCGGTGGATTTGCGAACCTGCGAAATACAAAGTACTACCCTAACATATACAGAAAGTATTCATTTCACTATATTTTACACTTTTAAATAAATAAATGGGTTCACGTACAAAACGCAAAGATCCGCGTCCGGTACGCGACTCATTTTTTATATAAAAAAAGAAGTTTTTGAATATATATATATATATATATATATATATATATATATATATATATATATATATATATATATATATATATATATATATATATATATATATATATATTATCTACTGGCGGTCGCCAGTAGATAGTTATAGTTAGAACCTATTTTCCATAGGAAATCCATGACATTCTATTTGAAATAACTCTCTTGCCGGTTGACGTATCTTCGCAAAAATTTTCAAACTTTGTGGGGCGCTCCGGTCCGCTCCTACCCTGAAAGTCTCGGGGTGATTCGTCAAGCGGGGCCGAGAAAAGGGGGTCCCAAAACGCGTTTTCCCCATTCATTTTTCCATAGGAAACTTTAGACACGGCTACAGCCCGAACTGCTGAACGGAATTACACCAAATTTGGCAAAGAGGTAGTTCTTGGTTCAGAAAGAACCCTTTTGTAAATCCGTTCAGTAGTTGCTGAGAAAATCAAAAGGAAATGTACATATATATCTATGGCCGCGTAGGATCCGCGCACCCTCCCTATCACGAGCTGCATCCTAATTGGCTGTCAACCCTCCAAATCAGGAAGTGTTGGCAGCCATTTTGTCCCTCGGTAGAACCGAGGGACAGAAACAAGTGCGCAAAGCGCAAAAGGGGGCAGGGTAGCAACACCCTGACCCCTAGGTCTGCTCAGGGGGTCCCACAAGGACCCCTGGGCAAAAATGTTTTTTTTTTTAAATCGGCAGGATGCGCTCAGGGTGCGCGGATCCTGCCAGAAAAATCGAAGTGCGGTCTCCGCGCTCGATGTAAATTGCCCCGGTGGCCCAAGTCCCGGGGGCATGCGGAGGAGGAGTGTGTAAATTGTTTATATGGGGGCCTCTAAGGCCCCCAAGCCCCGGGACCGCCACCCCCGGGGCTTAATTAAAAATGGTGCGGGAGGGCTCTCCTGCCCTCCCGCAGCCCCAGGGACCGCCACCCCGGGGCTTCTTTTTAAATTTAAAATAATGTGTGGGGGCTCCAGCCCCCACACGCCCGGGACCACCACCTCCCGGGGCACATAGAAAATAAATGTGGGGGTCCGTTACGGACCCCGAGCCCGGGGACCACCACCTCCCGGGGCTGTGCAATTCAAGGGAGGGGGCCGCGCGGCCCCCTCCTGGAGCCCTTGATGGCCCTGGGGACCGCCACCCCCAGGGCCGGCTCCTGCAGTGTCCCGGGGTGCCTACCCCGGACACTGTAGTTTGCAATGACAGGACGGGAGCCTCGCGGCTCCCGTCCTGTCATTACAAACTGCTTGGATATTAGGCGAGAGCAGGGAACCTGCTCTCGCTTCAATATCCAATATCCAAAGACAATTGCTTTTCCACATGGGGAGCAGCATGTTAGCTGCTCCCCATGTGGAAAGCAATGCCGGCTCGCGCAGGAGGCGGGGAGCCGGCTGGGACTGTGGGGGGATTGGGGACCCCCACAGTCCCCAACCAGAGGCCAGGCCCGGGGATGGGGTCCCCGGGGCCATAAGTGGCCAGGGAGGGGGCCACGCAGCCCCCCTCCCCAAATTAGTAAAAAATAAAAAAAAGTGCAAGGCCGGCCCCGGGGGATGGGGTCCCCGGGGCCAATACAGGCCCAGGGAAGGGGGGCCACGCAACCCCTTCCCGTTTTTTTTTCATTTAAAAAAAAAAATGCTCAGGCCCCGGGGATGGGGTCCCGGGGCCAAAGTGGGCAAGGAAGGGGGCCACGCAGCCCCCTCCCTTTAAAAAAAAAAAAAAACGACCGGCATCGTGCCGGAGGCCCTGCCCCCTCCCTGCAGTACTCTGCAAACGCGCCCCCTGGCGCGTTTTAAGAAGGAAGTAATTCCCCTTGAATACTGGGGGTCCCTGAGGCCAACTAGCCCACCAGGAACCTCCAGTATGCGCCAGGGGCTGCGTTGCAAAGAGGTGTACAGAGGCCACGCCCCTTTTACACCTCTCTGCAACGCAGCTCTGTGGCGCTTTTAGAAGTATATGGTGGCCTAGTTGGACTCCAGGGACCCTCAGGATTCAAGGGGACTTAATCCCCCAACTTAAAACGCGCCACGGGCGCGGTTGCACAGTGGTGAAGGGAGGGGCGGGGCTTCAGGTGACATGTGTGCAAACAGGCCCGTGGCGTGTTTTAAGATGGGGAATTAAATCCCCTTCAATCCTGAGGGTCCCTGGGGCCAACTAGCCCAACAGGTACATCCAGAAAGCGCCACAGAGCTGCGTTGCAGAGAGGTGTAAAAGGGTGTGGCCTCTGTACACCTCTCTGCAACGCAGCCCCTAGCGCATACTGGAGGTTCCTGGTGGGCTAGTTGGTCACTAGGACCCTCATGATTCAAGGGGACTTAATCCCCCAACTTAAAACACGCCACGAGGCGCGTTTGCACAGATGTCACCTCAGGCCCCGCCCCCTCCCTTCACCATTGTGCAAATATTCCTCTAAAATCAGCCGAAATACGAATTCCGATTTACTCACCTGTTATAAGGAGAGACCTCAGTGCTGTATCTTTCAACCCAGTACTGGTCCTGAAAAGTAATTTTAACCGTACTTACCAGTAACTTGAATTTCCTTCCATAGGCTAACATTGACTGGTTTCACTTGGAAATTCTTCTAAGTGTGGAGTTTTGGAACTTTAAAATATTCCTCTAAAATCAGCCGAAATACCAATTCCGATTTACTCACCTGTTATCAGGAGAGACCTCAGTGCTGCATCTTTCAGCCCAGTACTAATCCTGAAAAGTAATTTTAACCGTACTTACCAGTAACTTGAATTTCCTTGCATAGGATATCATTGCCTGCTTTTTGCTGAAAAAGTTTCTAAGTGTTGATTTTTTAAACATACAAATATTCCTCTAAAATCAGCCGAAATCCGAATTCTGATTTACTCACCTGTTATCAGGAGAGACCTCAGTGCTGCATCTTTCAGCCCAGTACTGGTCCAGAAAAGTAATTTTAACCGTACTTACCGGTAACTTGAATTTCCTTCATAGGCTAACATTGACTGGTTTCACTTGGAAATTCTTCTAAGTGTGGAGTTTTGGAACTTTATAATATTCCTCTAAAATCAACCAAAGTACGAATTCCAATTTACTCACCTGTTATCAGGAGAGAACCCAGTGCTGCATCTTTTAGCCCAGCACTGACCCTGAAAAGTAATTTTAACCGTACTTACCAGTAACTTATATTTTCTTCCATAGGAATCCATTGTCTGGTTTTCAGCAGAAAAGTTTCAAAGTGTCGATTTTCACAAACTACAAATATTCCTTAAAAATCGCCTGTATGACTTAAACGCATTCTTTCAACTGTTTACAGGAGATGCACCAGTGCTGGATCCAGGATCCAACACTGAGTAAGAAAAAGTAACGATAACAGTTTTTACCTGCTAAGTGAATTTCCTTCCATAGGATAACATTGGTGATTCTATGTGAAAAAGTTTCTAAGTGTCAACTTTTAAAATACAATAATATTCCTTAAAAATCACTACTGTAACCAAAACGTTTTTACTCAACTGTTTACAGGAGATGTCCCAGGACTGAATCTAGGATCCAGTTCTGTGGTTAGAAAAGTAATCCATAAAGTAACTAATTGCATTTAACTAGAAATTCACATTGAGCTGAATGTTGCATTGTGTTTGAAAATGTGTTGCCCATTGCAACAACTGTAACTACTGTACTTAAAAGTCTATTGCCTATGTGCAAAGTATTTAAACTAAAGTAATTCATTCTCATAAAGTATTTTTTGTAATGTAATGTATAATGTAATTACAATGTAATTTAAAAAAAAAATATGTAAAAAAATTGTTTCTAAAAATGTAGTAAATCAGTATGACAACAATTAATATAACAATTAATACATTTAAAAATTGTCATTTACAAAACCTTTGAAATTCACTGAAAAAAACGTAGGTTTCAGACATGTTATAGTTAGGAATTAGCATTTAAAAAACCTTTGAAATTCACTGAAAAAACCATAGGTTTCAGGCACGTTATAGTTAGAAATTAGCATTTAAAAACCTTTGAAATTCACTGAAAAAACCATAGGTTTTAGGGACAGTTATAGTTAGTTGGACATTTCACTCGTACAAAACCCGTGAAATTCCCCCGTTATAGTTAGTTCAGCTAACTATAACTCGCGCCCCCGCAATGCACTGCTGATGACGTCACATATTACATCACTCATGACATGGGATTAGCACAGTGCTATTCATGCCGAGCTGTAAAATGGCCAAAGCCTTTTACCACTCCAGGCACAGTATTACAGCTTTGGATTGGTAAAATACCATCCAAGCCAACCTGAAATGAATAAAAGCAACCCCTGACACGTGTTTCGCTCTCATTAGAGCTCTTCAGAGAGGTATAGCTTTGTCCAGACACAAGGGAGCACCCAGTATAAGTCAAAACAAAACCCTTTCAGGCATAGAGTGACGCATAAATTATGCAAAAAATGAAGCAGAGAACTCTGGGTAGTTCTCAAGTTTAGGTGGAAAGCAGCACAATGGAAAAAAAGGGGTTCCCCAAATTACTTCTAGGTCCAAGAGGAGGGGAAATATGACAATCAAAAAGAAGAAAACCTCTGAACTGACCTATATTGCTTTACTGTAAGACCTATGTCGGTTCAAGCTATGCAACCAGCTTCAGAGAAATTATTGACTAAGTCATTTCTGTGCAAAAAATGCATACATCTTTATTAATTTTTGATCTTAAAGCATAAATAATTCATAAAAATACATCTCATATGAGGTTGTCCCAAAATTACATTCATATATTTAGATGTCTACCACTTTGAGAATAGAATGACCACATTTTAGACAATCAGTACAAAATATTAAGTCAGATTAAAAAACAATATATTACATTACAATCAGGTCTTCATCTGTGGCTATGTAGCCTGAAATGGGACAACAGCAGAGAATCTAAAAAACAGCAAATATTTGCAAACAAAAGTTGTGTGCATAAGAGACACCCCACGCTTACACTTCACTCTTACATTCACTCCTCACATGAACCCAAGCAACCTAACACTCATACACAAACACAAAATCCTTTCTTCATGGAGATCCTAGAGAACTTAAAGAGGACAGAATCAGACGAACAGTTCCACATTCAAGTTAGTAGTTGTATCCGTCTCTGAAGGAACTCTCCAGGTAAACAATAATGGTCTACGCGCGTTTCGGTGGGATTCGAAATGACACCACCTTCCTCAGGACCAAAAAGTCATTCAAAAAAGCATCTCATATGGAATGAACGGGGGTATCAATAAAGGCAGATACACAGACAAAAGTCAGAAGAGCATAATGGCGTGAAGACATCCAAATTCCATGTCGTCGAACAATTACGTATCCTAAATCTTTGATCCAGCTTTTTTAAGTCCAGTCAGGGACTCAGAGTCTCTGCACAAATATTTAAAATGTTGATCTTTTGTGATGGTCTTCTTACCATGGTAAGAATAGTCTTCAATCCTCCTTTGTACCAGTTCGTAAGAGCGGCCTATTCCGCAACCGATAAGTTCTCAAGTTTAGGTGGAAAGCAGCTCCAATATAGAGCACTCTCAACACCAGCGACACTCTAAATTTGCTCACCTCAAATGTCTGCTTTTCTATCAAAGTCTTTAAGCATAGGATTAGCACAGATGTCACTGACCATGTCATGAGTGATGTAATATGTGACGTCATCAGCAGTGCATTGCGGGGGCGCGAGTTATAGTTAGCTCAACTAACTATATATAACAAACGAATTTCTCTGGTTTTGTACGAGTGAAATGTCCAACTAACTATAACGTCCCTGAAACCTGTGCTTTTTTCTGTGAATTTCAAAGGTTTTTTAATGCTAATTTCTAAATATAACGTCCCTGAAACCTATGGTTTTTTCAGTGTATTTCTAAGGTTTTTTAAATGCTAATTTCTAACTATAACGTACCTGAAACCTATGGTGTTTTCAGTGAATTGCAAAGGTTTTTTAAATGCTAATTTCTAACTATAACGTCCCTGAAACCTGTTTTTTTCAGAGAATTGCAAAGGTTTTTTAAATGCTAATTTCTAACTATAACGTCCCTGAAATCTGTTTTTTTCAGTGAATTTCTAAGGTGTTTTAAATGCTAATTTCTAACTATGCCTACAGAGGTAGGACGTGCAGAAAGAGGAAGAAAGGCGCAGAAAGAAGCAAGAGAAATGCAGAAAGAGGCAACAGAAGTCCAGAAAGGGGAAGAAAGGTGCAGAAAGAAGCAAGAGATGTGCAGAAAGAACCAACAGAGGTGCAGAAAGAGGCCTTGTTGCAAAGTCATCCTGTGCCCTGGCACCCCCCAACTTTTTGCTGACTGGTACTGGTGGTAACTGACTCTGACTGACCCTGGGCTCTGCCTAACCAGGCCGGAGCCAGTGCTATGCTGAAAGACACTTAGAATACAGTGAAAACACCTACATACACTAGGGTACACTATGGGTTGGGGTACCCCTGTGATTGGCATGACCTCCCCTGTAAGGCCCTAGTACATAATAGGGCAGGTGGATTAAAACTACCTCTAAGTCCCTAGCATATAATAGGGCATGGCAGTTTAGAGGCCAGCAGCCCTTTTCTGCACCTGCATGTGTGCACTGCTGAGCCTGAGGTCAGTTAAAAGTATCCCTGTGTGTGCACAAAGAGGCAAGAGAGGTGCAGAAAGAGGCAAGAGAGGTACAGAAAGAGGAAAGAAGGGTGCGGAAAGAGGCAAGAGAGGTGCAGAAAGAAGCAAGAGAGGTGCAGAAAAAAGCAAGAGAAGTACAGAAAGAAGCAACAGAGGTGCAGAAAGAGGGAAGAGGGGTGCAGAAATAGGCACCAGAGGTGCAGAAAGAGGCAAGAGAAGTTCAGAAAGAGGCAGCAGAGGTGCAGAAACAGGCAGAAGAGGTGCAGAAAGAGGGAACGGGGGTACAGAAAGAGAGAAGAGGGGTGCCGAAAGAGGCAAGAGGGGTACAGAAATTTGCAAGAGAGGTGCAGAAAGAAGCAAGAGCAGTGCAGTAAGAAACAGAGGTGCAGAAGGAGGCAAGAGGGGTACAGAAAGAGGCAAAAGAAGAGCAGAAACAAGCAAAAGAGATGCAGAAAGAGGCAAGAGAAGTGTAGAAAGAGGCAAGAGAGGTGCAGAAGGAGGTAAGAGAACTGCAGAAAGAGGCAAGAGAGTTGCAGAAAGAGGCAAATGAGGTACAGAAGGAGACAAGAAAACTGCAGAAAGAGGCAAGAGAGTTGCAGAAACAGGCAAAAGGGGTGCAGAAAGAAGGAACAGGTGGGCAGACTGAGGCAAGAGAGGTGCAGAAAGAGGGAAGAGGGTTGCAGAAAGAAGCAACAGAGGTGCAGAAAGAGGCAAGAGCGGTGCAGAAAGAGGCAAGAGAAGTGCAGAAAGAAACAACAGAAGTGCAGAAAGAGTCAAGAGAAGTGTAGAAAGAGGCAAGAGAGGTGCAGAAACAGGCAGGAGAGGTGCAGAAAGAGGGAACAGGGGTACAGAATGAGGCAAGAGGGGTACAGGAAGGAGCAAGAGAGGTGCAGAAAGAGGCAACAGAGGTGCAGAAAGAGGCAAGAGAGGTGCAGAAAGAGGCAGGAGAGGTGCAGAAAGTGGAAGAGATGAGCAGAAAGAGGCAAAAGAAGTGCAGAAAAAAAGAAAGTTGCAGAAAGAAGCAACAGAAATGCAGAAAATGGCAAGAGGCGCAGAAAGAAGCAAGTGTGACTTGCACACCATTAGTACCAATTTAACACCCACATTTAGCAATAAGTAACTGGTGACCATTCTAGGTTTGCAAAGGGCCTTCCACCATGCTGTAACACTTGTCGCTGCATTTTTGGTAACGTTTGAGCCGTGTCAGCTAGAAACGAGGCTTTTTTTTGTTCAAATCTTCAGATTAGGCAGCAGATGAGGGATTATGTGGCTAATACGGAAAATGTATAATTGTGCGAAAGTCGGTGCAGCCAAATAGTCGCATAATTCCAGTGGCCCTGCTCATACCTCTGACTAGGTCCAGAAGTGCTCCTCAGTGATTCCTTCTTTTTTTGTCTCATTGAGTTCATAATTTAGCTTCTATGGAAATGAGGAAGACTAAACCTGAGGTAACCACTCCACAACACAGACTACCATACCACATAATTACTCTCCATAACACATAATCCCACTCTACATAATTCCTATACACTAAATACCACATACTTTCAATCCACATAATTTCACTGCACAACATACCACATAATTCCACTACACACAAAGTACATCCACTCCACTCCAAAAAACATTGGTAAAAAACTTTTAGATTGCAAATGCAAGACCTATTACATTACAAATGCTTCTTTAACTGGTAGTCGCGTTTGCAGAGTAGTGGAGAATTGGGGGCTGGGCCTCCAACCAGCGCTCAGGAATTCCGCTGCGTAGGACTTAAAGGAGGTACCAGGAGGGCTTCTTGGCCCCCAAAGTCCCTCAGGAGTAAAGTGGACTTCATCCTCCAACCAGTACTGTGCCAGGAGGCGCGTTTGCAGAGTGGGGGAGAAAGGGGGGGCATGGCCTCTGGAGACCTCTCAGCAATCCCACTGTGTGGGACTTAGTGGAGGTCACAGGAGAGGGAGTTGGCCCCCCAGGACAACCTTGGCGGCCAACTACCCCTCCTATTACCTCCAGTAAGTCCCAAACAGCAGCATTGCTAAGTTCTCATAGCAGGCCACGCCCCCTTTCCCCACCACTCTGCAAACGCGCTCCCTGGCGCGCTCTTGCATGGGGATTCCACTTCGCTGCTAGGGGTCCTTAGGGGCCAACTAGCCTACCTGTTACCTCCAGTAAGCCCCACACAGTGGGATTACTGAGAGGTGGACACAGGCCATGCTCCCTTTGTCCACCACTCTGCAAGCGCGCCTCCTGGTGCACTCTTGGTTGGGGGTGAAGTCCCCTTGCCTCCTGAGGGTCCCTGGGGGCCAACTAGCCCTCCTGTTACCTCCAGTAAGCCCCACACAGCTGGATTGCTGAGAGTGGTCTGAGGCCACGTCCTCTTTTTACACCACTCTGCAAACGCGCCGCCTGGCGCACTGCTGCTCAGGGGATGAAGTACACTTCAGTCCGGCGGTCCTCAGGACACAAGGGGACCTCATCACCCCACCAGCAGTGCGCCAAGAGGTGCATTTGCAGAGTGGTGTAAAAAGGGGCACGGCCTCCTACGACCTCTCAGCAATCCCACTGTGTGGGGCTTACTGGAGGTTCCTGGTGTCCTAGTTGGCCCCCAGGGACCCTCACTAGCAACGGGGACTTAATCCCCCAATGCAGAGTGCGCCAGGAGGCGCATTTGCAGAGTCCTGCAGGGAGGGGGCGGGGCCTCCGTGAGTTGCTGGTTTCTTTTTTCTTTTTATTTTATGGGAGGGGGGCCGCGTGGCCCCCCTTCCCTGGTCCACTTTTGACCCCGGGGACGCCATCCCCCGGGGCATACCCAGCCTTTTATTTTTATTTTGGAGGGGGCCATTGTGGCCCCCCTCTTGAAGTCAATTTGGGCCCCGGGGACCCAATCCCCCGGGGCCCAGCCTTCTCTTTATTTTTTTTTAAATAAATTAAAAAAGGGAGGGGGCAGCGTGGCCCCCCTCGCGGGCCATTATTGGCCCCAGGGACCCCATCCCACTGGGCCGCGGGGGAGCCCCAATGCCCCTGCGGTCCCAGCCAGCACCCCGCCTCCTGCGGGAGCCGGCATTGCTTTTTGACAAGGGGAGCTGCTGACATGCAGCTCCCCTTGTCCAAAAGCAATTCTGCTTTGCTTCTTGGAAGTGAGAGCAGGTTTCTTGGCCCGATTTTTATTTTTTTTTTTTTTTTTTTTAAATGCTTTTTTGGCCCGGGACCACCTGAGCAGGCCTAGGGGTCAGGGTGTTTCTACCCTGCCCCCTTTTCTTGTTTTTTATATTTTTTTACTGTTTTCTTGTAACTCGGTTCTACCGAGTCACAAGATGGCTGCCAACACATTCTGGTTTGGAGTGTTGGCAGCCAATCAAAATGAAGCTCGTGCTCGGGAGGGTTCGCGAATCCTCCTCGGTGCTCAGATATCGATATTTGTATTTTTGAATTTCTCAGGAACTACTGAATGGATTTACACAATTTTTTTAAAAAGCACGCTTTCTGGACCAAGACCTACCTTTTTGGTGTAATTCCGTTCAGCAGTTCGGGCTGTAGCTTTGTCTAAAGTTCCTATGGAAATTAACATTGAGAAAATGCGTTTTGGGACCCCCTTTTTTCTCGGCCCCCGCTTGACGAATCACCCCGAAACGTTCAAGACAGGAGCTGATCTGAGTGAACCATTAGTTTTAAAAATTTCGCGAAAATTCGTCAAACGGCGCCAAAGATATTGGCAAAAGAAAAAACCCTGTTTGAATAGAAACGAGGTCCTAACTATAACTAACCTACTGGTGACCGCCAGTAGGTAATATATATATATGCCGAGGTGTATTTGAAGAATGAGTGGGTGTATCAGTGTCTGTATGGATGATTTAGTGGGTGCGTGACTGACTGTATAAGTGAGTGATTAAACGTGTCTTAGTGAATGTATGGTGAGTGACTAATCTGTCTGAATGTGTGTATCAGTCTGTCAGTTGGTGTGTAAGTGGCTGCATGGGTTGGCGAGTAGGTACAGGAGTGTCTATATGGGTTATTGATTAGTGGTCTGACTACCTGTATGGGTGCCTGCGTGTCTGTGTGGATGGGTGAGGGTGTGTGTGACTCCCTGCATTGAAGTATGAGTGGGTGAATCCCTGAGTGTATGCGTTAATGAGTGCATCTGTGAGGGACTGTATGGGTGAGTGGGTGTGCGTATGGCTGTGTCAGTGAGTGAATGGATGTCTCAGTGGTATATGGGTGAGTAACTGCATATGTGAAAGGTAGAATATGTGAGTGTTGGAGTATATAAGTGACTGTATGTGGGAGTGAGTGATTGTGAGAGAGTCTGTATGGGTGAGTGTGCTTGTGTCAGAGACTGTAAGGAGAGTAAGTATTTGTTAGTATCTGTATGAGTAGTGAGTGTGTGTATTTCTGTTTGGGAGAGTAAGTGGCTGTGGGATTGAGTGTTTGGGTGAGTAAGTAGGTGCTTGAGTAGCTCTATGGGTGACTGTCGGTGTATGAGTGGCTGTATGGGTGTATGAGTGGATATATCAGCGGTAGTATTGGTGATTGACTGGCTGTATGAGTGCCCGTATGGGTGAGTGAGTGGATGTGTATGTAAACCTATGAATCAGTGAGTGGGTATGTACGTACCGGTATTGGTGTGTCAATGGTTTCAAGAATGGTAGTCTGAAATTTGGAGTTGGTGTATGAAAGGTTATATTGGGGTGTGAGTAGGTGCATCAGAGATTATGTGGATGATGTCATCAGTGATGTCATTTGAGATGTCTTCATTGATGTCATAAGTGATGTCACTGACCATGTCATGAGTGATGTAATATGTGATGTCATCAGCAGTACATTGCAGGGGAGCGAGTTATAGTTAGCTCAGCTAATTATAATGGCTTAATTTCTCTAGTTTTGTATGCGTGAAATGTCAGCCTAACAATAACGTCCCTGAAACCTGTGTTTTTTCAGTGACTATATATATATATACATACATACATATATATATATATGCGTATAAAAGATTGCACTATGCACTTTATTCTTGATACATGGAGGCAGCTATTGTATATATATATTTATAGAGATATTTTATACTTTTTCTATTTGTACATGCGTGAACATATTTGCACATTTGGTGAGTCTACCAGAATTTAAACAGAACCAAAAATTTGGGGTTTTAACAACAATTGCAGGTTTTGCACATAAAAATATTATTGTATAAACCTAGCCCATGAATAATGCTATGTGTTTATTTTAATATCAATGCACTGTGCGCCTTTGGGACAATAAGGATCGAGTGGTATTTGTACCCAGTATTGCCTTACCTCAAAATGTTCCATATTTGACTTTTAAGTCTAGCTATTTGCGACATTTGCACATCTCTATATTTAAAAAAATATTGCATGGTTTCAGCCCAGAATCTAGTTCTCAAATCACTAATGGCTGAATTAGAATATCCATTACAATTCTGCATCTACATGTCACTAGTGTTAAAAGTTTTAGTATCAATGGTCTAAATGATGATTCTGCCCAATCTATAAATTTAGGATAGCAGTATTTGCACATTATGATATTTTGTATATGACTAAATATTTTAATCAATTTAGCATCGGTACCAAGATGGTATTTATAATGTTTGTATGGTCTGTCTACCACTTTCACTGGGTCATTTTAGAACTCACATGGTGCATGCTGTATAAAGGCAGTTCTAATCATCCAACTCGTTATGTGAACAAGCCCATTAGGTGGGCGAAATGCGTCATCTTGCCATGTAACAGCGTGATTGAATAAAGAAGAAAAAGAAGCACTTAACTGGTGTCCGTGTCCCAATTCAGCCGATTGCTGTGGGAGTTTGGAGTGACATATATATATATATATTATCTACTGGCGGTCGCCAGTAGATAGTTATAGTTAGGACCTATTTTCCATAGGAAATTCACAACATTCTATTTCCAATAACTTTGGCGCCGGTTGATGAATCTTCGCGAAATTTTCAAAACTTGTGGGGCGCTCCGGTCCGCTCCTATCCTGAAAGTATCGGGGTGATTCGACAAGCGGGGGCCGAGAAAAAAGGGGGGTCCAAAACGTGTTTTCCCCATGCAATTTTCCATAGGAAACTTTAGACACGGCTACAGCCCGAACTGCTGAACGGAATTACACCAAATTTGGCAAAGAGGTAGTTCTTGGTTCAGAAAGAACCCTTTTTGTTAAATGGTGTAAATCCATTCAGTAGTTGCTGAGAAAATCAAAAGTAAAAACATATATATCTATGGCCGCGGAGGATCTGCGCACCCTCCCGATCACGAGCTGTATGCTAATTGGCTGTCAACACTCCAAACCAGGAAGTGTTGGCGGCCATCTTGTGACTCGGTAGAACCGAGTCACAAGAAAACAGTGAAACTAACGCGCAAAACAAGACAAGGGGGCAGGGTAGAAACACCCTGACCCCCTAGGCCTGCTCAGGGGGTCCCACAAGGACCCCCAGGGCCAAAAAAGCATTTTTTTTTTTAAACGGCGGGATGCGTGCTGAATCCGCGGATCCCGCCGTGAAAGAAAAAAAAAAGAAGCGCAGTCTCCCGCGCTTCGTTGTTATTTGGCCCCCTGGTGGGCCAAGTCCCAGGGGCATGCGGGGGTTTATTAATAATGTTGGGGGGGCCTCTAAGGCCCCCCCAAGCCCCAGGGACCACCACCCCCCGGGGCTTTGATTTTAAAATGGTGCGGGAGGGCACTCGGCCCTCCCGCAGCCCCGGGGACCGCCACCCCTGGGGCTTTTTAAAAAAAAAATGAAATGACCTGTGTGGGGGGGCTCGAGCCCCCCCACATGCCCTGGGGACCTCCACCTCCCTGGGGCACTAAGATTTTTAAAGTGGGGGTCCGTTTCGGACTCCCGAAGCCCCGGGGACCACCACCTCCTTGGGGCTTTGAACATGTTGGGAGGGGGGCCGCACGGCCCCCCTCCTGGAGCCTGTGATGGCCCTGGGGACCACCACCTCCCACGGGACACTGCTGTTTGCTATGACAGGGCGGGAGCCTCGCGGCTCCCGTCCTGTCATAGCAAACTTGCTTTGGATTTTGGAAGAGAGAGCAGGAAACCTGCTCTCTCTTCCAAAATTCGAAGCAAATTGCTTTTCCACACGGGGAGCTGCATCTAAGCAGTTCCCCGTGTGGAAAAGCAATGCCGGCTCGCGCAGGACGCGGGGAGCCGGCGGGACCGTGGGGAGATTTGGGACCCCCCCACGGTCCCCAACGGATAGGGCCGGCCCCGGGGGATGGGGTCCCCGGGTCAAGTAGTGGCCCGGGAGGGGGGCCACGTGGCCCCCCTCCCCCCCAAAAAAGGCCTGCCCCGGGGGATGTGGTCCCCGGGGCAAGGAGGCCTGAGGAGGGGGCCACGCAGCCCCCTCCTTAAAAAAAGAAAAAAAGTATGGCCATGCCCCGGGGGATGGGGTCCCGGGGCCGAAATCAGCCACGGGAGGGGGCCACGCGGCCCCTTCCGTTACTTAAAAAAAAAAAAAAAAAGGGTAAGGCCCTGGGGTATGGGGTTTCCAGGGCCCAAAAAAAGGAAAAAGGAAGGGGGGCCACACAGCCCCCTTCTAAAAAAAAAAAACAACAAAAAAAACGATTGTGCTGCAGGCCCCGCCCCCTTCCTTTACCACTCTGCAAATGCGCCACGGGGCGCGTTTGCACAGAGGTGAAGGGAGGGGGTGGGGCCTCAGGTGACATGTGTGCAAACACGCCCCGTGGCATGTTTTATGTTGGTGGATTAAGTCCCTTTCAATCCTGAGGGTCCCTGGAGTCCAACTAGCCCACCAGGTACTTCCAGTAAGTGCCCATGAGCTGCACTGCAGAGAGGTGTAAAAAGGGGCGTGGCCTCGGACCACGTCTCTGCAACGTAGCTTTGTGGTGCTTACTGGAGGTACCTGGTGGGCTAGTTGGGCCCCAGTGACCCTCAGGATTCAAGGGGACTTTATCCCCCAACTTAAAATGCGCCACGGGGCGCGTTTGCACAGTGGTGAAGGGAGGGGGTGGGGCCTGAGGTGACATGTGTGCAAACACGCCTGTGGCGTGTTTTAAGTTGGGGAATTAATTCCCCTTCAATCCTGAGGGGGCCAACTAGGCCACCAGGTACCTCCAGTAAGCGCCACTGCGCTGCGTTGCAGAGAGATGGTCCAGGCCATGCCCCTTTTTACACCTCTCTGCAACGCAGCTCTGTGGCGCTTATCGGAGGTACCTGGTGGGCTAGTTGGACCTCAGGGACCCTCAGGATTCAAGGGGACTTAATCCCTCAACTTAAAACGCGCCATGGGGCGCGTTTGCATACTTGTCACATCAGGCCCACCCCCTCCCATCACCACTGTGCAAACGGGCCCTCTGGTGCGTTGTAGGTTGGGGGATTAAGTCCCCTTGAATCCTGAGGGTTCCTGGGGTCCAACTAGCCTACCAGATACCTCCGGTAAGCGCCCATGAGCTGCGTTGCAGAGAGGTGTAAAGAGGGCGTGGCCTCGGACCACCTCTCTGCAACGCAGCTCTGTGGTGCTTACTGGAGGTACCTGGTGGGCTAGTTGGCCTCCAGGGACCCTCAGGATTGAAGGAACAATCCCCAACTTAAAACACGCCACGGGCGTGTTTGCACAGTGGTGAAGAGAGGGGGTAGGGCCTCATGTGAAAAGTTAGTTACTTAGTTTTAATCCCCCTGCCCTATTATGTACTAGGGACTTTCAGAGGAGGTCATGCTAATCACAGGGGTACCCCAACGCATAGTGTTCCCTAGTGTATGTAGGTGTTTTCACTGTATTCTAAGTGTCTTTTAGCATAGCACTGGCTCTAGGCCTGGTTAGTCAGAGCCAGTTACCACCAGTACCCGTCGGAAAAAGTTGTGGGCACAGGATGATTTTGCAACAAGGCCTCTTTCTGCTCCTCTGTTGGTTCTTTCTGCACATGTCTTGCTTCTTCCTGCACTTTTCTTCGTCTTTGTGGACTTCTGTTGCTTGTTTCTGCATTTCCTTTGCTTCTTTCTGTGCGTTTTTTCTTTTTTCTTCACATATCCTACCTCTGTAGGCATAGTTAGAAACTAGCATTTAAAAAACCTTTGAAATTCACTGAAAAAACCATAGGTTTCAGGCACGTTATAGTTAGAAATTAGCATTAAAAAAACCTTTGAAATTCACTGAAAAAACCATAGGTTTCAGGCACGTTATAGTTAGAAATTAGCATTTAAAAAACCTTAGAAGTTCAGCTAACTATAACTCGCGCCCCCGCAATGCACTGCTGATGACGTCACATATTACATCACTCATGACATGGTCAGTGACATCACTGATGACATCACTGATGATATCTCAAATGACATCACTGATGACATCACTGATGACATCATCCAGTGACTGTGTGTTTCTGTAAAGTTTAAATATGTTTAATATAGGGAAAGGCGTATTGAAGAATGAGTGGGTGTATAAGTGTCTGAATGGATGATTTAGTAGGTGTGTGACTGACTCTATAAGTGAGTGATTAAACGTATCTTACTGAATGCAAGGGTTAGTGACTAAACTGTGTGAATGCCTATCCGTCCGTCTGTCTGTTGGTGTGTAAGCGGCTGCATGGGTTTGTGAATACCTACATGAGTGTCTATATGGGTTATTGATTGGTTGTCTGAGTATCTGTATGGGTGCCTGAGTGTTTGTGTGGGTGGGGTGTGTGCGACTCTGTGCATAGATGTGTGAGTGGGTGATTCACTGGGTGGATGGTTTCAAGAGTGCATCTGTGATAGACTGTATGGGTGGGTGAGTGTGTGTAAGAGTGTGTTAGTGAGTGAATGTACGTCTCAGTGGTACATGTGTGAGTAACTACATATGTGAAAGGCAGTATATATGTGTGTTGGAGTATATAAATAGCTATAAGTGAGAGTGTGTGATTGTGAGAGTGACTGTATGGATGAGTGTGTGCTTGTATCAGTGATTGTATAAGAGCGTAAGAATGTGCTAGTATTTGTATGAGTAAGTGAGCTGGTGTGTGTATAACTGTATAGGTGAGTAAATGGGAGTGTGATCAATTATTTGCATGACTGACTAGGTGTGTGAGTACCTCTATGGATGAGTGGCGGTGTTTGAGTGTCTATATAGGAGTATGAGTGCATATGATAGTCCTGCACTGAGTGACCGTAAGTATGAGTGACTGTACGGGTGAGTGACTGGATGTGTGTGTAGACCTAAGAATCAGTGAGTGGGTATGTAGTTATTGGTGCTGGAGTGTCTATGGTTTTGAGAATGGCAGTCTATAATTTAGAGTGGGTGTATCAAAGGTTATATTAGGGTGTGAGAAGATGCATCAAATTATCACATGGATGATGTCATCAGTGATGTCATCAGTGATGTCATCAGTGATGTCACTGACCATGTCATGAGTGATGTAATATGTGATGTCATCAGCAGTGCATTGTGGGGGTGTGAGTTATAGTTAGCTGAACTAACTAAAACGGGGGAATTTCTATGGTTTTGTACGAGTGAAATGTCCAACTAACTATAACTTTCCCTAAAACCTGTGGTTTTTTTCAGTGAATTTCTAAGGTTTTTTAAATGCTAATTTCTAACTATAACGTGCCTGAAACCTATGTTTTTTTCAGTGAATAAATATATATATATATATATATATATATATATATATACACATATATACACACACACACACACACACACTCTCCACCTAAACTTGGGAACTACCCAGAGTCCTCTGCTCCCTTTTTGCATAATTAATTTATTCAACACTCTATGCCTGCAAGGGTATTGATTTGACTTATACTGGGTGCTCCCTTGTGTCTGGACAAAGCTAAACCTCTCTGAAGAGCTATAATGATAGCGAAACACATGTCAGAGGTTGCTTTTACTCATTTCAGGTTGGCTTGGATTGTATATTACTCATCTAAAGCTGTAATATTGTGCCTGGAGTGGTAAATGGCTTTTGTCATTTTGCAGCTCGGATGAATGGCACTGGGCTAATCCTATGGTTAAAGACTATGCTGTAGAAATGGCAAAAGACTTTATCCCTTTCTATCTCTGCTTGGATGGCACTGTGCTAAATTTATGCTTAAAAACTTTGATAGAAAAGCAGACGTTTGAGGTGAGCAAATTGAGTGTTGCTGGTGTTGTATGGTGCGCTATACAGGAGCTGCTCTCCACCTAAACTTGGGAACTACCGAGAGTTTTCTTTTTTTTCTATATAAATAGGTGTATAAATACATATGCCTGTATACATGTGTGTGTTTGGCTATATATCTTTAAACACACACACACATATATACACCAATTTTTAACATCTGATCTAATATTAACATATCATTTTAATTATTAATTATATCTTTTTTTAATTTAATTTGATCAAATACCCATTCCTGAATTCCTGACCCCTTAAACCTTTAGATGCGGAAGCTTTTCCTCCCTCTATGCTGAGCCCTTTTATTATGGTTGGGGAACTTCATGCTTAGGGCTTTTGAGGTTTTTTCCACAAAAGATAGCCAGGCCAAATTTGCATCCTTCCCCCCCAACTTTCTGGGGATTCTAAATGCACCCATTGTTTGTCAATTCCTCTGAAGGGAACCATGAAAATAGCCAAAATATAGCAACATTTTGGGTTTTTGGGTAAATGGGAAGAAAATGCTGTGCTAGAAAGTGTACATATTTTTTTCTTTTAAAAATGGCATTTGATGGTCTTAGATGGTCATCCTTCCCAGCTTTCAGAAACAACCAGAGTTGTTGTGAAACAACATTTTTACTAAATGTTTCGTACTTTCTAGGTGGGAGTCCATTTGTCCTATTTTTTGTGGTCTCAACCTACTTTCAGTTTGTGGTGGAGGTAGGTGTTAAACCCATGGATCAACTCAGAAAGCTATACATATCTGAAAACTAGACAAGATTCCAAATTTAGCGAGGTGTCATTTGTGCAGATCGCTCATTGTTAACCCAAAGAAACTAATCATTGAATGCAAAAACTATATAAAAAAATAGAACTAGCTGACAATGATTTCATCTGTAAAATCCCCTGATGTCCAATACACAAAAGTAATGTATCATGACGTCCCTCGCACCCCTCTGATACCCAGAACCAACAACTTATCTGCAGCTCATTTTTCACTGTATACCAACTATGCTTCAACGCGTATGATAAAATCTAGTGATGGAGAATGGGTATGAAGGTAAAGCTATGCCTAATTGAAATGTGCCCAAGATACTGAGGTTAGGAATAGTGATTATTTGTATGATTCTGAATTTGGGGTTACCCATACTATCGTGATACAGAAGGCATTTTCCTAAATGTGTTCTTACTGGCACACAGGGTTAACATTGGATTCCAAAAATGAAAGAAATCCATATTTCTGTTTGGGAAAATCTGTGGGGAGCCACACAAAATTCCTACCATCCTGCATTCCCACACTTTTGCAGATAAAAATGGTTCCATACTTGCTGAACCTAGCATCCATGATTGGAAAGGTTACAAAACACAACGTAGAGACTTTAAATTTTCACTATCGAAATAGAGCCATTTTGGCAACATGGGTGGCACTGAAGACCATATTGATTCTTTGTTGTCACAGTTTTTCTCTGTTTCTGTTTTGGGTGCTAGTGTAAAAACGTTTTCTACATCTCGAATTTCAGGCGACAACATATTTTTGAATATTAATTATTTTTATAATAAATATAGTCGTAACCAATTAATTAATGATCTTGCACTTGAAACGATTTAATTTGGAGGTTTAGAAGTGTGTTTGTTAATGTAGGTAGTTATGTTACATTTTCGTAGGGACACCATTTTATTCAAATGGATTATGTTTGCTGTTCTGTTCATCTTGCTCCTGCTCATTAGCCCTACCAATCAATGTCCCCCTGTGTGTATTCTATCCTTACAGTTTTCTTGGTGCACATAACACTGTGACACAATTGGTTATTTCTCTTAGAGATCATATATTGTGAATCAAACTTTCTTTGTGTTCCTAATGTAACTTTCTCAAGGTCACTTCCAATGGATGTTCCAACTAGGCTTGCTAACACAGTGATGTTTGAGTCTTTGAAAATGTTTCATATTGTGTTTTACATCTCTGGACTGCACTATTGCTGTGAGAGCTAAGGGAAGATCTTTTCTACCTTGGAAATTTGTGTGACAACGATTGTTCTGATTTGTCCAATATGTGTTATCACAATTCATGCTGAATTTGCTGTTTTTGCTTATTACTTATGCGTAAAATGTGCCTAAAACCCCTTGGTTTCGGGGGTAAGGCAGAGACATTTTGTTTCCTTCACATGGCTCTGTCCAATTATTCAGGGACTTTCCTTTTTCATCTAGAGATTCTGTCAGTGTTTCTTGTGAATCTCACAGTTAGAGCTTAGATGACTTTCTCCTTTGTCCTAGAGATGCTGTTCATTCTATTTATGATTTTTGTTGCTTAGAAATATTCTGATTTCTGACTATGTACTCTCTATCTGAGCCTTCATGGCATATATATTGCATTTCTTTATAATGTCTATACTGAGATTTTGTAATAAAACATCTTTAACTTTTCATTGACCTAGAACTCAGTTATTGAATGGTCCTAGTTACTATTTTTTTTATTACGCTACTAACTTGATTTTGTGGGACTGATGTTGAGGAGGGTGGTGATCCTTATCGCTAGATTAAGGGTGCCGAAAATTGAGGTGCGAAAGATACATTTTTGAGGTGATCAAAATATTGGGGTGCAGAAAAATAATGAGGTTCATCTCCCACACTCAGCCCAGGCACACACGTGGGGTACTGTTTGTATCTGGAGAAATGTGGGAACCCTGGTTGAAGGCAACACATGGAAAGTCAACAAACTCTTACCATACATTTTCACTAACAAAAAGCTAGACCTATTGACTTTGCTTATGCTTCCCTTCTGTGCTGCTGTACTCCATCAATGTGCTTTTAGCGCTTAGCACTTTTAATTCAGAATTTCAGTAATAATCTAATCAACTTGCTGAAAACCCAAAGGTTTTACTTACCCACTTAAACCTTTTATACCCCTTTTGTTTGGGAGTTTTTAATGATTTTTTAAACATTATTTATACTAAGGATTGGTCCATACTGTTTTTTGGTATTTTACATCACTTGGGATATTCTGGAAAAAACAATCCCCCCACCCAAAAAAACTTTTAATGTTTTGAGTTCATCAATTTGTAATTCACCAAATTGGGTTTTCACTAAAACCACATAGGATAATTGTGTTTCACCATTTGTTTGAATCAAATCATAACTTGCCATAAAGCTTTGATTTCCAATGTGCAAATAGTGTCTCTAGTGACATTCTTGGGGGAGCCAATACCATAGTATCATTGTGTACATAGCAGAGTCACCTAATCTGTGATGATGTTTAGCATGTTTATCAAGAGCATGGTGCAAGGTATTACTAGTTGTTGCTCATTGCTGATTATGTCATTGATCTGTGGTGTTCTCTGCAGACAGTCCAAAATGGCATATTCACAAAGTTGCGCCCTACACCTGAAATATGTTTTCCTGTATGCCGCCCTTTTGTCCTGATATTTTTCACATGTATTCATGCCAGTTAGAGTTCCATCTTGAGGATCCTGAGCTCTTCTTGTAGCTTCTCATCATCTGCATTATTCATTACTTTCCCCTTTATCTCAGTATTTGGGTGGGATTGGTGATGCTAACATCTGTGCTTTTATGGGGTGTAGAGGTGTGGTGGGTGCTGGTGTGTGCGATAGAGAGAGCCTGTGGCATACCTAGCGATGTCTGTCTTGTAGGTATATACATTGAGGGGCAGACTTCTCCCTTGATGTGTGTGATTCTGTGTTTGAAATGTTCACTTGTGGTTTATATCGCATTTGGTGTGTGCTTTACTTATGATTGTCAGTTTCTGTAAAAAGAGAGAGAAAAAGTTTGTCAAAATGTTCGAAGGTTTTCAAAGTAGTTGAAATTGGCAAAACTTGAGCTCCCTTGAACAATTTTATTTGCAGGTGTTTAAACAGATTGGTAATAGTTAATAATTCATGTATGGATAGCTATTGTGATTGGATAAAGATTTCTCATGATTTGAGTTGATAAGATGCGGGCAGGATCTTCTACTGGTGTTTTCACCTTCAGTACTTCTGGAAGAGTTTTAGATGGTTTGCAACTGCAGCATAATGGAGTTCTCTTCCTAGTAACTTTGATTTACCAGTTGATGTTCTATTAGATACAGACAGGTGATTTGCTTCGTTAACATACCTCATAGTAAACTTATATTTCAGCCGATTTGGCAGAATCAACATGAGAAGCAAACTGAGCAGCAAGACGCACTTTTACTGAAGAGCGCGAAGGGCCAGAAGTACAAAATCGCGGATTAGCGATTTCCTAATAGCAAATTTTAGCGATTTACTATTAAGAAATTGCAAACTGCGATGTACAACAGTGTGTTTTACATTTAGCAATTCGCAGTGGGTCGCAAATAGACCGGCCTCATCAGTATTCATGATGCAGGTCGCAATTTGCGACCCATTGTGGATGGCTACAATCACAGGGATGGGGGCCTGCTGGGGTCAGCAGACCACCATGTCTGTGATTGCTTTTTAAATAAAGCAATATTTTTTTTTGTAATGCAGCCTGTTTTCCTTAAAAGAAAACGGGATGCATGTCAAACATAGAAATGAAAAGCTACCTTTTAATTTTTCAAGAGAAGGCAGTGGTCTCTGGGACCACTCCTGCCTGCTCTTAAAAAATGTTGCCGCCCACATTCACAAAGGGGAAGGGGTCCCTTGGCATTTGCGAATGGGTTATCACCAACTTGAAGTTGGTGGTAACTGCAAATGTTTTGCGACCGTATTCCCGGTCACAAAACATTCATACATACCAGTGTTATTCGGTATTAGGAAGGGACGCCCTAAACAGCATGTAATGTATTTGTTTGTACTTGACTTGTATTTCACAGTTTGTTACCTTTTGATACCTGCTGCCCTTCATCATGTCGGTGTTCTCGTGCTTTGCTCAAGAAGTCTTCCCTTTGTTTCATTCAGATGTATGTCTGGATGTTTCTTCTTAGTTAAATTGTGTAAAAGGGCGCCCGCAGAGAATCAGCCCGATGCCAGCCGGGCTGAGAGCAACTACTGGCTCGCCGGAGTAGACCTGCAATTGGACCGGGCCCCCATAACGACTTGACAGTACAATCCCAGGTGAGCTTCTGGAGCGATCTGCACCTGACTGCGCAGCCGAAGCCTGAGAATATCATCGGGGCTCCAGCCCTGGCGGTGTCGGAGACGCCCTGAGCAACACCGTAACTGACCGGACACATCGAGGCGGGCATGGTGAGTGCGTGTGGGGCCCTGGGGGGACAGCTGCGGCCAGGGAGATTGCAGTGTTTTGTGATCACTCTTTGGGCCCCACATGAGCCTCAGATGTGGTGATTGCCCCGATGCCGATCGCGGCACCTTCCTGGATGCAGGGCCATGCGCCATACCCTCCTGACTGCACAGGTGCGCTTTCATCAGAGCGGGGAGGGCATAGGACAAACTCTGGAGCCCCTGACTCCCTGTCACATAGCGTTGGGATTAGAGATTACCTGGGAACCGCCGACAACACTCAGATGCCATTTGGGATACACATTCCCTATCTGAGCCAACCCGTGCTGCACGCACATCGGGTCCCCAATGCTGCCTGACCCTATGTTGTCGACCGCCACCCGCACTATTTCAATCAGCACCGTAACGGCGCCCAACTCACAGTGCACACCGTCGTTGTGGGTGGGGAGCTGGTTGATGCCCTGTGCCGTTGAATCTTGGGCCTATGCCATCGCTGCCTTGAGGAGCACCCGACGCTCAGTTGAACCTTCACTGTCCACAGTGAGTACCTGTTACACCTTTGGATTCCTGGCCCAACGACCTGCTGGACCTGGTCCACGTCTCCTGCTGGAAAGACTACCGTGATTTCTTGGCCCCCTCCCCTCTGCCTTTCACAATGCTTGCATCTCAGGCGGAGGTGGAGTTTGCTGTAGTGCCTGTCCCCAAGATGGCGACTGGGGCCAGTCCTGACTACCACCGCGGGGGACTCCTGAGGCACCGGGGCACTCTCAAACCGACCCTGCTCCTGCTCACCCTCCATGACATTTGACTCGGTGACCTTTCCATCGGCAGCTGAGACCTAGACATTTTGACTGACGCCCGGTGGCGCTACCTCGCGAGCTAAAGGGGAGAAGGGCTATGGATTCCCTCCTTGACCTTCACCTACCCAGCCGGTCTTTAGGCAAACTCTCCTGCGTCTCTCTACTGGACTTTTCTCCCTTCTCCTCTTCTCCATACCCCCTACCCACCTCCTCCCTACTCTTCTCCTCTTTACAGCTATTGACCTTTACCCTCACCCGTCCTTGCTCATATTCCCACCCTGTCTATCCACTGGACTTTCTTGTGTGAACTTTCCCTCGTCAGTTGAGACCTAGCTATCTGACTGATGCCCGATGGAGCTACCTGTTTAGCTATTGGGGAGACGGGCTGTGGATTCCCTCCTCGGACGTCACCTACCCAGTCGGTCTTTGGGCAGACTTCCTTTCATCTCTCCTGCCGTCTTTTCCCTCATCCTCCCCCTTCACACTTCCCCCTTCCCCCCTCCTCTCTCTTTGTCTCACCTTTCTTTCCTCTCCCAATTTGTTGCTTAATTTTTGACGCAATGTGTATTTGTTTTCATTCTCTGTAACATTGTGTAGCCTAATGTAAAGTGCTCTGATACCTACGGGTCTAGCCAGCACTATATATAACTCATAAATAACGTTCCTCTGAACTTCTGATGGACCTTTGACGACGCCCCCTGGGCAGATACCTAAACTGTTTGTACTCACCTCGATGCACGAGCAACCTTGGCCGATGCCCGGTGGAACTGTCATATGCAGGTAAAGAGGAGTCTGGCCCTGGTTTCACCCCCTCGGCCGTCACCTACCCAGCCGGACATCTGACATTATTTTCCTCGTTTTTCCCTTTGTGTATTCACTCCCTCCCCTCCTCCTCCCCCTGTGACTCTTTGATTTAAGTGATGTAACTTTGTAACCTGTAACTCATGTAAAGCGCTCTGATACCTCCGGGTCTAGCCAGCGCTATATAAAACTTTTCAAATAAATAAATAAATTCATTGAAAACCAAGAGGCCATCTACCAGGTTTGTCCTGAGGACATCTGTATGTAGACTGCTCAACAAACACTTCACTTTCTACAGCTATATAGTATTACATTGTCTACCTCTACAGATCGTTTACTGTATTGTGTTACTGCAAACAAATGTTTACCAAGAAAAAGTGTATTTTCTCTTTAACCCTTATAACACCAATATTTAACATGATGCTTTCAGTAGAGTACTTTTACATACATACCACTCTTTTACTTGCAGGTTTTGCTCTTCATTGGAATGCACGCTCTGTACAGTTTTTGCTTTTGTTCAGATGCACTTTATAATATCTTCCTTATATTATCCCGCTCTAATTTTCTTACAGAGCTCCGATGATCCCGATCAGAAAGGTTTCATAATAAACACTTGATTGTACAGTAGATATTTTCTTATTGAATGGAAACTTGCGGCATGTGAGTCCATCAAATTTCTACTTAGGGTTGAGATGCATTTATTATCCACAATACTTAGTTGAATATATAAGGAAAATAATAGCTTATCTATTTAGGATCTATGTTGTGTGTAACATTTATGCTATTATGTCTTTCATCAAGCAAATAAAGACTTCATGTATGAAATGTTTTTGAAGTCATAAGGTCTGTGATTAGCAAAATTGCAACCTGTACCGCCACAGAAAGCTGACTTGCATTGTGTTGAAAGCACACAATGAGTTGTGAATCCTTACAACACAGTAGGAAAAAGGAACGTCAAATGGGACACCCTCTTACTAATGATTCACAATGCGATATATCAATTTGTTTGTGCCTGCAAAGGGGTAGTATCAATTGGGACAAGAATGCCCCCTGAATGGTGTACTTGTGTATTCCCTTGCCCTTAGATCCTCAACCGCAAGAATCTGGTTTTCTTACTTTTAATTTTTAGCCCAGGCATCATGTTAAGATATAGTGTGCGCAGAGGCTTAAGCTTGTCCCTGACATGAGTTGCTCCAAGACTTGTTTTGGAACCTGGTGAGGTGCACCAAGTGCACCCTCATGGGTGTAGCATATCGGTCGGTAGTGGCAGTATATCATATTTTGAGAATTCATAGTGTGACCAGAGCTTTTTATGTGAGTCTCTGGACTGGATGTCTACTGTCCCACTTTTAGAAGGTTCCAATGTCTATACCCTTATATAGTCCGTTGCGCTAACATCCTGAGAGCGTTTTATATGTATAGCTGTGAGTAGCTTGCACGGTGAGTGTGCTTGAGCCAGAGTAGCAGTGGCAGGTGGCTTCAATTCTGGATATCCCTGGTCTGGTTTTGCATAAGTTGGAGGTGAGGGTTGTGTTCCCTGATAGTGGAGTTGTGTTGCTCACGTTCCTGAAGCTGGAGGGAGGGAGATCGCAATACTGAAGTGGGAGGGGAGTGGCAACGTGGCTTATTTAGTTAGCCCATGAGGCCTTTTGGTTCACAAGGGGCTGCTGGTTAGTCTTCATATTCACTGCCATTAAAATTAATGAATGTTAGGGGTGAGACTGCAGACTCTTGTGCATGAGGAAACCTTTTAATTGAGTTGTGTCCTTCTATCTTTCCCAAATACTTCTTCAGTTGGGTTGATGACAGCTACATACAGAATCTTCTTTGTACCTCTGTTGTCGGTGCTCCAAGTTGGAGAGTATCCTGTATTGGGAAATATCACTTTAAACAAAGGCTGTGCCTGGAGAATAGCCTGAAAAGGACACCTGAAAGAAGAACCACATTTAAGGGCCGGGTTACGACTATAGTGGCGGGTCCGCCCCTGCTGCTACCCCGCCAAAGCCACGGTCAGAACGCCCGCCAGATTAGACGTTTTCTCCGGTCTGGCGGGCTTTGTTTTTGACGCCCACAGCAGTGCCCTTAAAATGGGCACCGCAGTGGGAACTCCAAAAACAATTCCTGCACAGAATGAACTGATAAGTCCATCCCGTTCAGGAACTGAGGTGCATGCAACCAGGGGGCACACATTGTGCCCTCCTGCATGCACACTATGGCGCAGGGTTTTCTCCGCCGGGGTTTTCATGGAGGAGGAACCGCCATAAAAACCATGGTGGAGAGGAAACTTCTAATATGCTTGGCGGGACCCACCAAGCATATTGATGCCTCCTGACCACCGCAACACCACCAGGGAACCGGGCAATGGTGGTCCAACCGCCCTAATCGTAATAGGGCAGTTGGGAGATCGCTGCCACACCCTCAAGCCCCCATGAATCTGCCGGTCCATGGACCGCCAGACTCATAATTAAGCCCTAAATAGCTTCTACAGTTTCAGACAGTCGATACTCATAGCCTTTCTGCCAGTTGTGTAGAAAAATAGAACTCCACTACTCCATTTGTTGTTCCAGTTCCAAGTCCGCTGGAGTGGAGTGCTCCACAGAGTACTCAGATGACTGCTGTGCAACAAGACCTGGTCTCTGCCTGACAGTCTCTCAGAGGTTGAGGGGACATCTCCAGAAGTCTGGATGGCTTGCTGGAAGAGTTGTATACCTATTCTGAAGTAATTAAAAACATGCCTGCCTGCTGTGAGAGGAAAGGAGCCTGCCAACCCTGCAGAAGGAGAGGCTGTTCAGGAAGGAGCGCATTGCGGTGTGTCCTTGTTGTCTGTAGGGCGCCCAAAAGAAAGGACTGCTGAGAGTGATCTGTTGGACCCAAGGATTAGAGTGCCCTCAGACTCTCTGTAATGGTTCCTAGCATGAACTCTGCAGCCGCAATTGTTGAGTATCTTAGCTCTTAACCGTACCTTAGGACAAAACAAACATATTCACGAAAATACCTTCTACACAGATTGTGTAACAGAAAAACCATACTGGAGATACATCCATAGCTATTCTCAACAAACTCTTGTTCTTACCAGAACAGTCAGATCAGTTCTGTTTCAGAGCCTCGTCGGGTGTTTTCCCATAGCTTCATACAGATCAATTGTACTGTTCTCCAAAGATGTTTTGAATTTGCAAGTATGCTTCCAGAATAATCTTTTCTTTTCCAAAATGGTTTAATTTTTCAGGTGGATCTGGAAAGAGAAGGCTGCAGGGCTGGACCTTCTTACGCCACAAGGAACTTGATCAGAAAGGCAGCAGCACAGGCAGCACGAGAAGGTAAGGGAGCACCAGCAATCCTCAGGCCACGAGACTTCCTAACATAAATCTGTAAACCAAGCGACTGGCAATGGGCTTGGGTGCGATATTTAAAGTGCCGCGCCCAATATGGTTACCAAGACACATGCATGCGTGATCTCCCTGCAACTCTTGCAAGATCTCAAGTGTCTTTGGTAATGGCTATGGAAGCAGGAAGTGAAAGGGAACCATAGGATTTTACCAAGGCCAACTAGATTCCCTAAAAATCAATTGAAAGTCCAGGACAAAGGAAGGGTATACTAAGTTCTTTTGATGGCATCAAAGAGGGAAGAGGGACAATAACAAGAGCGCACACAAGACTGGGGACAAGAGTAACACTAACAGTGCAAGGCAGACACAAGATCAGGGACCACAATGGAGATGTATACTGGGCAGGTTGTGACAGGAAGCATGTCAGTGAATCTTACCATTTCCAAAGGAAGATCCTCAACAACAAGGCTGCCACAGGTCATGTAGTGAACGAATTTACAGGATGCGTGTGGACCTATTTGCACTGCCTGTGGAGCAGATCTTAAAGACCTGTCTATTCGATTTGATGGAAACATTATCCTGTAAATATTAAGCACGATAATATGTAACCTGGAGACAAAACGTAAGATAAGATATGCAGTTCCTGAATTGCTGAAACTCCAGGCAGTGCTTCATTATGTTGCAACTGGATCTTTCCAAGTAACTGTTGCAATGACAGCAGGAGTTTTATAGCATATTTTCTGTGTCATTTTCCAGGAGATTTTCTGTTCAGTGCTGAGGCGCATGTCCAAGGGCACCTGCAGAGTTTACCAAAGTGAAAATTCCATTTTATGCTCTAATGGGATTGCCAAATGTTGTGGGAACCAAATATAGCACATCTGTGCCTAGTACTACCATGTGCAATGGAGCACAGCATGCACTG
Organism: Calotriton arnoldi; assembly: GCA_963921515.1. NCBI lineage: Eukaryota > Metazoa > Chordata > Amphibia > Caudata > Salamandridae > Calotriton > Calotriton arnoldi. Next base: position 194,647 of record CAWUFW010016057.1, read on the forward strand.
CTCCACTAATGTAGAAATAACATAAACGCCAGACCGCACGATTGCTCTTCGAAATTCAAATTACCCAGGGTAATCTCCCCAAACACAGGCAATAGGTTGCTAAAGGAATGTCATTGCCTTGTGTCTGTGATTTTCTTTTCTTTCATTTTCTTGGTAGGTGACGAATCTTACTCACTCAAACTTTGCCTGTTGTTGTTATTCTTCACTCTACAATCTCCTACCCAGATATACATCACAGCACACTTTAAATGCAAAAGACAGGTCAGCACGTATTTGAACTTCCGAAAGGTATGTTTCGCTGCTTTAGCCGGAAAATGTTGTGCAGTGATTCTGTAATGGATAACATTGCAATTATGCAAGACATGCTGATGCCAGAAGAGAACGATACAAAAGGGGATGATGGACGGAACGCTTGAGCCAATCAAACACTCACCCCCAGTCAACTGATCTGGGTTTAATCCATCATCATTCTTTAGCTCACTCCACCACCCCAGTTCAGACATGGCCATATGCAAATCAGTCTGACCCTGTGCCTCATGGGAACAGTCCAGCACGAACTGCCAAGCCATGTCTTCCCTGGACCGGAAACAAGCATCCTAGGACCGGTTTCTGGCATTCCAGCCGTCATCAGCCAGGCTTGCTTGAATCCAGTGGCAAAGTGAGCAAGGGACCCACGTCTGGGCATACCCCCGCCAACTTAGGGCGAACAAAGCGATACAAAAGGGGATGATGGACGGAGCAGCTAGAGCCAATCAAACACTCACCCCCAGTCAACTGATCTGGGTTTAATCCATCATCATTCTTTAGCTCACTCCACCACCCCAGTTCAGACATGGCCATATGCAAATCAGTCTGACCCTGTGCCTCATGGGAACAGTCCAGCACGAACTGCCAAGCCATGTCTTCCCTGGACCGGAAACAAGCATCCTAGGACCGGTTTCTGGCATTCCAGCCGTCATCAGCCAGGCTTGCTTGAATCCAGTGGCAAAGTGAGCAAGGGACCCACGTCTGGGCATACCCCCGCCAACTTAGGGCGAACAAAGCGATACAAAAGGGGATGATGGACGGAGCAGCTTGAGCCAATCAAACACTCACCCCCAGTCAACTGATCTGGGTTTAATCCATCATCATTCTTTAGCTCACTCCACCACCCCAGTTCAGACATGGCCATATGCAAATCAGTCTGACCCTGTGCCTCATGGGAACAGTCCAGCACGAACTTCCAAGAAGAGAAGGCTATCCCTTTCAATGGTGAAATTCTTGCACACAAAGAGCAATGGAGATGTGTCAGATAGTAAAAGGTTCAAAACCTCTTCTTTTGGCAAACAATATATCGTAATACCTCATTTTATTTGAAATAACGTTACATTTCGATACAAGTTTACATCCAGATATCCATGGTTCTTGCAAAGAAGCACCAATGTATGTACAGAACAAATTGAGGATGTTATATATTTGTATGTCTTGATTTGAACACACATAGTTCTGACACATTAAAGTGATAGTCAATTTCTAAGAAACATTGGACTGGATCACAAAACATTTTTTACTGGCACTCTTAAGGTAGTGCTTGCTCTAAACACCTGTTATCACCCTATTATTAAAACAGGATTCTAGATGTGGTAACGTGTGACAAGAAAGTTTGTGCCCACTTATTGTGTGGCATTTTGTTTGCTGGGGATGTGTTCTGTTGCTTTTATGCTGCTTTATTTTTGTCCTGTCTTATTGCAATGCCATTTTGTTTTGTTGTACTTCAGTTTTTGTGTTACATTGTGTTTTGATACTTTTATTTTTGATGTGCCAGGTTATCTTTCAGTTATAGTGTTAAGTAGCTTTGTGTAAGTTACTGTGTTACTTGTGTTTACTTTTTATATAGCAACAAACACTGCTATATTATTAGCCAAAAGCAGCACATGCCTTGAAAGTTCCCATGACAAGCAACCATTTAGCAATTTCTGAGGACATAAAATTGTGGTGCTCCAGCTTAACATGGCAGTCAGTCCAAAACTGTCGCCTTGGTCAGTGCCCACTTTATTTGAAACGGGCCAACATTTTTAAAAGAATGAAGGAGTTTTGCCCTATAACCTAAACCATAAAAGTTATTTTCATATACTTTTCTTATGGTCACAGTGTATCATACAATGATTTGCAGTAAAAAAAAAAAAATATATGAAATTCTTTCTAACATAGATGTTTGCTTGGAAAATGAGACTGCTAGGTAAATTTAAAAAATGTTAATGCAATTGTGTATCACATGGTACATAATAAAAAATATACTTGTGAGTCGTAGGTTAAAAAAATGTGGGAAACTCAGAGGGCCCGATGCTTACATTTTTTTATTTCGATAAAGACAAGAATCAACATGTCCAGAGTGGCTGGTTGCTTCATTAATGGGGTAAATATATGTGAGGTACGGAATCGGTTGTCCCATTCTAACCATTGCTTGTCTTGTTCTTCTTAGGGTTTCAGAGTGGAGCGTTGCAGGAGGACCTCTGCGTGTTCCAGGGATATGATCTGAGAGTGTGTTTCTGAATGTGAATAAAGCTCTACCTTTTACTCTCTTGGTGTCTGTTTTTTTCACTTATTGAGGAGGTAATCCCCTTGTCCATAAGTATCCAGGGAGCCACCCTGTGGGTTTTAAGTAGACTCTTACCACAGGGTGGGGTGTCTGATCTAAACGTGGTTTGTCTGGCTCTTGTTAGGCCTATCACACCCTCTTTCATTCTATTTTTTTCCTTCATGGGTTTTGACCCGATTAGCTTATGCCCAGTAAGAAGAGAAGAGGAAAAACAGTAAAAAGGGGAAAAAAGATGATGTCTAAATAGAATCTGTTTGGGCATTTATTGCCTTTAGCTCAGCTATAGGGGCATCTTTTATTGTTTCCTTTAACTCCAACTCTGTTAAGTTGTAAGAAGACATGCCTTGTTGGGTTAGTACCGCATCAGCTTCCCCATCACCCCTTTCAACACCTCGGTAGTGTGGGCAAAGGGAAAAGGCACGGCATGGGAGAGAAAACAAATAAAAGTATTGAGAGCATGCTAGCTAGTGAGGGTGCTGCCAAGAAGACACCCGTCTGGTGAACCACAATCCCTCCTGGAGCCGTGATTGGTCCAGTACATGGAGAGGAAGGTCCTCTCGCCTTCTCCTCCCTCTTCTAATAACTCAATTCTGAAGTGCACAGTTGAGTGGCTTCTCTCTGTGTCAGGGGTTTTGTGCTCTGTGTTGTCTCATGCCCGGCGTCGATCCCTTTGCTATGGTGCCATCAGGCCCTTCTCCCCTCATTCGCTCCCCACAGGTCCTCTTCTTTCTTTGTCGGGTGATGACACTCCTCTGTTCCCTCTCGACATTCTCCATTCATTGGGAATCCTGCCAAACTCTTGACCATGAGTCTCTGTTTAAGTATCGGGTGGGGCTTCCTGACTCATGATGTTGTGCATCCAATGTGAGTCTTTCAATTGTGTTTTTCGGTCTCACCTGCAGCAGCGCATGCGCTGTCACTTGCAAAAGATATTGTATACAACAAAGAGCTTGCAGCCTGTCCATTCTTAACATTTGTTGGCGTCATTGTCACTCTTCTTTGCTGCCATCTAATTGCCCAGCGTAGGCAGCTTCACTTCCTCTTCTTTCGGCTGGAGCATAAACCAAGTGCTAATTGCTTCAGCTTGATTACTGTCCTTCCACTAATTGCGCTGTGATTGAGGTACTACTTTTATTTTTTATTTTTCCCTTTCTCCTTGCATTCCGCTTGCCCTTTCAGCTATGTTTTACTATGCGACACACACTTCAAAAAAGTATTTTTTCCTTTGAAATGGATGTTTATTGTGACAACAGATGTTATCTTCTTCCAAATGTATTTTTACTAAGACATGGACAGGGGAACAATTGCTTTCTTTATGTGATAGCATTTTTTGGCAAATTCATATTTTTTTTCTTTTCATGATTAACTGATTTGCTCAGAATCACAGGGGTGCTGTGAGAAGACCTGATAAGCATTGGCAAAGCCAATAGGTCTCACTCACCTTTGAGGCTATTCGTTCTGCCATTGTCTTTTGTTTGCTGCAGCGTTTACCGGGCCCCAAATATTTAACTGACGGGAATTTTAAGGATGAATTTACAAAACTCTTGGTCCTCCAATAGACCTTGCTGGGTGCCGAGAGGGGTTGGATATAAAGGGTCCCAAAAGTCATCCAATGAGGACCACGAATTGGATAACTGAATTACAAAGTTGTTATCAATCTCATGTAGATTACCCTCAAGACAATACTATAAAGATAAAGAATTATCACTGCAAGCCTAAATCTCCTGAAGAAATGTAGGCAAGCCAAAATCATACAAACTAAGAGTTCAGCTTAAACTATACAGAATAATAACATTAGAATTTGATGCTCTGAGATCTCTCTAATAGGATTTCCCCTAGTCATTAGTAAATCCAAATTGGAAATGCACCTTCACTTATATAGGGATAAAACCTGACAATGGAGTCAAAGTATTAAATTTAGTTTAGTTTATCAAATATTAGAAAGATAAGAGCATCAATAGACTGCATTGGGGATTTAAGACAAATAAAAAAGGGACAAATTAAGGACCAAAAGTTCAAGAGTTCAGGAAAGGGACAATATTGCCAGTTCGACTAGTTCCCGAAGGAAGAGACCACAAGCGCATTTATCATATGCATCAGTTCAGGAAAGAAGCCAGATGAATCCCCATCAGGCAAGTTAAATTGCCAGGTGAGTTCTGCAAATCTCCGTTAGCAGTTTGTAATCAGCAGGCAATGCAGAATCAGCAAATCATCCATCACCATTGCAATAATAATGTTCGAGAGCGAGTGAGATATCCGTTAAGTCAGACAATATTATATACTTAGCTTTTCCGGGGGTGACACTTCCTGGAGTCACCTCATCTGGTCAGATCACTCAGTCCATGGTCAGTTCATATGGAGTGTGTGCCAGGCGACATGAAGAAGACACAAAATGCAGAGAAATAGGTGGGACAATTACGCAGTCCTTAAGCCATCCAGTATGTGAAATGTTAATACAATGCTTCTTTAGCTAGAGCATAGCAGAAAGTTCAAGAGGACAGTTTCCCAGGCAGATGTCCTGAAGTGGTAAAATAATTGTAGCAAAATCCTTTGTTCAATACATGTGAACTCAGTAAGGAAAAACACTGTTGCACATAATTTGTTATACTCTGGAAATTTCTCACAGACAGTGAGCTATAGCAAGGACGAAAACTTTTTGAATGTTTTCAGGTCCATAATAATTTAGGCTAAAGTAATACAGTATATAGAATTATAAGCATACATTCATAAAATAATGTGAAGATGTCAGGCCTTTAGCATAACTTCTGATGCACTTAGAAACATTTAGTAGGATTACAGATAATACGTGTCATATAGGGTACTTATAACTTTTTTGTTTGTACCAAAGTGAAAATAAATTTAAAATCATAAATTCTTAATATTGTTTCAAACCAATAAGTTTGTTATATAGGTGAAGTACATTCTCTATAAGTTTCACGGAAGCATCATCAAATAGAAATGTGTAGCACCTACTTTTCTTTTGTCATTTTCGGTGCACATGGTGACACACACACAGAAGTACATTTTAGTAAAATGTACTATCATAATCGGGATTAATTTTACCATTTGATAAATTTCATTTGTTATTCTTTCATATGAATGATATTCAGAAATGATTAGTGGTAAACTTTATAACGTAAGAGTTCATCATTTGCATGTTTTTCTAACACACGTTAATAAAATATAGTTCCTTTTCTTTAGTAAATCTCAACCTGTTACTTATATGAATGGTATCATCTATACTACTCTTTTCTGCATGCTTTTATGATGCAGTAACTAAAAATTCTTTGTTTTCATCATCTTTTCTATAACATGTATTTGACACACGTTTATAAATTTTTCTCTCAGAAAGTGTCATGTTTGGTTTCTCTTGTCAATAATGGTTTACGTGATTTTCCTCTCCAACATGTTCATGCTGTCCTGAATAGCATGGGTATCTTTGACTTTGGCAATGATTTGTAGTCATGCTGTACAGCAGCATGACAGCTGTGCAGTATGGCTAAAAGAATAATTTTAAAAGAACTATGATGAATCCAGTGCAAATGCACTTATTTTTTTCTTTTTTTTTAAAAGCACATTAGCCCTGCCTGTGTTACAGCACTTTTTTAAATTAGTTTTAGCCACACTACAAAGCATCTGCATTGCTGTATAGCGTAGCTACAAAACATTGCCAAAGCCAATAGCTCTGATAAGCGAGACACATTGGCTTTGTTAATGATTGTTCTTTCTAGGTGCAGGGCAGCCGAGGATGGAGAGGCGCGAAACACAGACTGGATCTTTTCCAGATAAGTTCTCTTCACAATACTATAGAAACTTTTTGGGTAAAACAGCTTCATGTCTTCCCTGACAATGATGCTGTCAGATGTACTTTCCTCTTAATTAGCAGGTGCATAAGCTAACTGTAAAGATAAGTAAGCACCAGGACAGATATTTGGTATGGTCAGTGTTTAAGCATCAGATTTGGGTATTTCCCTGCAGCAATATCAATCAGTATTGCTTCAGTGATGTTCTTGAAACGTGTTTGCTTCTATAGAGGGCCTTACCTTGTTTTGCCGGACACAGTATCTTCCAGCATATTGACACTAGTGGCAGCAAACGTCTCAACTGATGCTAAGAGGTAATGAACACTTCTCCCAATATGCACCAATTCATCCACAAGCGAGAGCCTGTCTATGCTGGAAGACATGTTATATTCCTTGGCCAGAGTTGAATACCGCTGACTGAAGCGGTTAATATCTCTCATAATGTTCCACTGCTCAGTGATATTCAGTCTCTCTGGATCCTTTGTTTGTATAACCATGAGTTCAAAATTGAGCATTTTTGGGGCCCCACCAGAATGTATGTAGTGTTCCTGGAATTCAGTTACTTTACGCAGATTTCTTTATGCCAATCGTCCCGCCTTTTTTCTTGTTGATAACAGCATGTTTCGTTGACCTTGTGCTCTATTTTCTCTCAAATTACATTTTTTACTAATATTTAAGTGTGCATTAACCAAGTACCAAATATAAGTTTATTTTATGGCAGAGTCTTTGCCGAGGACTTTAAAAGCCTGCTCTGAAAAAGTTTTTGAACAGTTCGGGGGAGATTTACTAAGATTTTGCGCCGTGTTTGCGTCACAAAAGTGACGCAAATCGGCACAAAATCTTTTTTTTCCAATTTACTTTCCAACACTAAAATTGTTTAGCTCTGGAAATAACAGAAAAGTGATGCCAAGCAGCGCATTACTCTGCGCCATGGGGGTGTACCAAAGGTGGAGCATGGGCGTTCCCATGCAACCACCCAAGGTTTCTCACGCTAAATCCAATTTACTAAGTAAAGTAGATTGGATTTAGCGTGAGAAAACTGCTCCCTTTTGAAGTAGGCGCAAGGAAGGAGATATGCTTTCATTTCTCCTTCCTTTTTCGACTTTGCATGTGCGCTGGACTGTACAGCATGCATACAAAAAGTGAAGTGAGTCTCAGCATATTATTTTGTACTGGAAGGGTACTCTTCCAGTACAAAACCTATGCTAGACTCACAGAGGCACCCCTGCACAATGGCGCAAAGGTGTCTCCGTGGCACACAGCATCTGATTTTAGTGCCGGCACTAGTGAGAGGGGAGGAGAGTGCCTTATTTTAATAAATAGGGAGCTCTCCTCCTCTCTCCTTTTCATGTAGCGCAGCACAGCATTTGGAGCTGCTGCAGTGCGCTAAGTGAAAAAATAGTAAATCTGCCCCACAGTGTTTCTGCATCCATATTTTTGGAAAAAATGATGCAATTATGTAAAAGTGTCCTTAGAATAATCAAAGGCTCTACAAAGCATTTCGTAGATAAACCCCTGACAGTGAGAGGACAATGATTTTTTTTTTATCTCATGCATCGGATGCAAGAGGACTAGACAACAATTTGTTGGAATGAACTTGATTAGCCTCGATTAAAAGCCCTCTTCCCTCAAAACCTGCTGGAATTTCCCAGTCCTCATGGACCAGCCTCGAAGTGGCTGTGGTACCGAACACTGCAGGACAGTTAAGTGCCTGTGCATAGGTCCTGCATACGTGCCCATGAAATAATAAGGAAAAATGGAGGTCTTGGGGCATCTTTCAGTATTTTTGTTAATAGTGAGGGTTGCCCACACAACATTAACAAAACTGGAGTAGTTCAGGGCAGCATATGCACTAATGGAGAAGTCACGAAGATTTGCAGAACAGGATTTCAACTACGGCTGAAGAGGAGTGTAAAATAAAATAAATGTTATTTGCCAAACAATTCTGTAAATCATGGTTGACATCTTAACTTCATAATGATATTTTTTAAATACAGACTACGGATTTGGAGGAATTAAAATTGAAAAATATCGAAAACGCAGAAAATACCGGCTGAAATAAACACTGAATTATATTAAGTTGAAGCATGAGGGGGGTTGAAGAGATTCAGGAGAGACAGAATGGTGGATTATATTTGTCAGGGTACTGTATAAAGAGAACAATAGTGATGAAGGTCTGCCAACAGGATTAGCAAAAAGGCAATTTGCTAACTGGTCATAATGGAATTATTACGATAGCGAGAAGGTTGTGGTTGTAGAGTTATAGCATTCTATTTCTAAAAAAGAAAAAAAACATGTTTTTACGTGTAATACGTTTTGTGGACGTATGCTCTCAAAACGTTAGCAGTAAAATGTTAAACTGAATATTTTTTATTTTTATGATGATGAAATCTGGCCAAGTGTACTATTTATGCTTTCAAAAGTCAGGTTTTTACTTTCTAAATCAAATTTAGAGAATTTAAAATGGTATGTGTTTGTTCATGTGGAACCAGTGTGAAGCTGGAAGATTTAAAAATGGCACTAGCTGTAAGTCCTAGATGAAGGGCATTTGCATAGTGCATTGCACAACCTGCCACCAACTGAAGAATTAGCTAGTGCTTCTTTTTCAGAGAAAATGAAAATGTTCCTAAAGACTAAAAAGAAAGACACAAGAAGAGTAGGTTTTGGTTACTTTCAGTTTCAAAGAGAGTAGGTCATTGAACAGCCCACCACGATTCTTCACAGATCGGGTAGGGAGATGGCACTGCCCAGAGTGCCTGACCACCAGCTGGAAGTCAAGTTGATAATGGATAGCCCAGCAACATGACCTCAGTTTTATCCGAGTTGAGTTTGAAGCATTTCTTGGGCATCCAGTCCTCCACTCTTTTGAGACCTGAATGGAAGTGAATGCGAGCCTGCTTGATGTTACCACCAAACTTAATGATCAATTGAGGGTCATCTGCATAGCTTCAAAGGCTACAGAGAGGTAGAGAAGAATCAGCACAGCCAGTACTCTTTGGTCCAGGATATTCAGTAGTTCAAAGCCTGCCTGAGCTGGATGAAACAGAGAATTGCTGGAAATAAATGCTGAGACCTAGGCATTAACTTATTTCTTATAAAGCTTGCACTGAAAGGCGGTAAGGCAATCAGTCTGCAGTTACTTATGCCAGTTTTATCAAAAGAAGGCGTCTTTAGCACAGGAATGATACAGGTCTTTTTTCAGTTTGAATGAAGAAGGCCTGCATCAAAAGAAGAATTAATCGATTTACATAGTGATGGTGCCACTGTGTGCAATGTTGGATGGAATCTATAGGGCAGATGAGGATCGTCCGGGAAGCCAGATTTAATAGATTTCGTAATCCTGGACATCGCTTCTGGCGTTAAGTCTAAAATGGGATATAGTATGGACAAGATGTAAAATCTCTTGTGCCTGATAGAGGTGAGAATTACAGGAGATGTCAGATGTGTGGATAAAGGCTGTCTCTAAATAAAAGAAGACAATGATTCCTAATGAGATAAAGGGAGGGTGGCAGGAGGAAGTTGAGCGTAGACGAGATGGCAAATTCTCTGGATTAAATAGGTAATTTAATGAAACAGGTGTTTTAACCTCATTATTCAACATCAAAAGAATGTTAGCATAAAAGTAGAAGTCTGACTTTAAGTGTATATGTTTTGGATACATTGGAATGCTGTTCACACCAGCTGTTTGGGTCAGAAGCTTTGGCCTACATTCTTTTCAGGACTACGGCACACAATATAGAGTTAGTACCACCTACAATCTATGTGCTGATAAAAGCCTAGGATCCAAGGCTAAAATCATATGAGCACTATGCTAAAAAAAATGTAAGGATAGATTCCATGCCTTTACTAAGTTTGCACTGAGACGAACCACAGCAAGCTCAAATAAATTACCTAAATATTACTGTGGTGCACTTTAGCAATTCTAAACAAACTAAACTTCTCTTTGAGCGCTGCATCATCCCCTATTTTAGAGGGGAACTGGTGAAAACAACAGTGAATTGATGAGTAATTGACAAAGAAGACAAAACGCAACTATATATTTCATACCAAGCTGTAGTGTTTCCACAAGATAATGGCGCCAAGGCCCTAAAATATTTGCATGGTCACCTGGGAACGGAAAGGCCATATGAAATGGTACTCATGTGGTTCCACTTGTCCAACATTAAATGACATTTCTGTCAACAGGAAAGATAACAATGACACTGGTGTTGAAAATTTACTTTAGCTACTTTTTGCATTCCAGAAAGAGCCAGTGATGGGCTAATTGATTTGGATAACAAAGAGGCTATTGGTGGAATTGAGGCTGGTGCATCCACCTCAGCATGGCTATTCCAGTTCAACACTAGCGAACTCTGGCACACCAAAACTGTCTCTGCCTCGCCCCAATTATGCATATCAAACTGAGAATGTGATTGTGCAAATCCACACTTGCACAATCATGTACACAGTGGGGCTCTCCACCACAACACCAGCATGTCCTCATTTTGTGTATGGCTATAGAGTCCCAGGAAGCTCACACTAATGAAATAGCAGCAGGAGGGGTGCATGTGTAGAGTATTGCATGGTGTGGGCCACTACCATAAGGGCTGTATCATAGGAGCTTTTCTGCAGTGTTGTTCAACATTCAATGCAGCGCCTCAGTTGAAAGTGAAGATGAATCCAGAGCAAAGCCCTTAATCTTTAGGATGTCCAGTAGCCGCATCTATGAGGATTGACACAGCTGCAACTACAAGACTGATGGCAGCTGGGAGCAACAGTGCCATCACCACCACTACCGACAAACCGCAAAAGAGAGGAGTAAACATCAGACAAGCAGGAACACCAATGAGCCTGGGCACCACTGAAGCCATTTTGACTGCCATAGATACTACCATGTGGAGGTGCTGCGGCACCTGCAATTATGGTTTGTACTGTACACCTTAGAGCTGCTTGTTTCAGACACTTCAGAAGAGGAAGATAAAATTAAAGTAGATGATGATCATGATGAGAACCAGTAGTATTACAGGGCGAAGAAGGAGACTTCTTGCCCCTGCTTTGGCATCTTCTGAGACAAGGACAATCCAAACCAAGCACTCTTCTGCCTTGCTACAAAAATATTACATATGTTGATGTGCTGGCCTAAAGAACTCATCTTTCTTAACAACTGCCCCTTTCCTACATGTACAGCCCTACATGGCCTATGAGGTGAGACTCATTCTTTAAAAATCCCTTCTAAATACACCTAATGGTGGGTGCCCATGTAATGTGATGTGTATTTGTAGAGCGCTCTCTCATCCGAGGGTATCCTGGTGGGTTTCCATGCATCTCAAATGCGCACTTTTGGCAGCACTGCAATGCAGGTCAAATGGATAGTAAGGATGAGAGCAATAATTCACCATGGCAAAATGTAAAAGGCCAGATAATGCCTTCCAGGAAAGTCGCAAAATGTTTCAGACCATTCTGGAGCATCTCGGGGGGGTCTCCAAAGTGAAGCTGATATGTTGGCCCTGGTGTGCTGCACATTTCCAGAGACTTGTGGAACAGACTAAGCTTGTTTTTCATCCACGCAGACTTCCTACCTTGAATATGTTGGCTTCCAAGCAGATAGGCCACACCACAATGCCTGTAGACCTTTGCTGGCTTACTTGAACTACAGCAGCAAACATTGGTGAAGACATATTTTGGAGCAAGGAATAGCCAAATACTCTAGTTTCATTAGAAAATACCTTTGAGCCATCCATATTAAGGTAGGTTTTTGTACATGATGATGTTGAAGTGGAAAGTAGTACCCCAATAATTAAGACACCCCAAAGTTTTCAGATCATCACAATTTATCTCAGATGGTTCCACTGCAGGTTGATTGTGTGCTAAAGGTACCCTCCCCAACATCAATCTAGTAGAGTAGCAGGATCACAAAGACCACTCAATAGCTGAGTTCTAGATCAAGGAAAAAGTTAAAGGGTTTAATTACAGAAATTTGTCAAAAATCAAACAGTACGGAACAAATGCCATGAAGGTTCAAATGCAAAGTTAAACAGAGTAGTTTAATCAGAAAAATTCTAAGTCTCAAATAAGCTACAAAATCATAAGACAATCGGACAGCATTCCTCAGGAAAGGAGGGTCTTTGGAAAATCTCTGGCTCACTCACCAAATCAAGGGGTTCTTCTGAAACATTTTCACACAACAAATTAGAAGAAATGCACATTCATTGTGTCATGATCACAAGAAACTACATTCTTGGCAAATCAGAATGTTTCATGTCACTTCTAAATTTCTAAGCACTAACCCATTCTAAGAAATCAACTAGGATTTTCCATGTATCATTCCATCTGGAGATGTTCAAACCAATATGCAACATTTCACCGATGGTTATTCGTAATATGCCCAGCATCTGAATTACAGCGGAAGGATCTTGAAACTTGCAGCAATTAGGAACACTAGAAAGTTCATTCAGAGGACTTTGGTAAAATCAATGACATCAGCTTGTCTTCATTCTGCAGAGCTTCATGAAGAGAGAAGATGCACAGGGGAACTAAATGGGAGAGGGTACGTACAGGAGAGTGAACGCCAGAGCTGCAGCATCTATTTGATCCAAAATGGAATTTTCATAAAAATGTGACTCTAATAAATTGTACAAAAAACGCCTTTCTATTCATCAAATTAAACTTGCTTCAATTGCAAGCATATCATATCAGCATTTGCGTATTGGATTCAACATAAAAATCATCATTTATTAAAGTTATTTTTCCATGAAAATGATAACCCTAGAAAAACGCTACTACAATGCCATCTCCTGATATGTTTGGACATGGGAACATGATATCTGTCAGGATAGTTAGCCTAGGATGTCTACAAGCATATATGATAGTGTAGTCATGTCCAGATCGAACATAGTAAGGATTTGGTGACCTGACATAACTAGCATTAACTATCATAGATAGAAGAATTTTAGTACCTTTTGGTTCCTTTGTCACATGTCTCTGTCATCATTTCATTTCACATGCCAGGAAGTCGCCCACAGCACTTTCCTCATCCCCTGTGGTACTGGGACCATAAGTGGGTGTTTTTTTGATGCAATGACCTCAGTACACCCATACATAGAGTGGAGATGTTTTATGTTGGAAGGTCTGTTGGATTCCTCGAATATCCACTGCCAGAACCCCTTTCAGAGGGCCATGGGGCATGCAGGGAGTACTAGGTCCAACTATGGGGGTTGAGGCCTTTTACGCCTGTTGTTCCGGGGCCCGGTCTACTATGGATCCTGAGCAACTAGGCCAAGTAACCCTTCTGCACTTGACTCTCAGTGGTAGACGTGGACTAGCAGTCCAAGGCTGACTTTTGATGGAGAGGTGGATACAGATTAATGGACACAGGCTCGCAAGTCAAAGAGCATGCAGCAATAAATCAATGTACAGCCAAATCCTCTCTTTTACAAAAAGAGAAGTATTTTATTTAACTATTTAACTCTACTCATTCAAAGGAAGGATACAACCTTCACAAAGAATAACACATTTCCTGTTGACGTCATGCCTCTAGTGTTTCAAGGGCAGTTCCCTGTTACACTCTTTATTAGCAGCGCAATAGGGGTTATTACCCATTCCTCATTGGCCACATCCTGGGAATGGTCAACTAGCAGTCTGATTCACAAGAGTCCACTCTAACTCTTAAAGTTAAGTTAAAAGTGTCTTAGGGCTGCAGCGCGTTCAGCAGCAAGTTCACCCCAGGGCCAGTAGGCCCTAAACAAGTCGTACCTGCTCTGACAGGAATGAAGTGTGCAGAGTATTGGAGTGTGCCCTGTCCGTAGGCGCCCACCGCTGCTCCAGTATCAATCAGGTGAGTCAGCTGTGTGTGGACTCAGAGGCTGCACTCGGCAGACGCAAGTTCTCTCTCTCTCTCCCTCGCGCTCTGGCAGAGATCAGAGGTTTTTCTGCAGTCTTCCTGTGGGATATGTTTCCATGCTCTCGAAAGGGTGTGTGTGATTCCGATGCTCTTGACCTCCATCTTGAGCTGGGGTGGTGATGCTCCCATGGCGTCCTCACTCGTTCTATGGGGTCGAGTCAGTCACAATCCTCATTGCTCTCTGTGACCTATGGTCCCCACTACTCACTGTACACAGGCTCCTGCCGATAAACACAGCACAAGTACTCCTGGCAGCCCCTCGTGGCATACGAGTTTGCCTTACAACTGCCATGCAAGGCTTTGGCCCTTACCGCATGGCAGTCTTTTCCATAGTGGCCCCTCCTGGCATACAGGGTCGCCGCAACAGTGTTGCGCAGGCTTCCGCCTTTACCGCCATGCAAGGCTTCAGCCCTTACCGGCAGTCTTTACCACGGTGGCCCCTCCGAGCGTATGGAGTAGCTGCAACATTGTTGCATAGTCTTCCACCTTTACCGCACTGCAATCCTATCCATGGCTATCTTCGTGGCATCTCTCTCCTGGCATATAAGGGTTGCCGACTCAGTTCTGAACACAGGCAATTACCCAATTGGTGCAACAGCTGTTTTCTCACACCAGGAGTCCACTCAGAGAGGGATCACCACTGGACCTTGCTCATTCCAGCAGGCACTGGTGCTCCATGGCAGGTGGTCTTGGTTTCCCTAGGTAATGTCCCCTCCCCTAAAGGGAAACTAGCAGGCCTTGGTCCCCAGTCCTGGTCACAGGCAGAAGTCTTGCTTAGCATCCCCTCTAAACACAACCTGTGTGGCTGCTTGGCAGCTGACAATTTTGGGCTCTCAAACTCTTCTTCTTATAGTCCATTTCCAGGCACCAAATGGGATTTCGGGTCTGGATCTTTGAAGTTTTATGTTTGGTTTCTTCTTTCGAAGTACATACTCCTCTATTTCCTATTCCTCTTGAAAAGCTGTCTATCTCAGCTAGGATGGCTGGGATGTCTCCGACGTCAGCCACTGCTATATGTGCATCAAAAGGTTAATCTCGGGCTCCCATCCCTACTCTTTATGATACCCTTATCAGCTCCATCTCCTTTCTGAATGCGTTCCAGGCCCCTTCCTTGTGATCACTGACTGAATCAAAGAGCTCACTTTGAAGTGGAAATGATGGGGAGCCTCGCTCTCCCCTCCCCAGAGTCCCATCCAGCTCACAGGAATTCAGCAATACACATCTGTCTGGGGTGGGGGGGTTTCTCTACCTCCTCATGTCTTCACCATGCAGGCCTGGGTCTCCCAACATGGAACCCAGTGTGCCCAGTACATGCATCCACTGCACACCTCCAAATTCTTCATTTACTGTACTCATCGCAGGTACACAACACCCAAGACATGCACTCACCATGCAAGTTTTGCACAGCAGTGCCCTATCCCTGTATTGTACCCTTTTCAGACAAACATGCATCCTGCTCAGAGTCACCGCTCCTGTCCACGCGCAGCACTTCACATCCAACCAATTTAGGCCAAGGGGTGCGTTAAGCACACAGCAGCGGAGCTTTAGAAAGTGAGTGAGCCTGTAGGCCTCACTCCTGTGACACAGGTTAAAAAGGACCTGTTTACTCCTACTAATCACTACACGGTATGCTGCTGCCATCCCCGCGCTCATGCAGCTAAACTCCAGGAGAAGGTGGTAGCCTTCCACTACTTATGAGTGCAGCACTTTGGGTGCCTTTTGCCGGTCCAACAAGACCGCAATCCATGGGACAGGCCTATGTAATGGCTCACACGCACGATCCGTGTTTGCCTGTGACAACAAAAATCTGCATTAGGGATCTAGACAACAGTACATTTGGGCACTCAGGGCATGGGTACACTTCTGTTACCATGAAGATGACTTTTCCGTCCCAATATCCACCAACTCTCTTTTTGATGGCAATTCTGTACCCGCATTTACCGTCTTGCGGTATTAGGTCACATATTTTGAAATTTCGTTTTTAATGTCAACATTTCTCCCAGATTTCATGGTCAATGCCACGCTTTAATTGAGGAGAATATTTCTTGTGGTCCATTATACTCATGAACTTGGGATCCTTGCTGATCACTCTATGAGAAGTCTCAGACATTTAACAGGACAGGGCTGAATGTCTGTTTTATTTCTTTAAAAAATGTGCCCGTTTAACATGCTGAAAAAAATTAATTATGTTGATTCTGTTTCTTTCAAGGAGGCAATACTTCCCTGTTAGCACGACTGTTTCCTCTTAGACAACATTTGGATAGCCAAGAATATTTCAAAATGTATTTGACCGCTGCATTCGTTCGTTGTTCCTCCAACTTTTGGTGTCTAGACACAATTTAAGAGTTACTTGGCCTTGCTCGCCTATGGCAGTTCCTAATATTCGCTTGTCTACAATGTGCAACCTGTCTTTCCAAACTTTCTTTTTGTAAGCCCTAAGAGACAATTCCGTTTGTAACGTGGGCTACATAAATTAAGATTTCTGTGTTCATGTGAGCTACTTCAGCTGCCTTGAGCAAACGAGTGCATTTTCACAGTGTTTTATTCGCTTGGCACAGTGATCTTTGCATTCTGATTACCGAGATCCTCATCATACGTTTTCGAGATTTCTCAGTTAAATAAAGTGCTCCAATGTTTAATCTGACCTTCAAAACCTGCTTTAAAACGTGCCATTCACAAGTCATTCATCTTTCTTCTCCGCCAAGGTTAATTTTTTTAAAATAAAATTGTAATCTTATTCTTTTCCTCTTTCACAATAAAGAACATGTTTATCTTACACAACGCCTTCAGGGTATTTGGTGTTTTTTGGTAACAAGATGGCTCGCTGAGTTTAGTGCTTGCCACTGACATCCATGTGAACTGTAGGCCTGGGCAAGACCGAGTGTGCCATTCATCCTCATGATGTAGACAAACTGATACCACTGATGGCTCGTTGGTACTTACACCATAATCTTTTTGTAGCATCATCAAAGATATTTCCCCAAAGGTGGTATGGACCTTTGTTAATTGATTTGAAGCTCTGTAAGGGAGCAAACATCAGAAATACATTTCTATCTTATGAAACCAATATGACTAAACAATGAAGACCAGGTATCAAATGTTAAAATTAAAGAGATTTAGTTTAAAACATCTATCAGTCCAGCATATAGACAAAATAGGTCTTACTTCACGATATACATTAATATAGTTTGCAGACTGGAATGTCTCAATAAGTTGAGGCTTAATAATATGAGATACAAGATGGTAACAGTCACAACAAGAATAAAGGAAATCGTCGCAAACAGATGTTCCATAAAGAAACTTATCCTTTCTATTTTAAGCATAGATACAGAACAGATTTGCTAAAGGAGAGAAGGTGTCAGCATGGACTCAAACTTAAGTAGGAGTTCAGATGGAATAAAAAGAATGTTCAGCATAAAGCTTCACACTTCAGGGAAAGTCCAACAAGAGAGATCAGTTCATTCTCAGAGCCGCAGAAGGTAACAATAGTTACTAACACTGCGACCAATAAAAGCCAACGTCTATTATGGATATTAGTTTCCATGACTTAACTAAAATCAGATTTGTGAGTAGAAAATAGCAACAAACTGATTCTCTCCATACATTTCTACTTGTGCAAATGGCAAAACTGAGTTAAACAATATTACATTTATTTACAAAGATCTTCGTGAGTCTTTCCTAACCCTGCTCCGTGTTCTTCTACAATGACACCCTTATGCTCCTTCTGCAGCCGCAGGCCTAGGCAATCTTCTTAATTATTTTCAAACAAAGTTAATTGAATTGTCTTTTAATTGAAATAAATGTCAAAGCTCAGTTCAGAGACCATGCCAGAGGCAGCTTATGTCAGTTGATTTGAAGGTAAGAGAAGTTCAAAGCGCCGTTCTGTAACAACTTCAGACTCACGAGGGTGCAGCTGATGCCTCACTATTACTGTCCAGATCACAAAATGCCCTAATTCATCTCAAAGTATGTCCACTCAGGGGCTAAACACCTTCAGCAAGGCACTCTAGCTGTCTTTGATCTCGTGAGTGCAGGTTGCTCATCCTCACTACTGCTTGCATCAGATGCTGCAGTTTCTTCTGAGACAGTATGTGGTATGTGGTCCACAGACAGACTCGAACACTCTCTTTCCTGCCTTCTTGGCCATTTGTCTCCAACTCCAATTTGGTTAGTTATACCACTAGGCCCTTTGTCAGGATCAAGGTCGGCTTCCACTTGCAGCACAGGCCAGGAGCCTCTTTTTGTACCAGCTCCAGACACCAACATACCAAGACCCCCCTCGTGCCGAGGGTGTGCTACTGCAGATTTTTGGGCAGCCATTGAACTCCGAGATTCCCACCGATTCTCCGTGGTTCTCCCCAGTTTCTTCCTGGTACTCCTCAATTGTTGCCTGTACTTCAGGAAGTGGCACCGTCACATCATTGGAGACATTCCTCTCTCTGAGTATGGGCAGCATGCATCAAATTGTGGAAACCCCCACATTTAACAGCAGTCATTTTTACCTGAATGACTTGAAAGGGATTACACCACCGAGGTTCCAGACACGTTTTATGAACATGGTTTTTCACCAAGACCCAGTCGCCAGGACTGTGGTTGTGGCATTGCTCCTGGTGCTGGAGGGCAGTGGCAGCTCCAACCTTTGGTGACAAAAAACACACCACATCAGCCAGTCCCTTATAATAAACAAGAATCATGTTGTCTGTAATGTTTATGAGCGCATTTGCAGGCACTGCATGCAGCAGTCTCATTGCTCAACCCATGATGATTTAATGGGGAGACAGTCCTGTACTCTGATCAGGAGTGCTGCAAAGACTCAAAACTACTAAAGGCAAAGCATCTGGCCTTTTCAGAGATGTCAATGCACACACTTTGGCCAGTCTGGATTTCAGCATACCATTGACCTGCTCTATTATTCCAGAAGTCTCAAGTCAATAGCTACAGTGCAGTCTTTGTTCCACTTGTAATGCTGCGCACAACATTCTCAGGATCTCATTATTAAAATGAGTTCCTTGGTCTGACTCCAGCAGAGTCGGGAAACCGAACCTGAGGATCAGTTCCCACAACAACAACTTAACTACAGTGGGGCTGTCATTTCTCTGGGTTGGGCAAGCTTCAACCCAACGTGAGAAAATACACACAAACACCAAGACATATCTCAGCCTGTTGCACACAGGCACCAAGAAGAAGTCCAGCTGCATCCTGTTGAATAGTCCTCCTGATAGAGCCTATATGGCTCAGTGTCACTGGTGTTCTTTTCACCTCATTCATCTGCTGACACACAACACATCTGTGACATAATCCTTCAGCCATCAATCTGAATCGAAGGTTGAACCAGTTGTGTCGATATAACCTAACCATGGCATCCCTTCCTACATATGCAGGGCCATGAAAATGCTTAGCCATTGGGGTCAGTCTCCTATTTGGCAGTACCAGTCTCCTGTCTGCTAATACCCAAATCTCATCAACCCTCTTAACACAATCCGCTCTGACCCAGCCATGCTGTTCTGCCTCTGGTACCTCTTCATGCAGTCTCTTCACTTCTTCCCATAACAGAGACTTTCTCTCAAGCTCTAGGAAGGCAGTCAAACAGTCAATGTCCCATCATATCAAATCAGACACATCCTTGTGTGTCAGCCTCTGTAAAGGCTTGGCTATTAGGGAAAAGTTGGGTATCCAATGTCAACAATAGCCCAACATTCCCAGAAACATCCTGATTTCTCTTTTCTCTTTGAGTTGTTCACGGACTCATTTTCCAAATGGCAGCGATCCTTTCTTGTGACGCCTTCCTCGCTCCCTTCTCAATATGGTGTCCTAAGTATAGGACTTCTTTTTGACACTATTGCAACTAGCTTGGGGACACTTTATGTCCATTCTCTCCTAAGTGGTTCAACAATGCAATGATGTTTTATTTTACAAGCTTCCTGAGTATCCAACACCACTAATAGGTCATCAATATACTGAACCATGACAGAGTTATAGGGTATTACTAAGGACTCAAGGTTCTTTTGAAAGATTTGATTAAAGATTGAAGGGCTTTCCGCATACCTTTGTGGGACTCAGCACCATGCCAAAACGTGGTTTTGGATCCGGAAGTAGAAAAGGTGCTGGCTGTTCTCATGCATGGGCACAGAGAAGAAAGCCTGGCATAAATCAATCACAGTAAAGCACCAAGCCTCACATAGGATTTCAAATAGTATCACAGCTGGATTCGATATCACAGGACAACAAGAAACACAATATTATAAATTTTTCTAAGGGCCTGCACAATGCAGTACTTACGGCTAGGTTTCTGAAGACCCATAATGGGCGAGTTACATAGACTCCCCATTATCTCTTTCAAAATGCCTTCTTGTATCATTGACTCGATCACTGGTGTAATGCTGGCTATCGTTTCAGGTTTTAGGTTGTACTGAGGAGTTTGAGGGTATTCAGCATTTGGCTTGACATTTATACGGACAAGCGCAACTCCTTTTAAAAGACCCATGTCTTTCCCTGTAGATTCCCAAACTTCAGGTTTCAACGCATCCTTAAAATCTGGTGGTAAATCATCGGATGTCATCAAAGGGTGCACCCAACAGCTGTCCCTTGGCTAGCCAATTTAAAATCTACATCCGCATCATGAGTCTGAAACTCCATACCTTTCGGTGTGCAATAGATGGTGCAGTTAAGTTTGCACAACAAATCACGCCCTAGAAGGTTTACAGGACCAGAATCTCACACTACAAATTAATGTCTTTCTTTAAAAGACCCTATTTTAACCGGAACTTCTTTTGTAACAGGATTTGTCATTTGTTTATTTACTACTCCTACAACTTTGATTCTTTTTCCCGAGAGGGGCAGGCTTGGAACGTCCACTGTTCTGACAGTAAAACGGGTAGCACCAGTGTCGATCAAAAATAAGACGGAGTGGCCATTCACCTCACCTTCTATGAATCGTCCACTCTGGTGTACCTCTAAGACTGCACCAAGTACGCAATCTTCCTCCTCCTTCAGCACCGTCATTGTGACAGGTCAGAGTTGGAGCCCACAAGGGAATCGTTCATGGGAAACTACTGGAATGGATTTTGATTTTGGAAAGATTTCTGGTTAAAATTTGGAATTTGATTTTCATTAAATCTAGGGCTATTCACAATGTGCTGAGGCATCGGGCTTGAGGGACGTTATAACTTGGGGCTCCCAGTTTTCCATTTTTTCTGATTTTTACAGATAAATACAGACAGAAAACTATTTATTTTTCTGTCTGTATTTATTGTTAAATACAGAAAAATATGGAAAATAGGCCTTGTTTGGATGATTTTTTTCTGCTGTCAATCATGTGTCCCATGTCAGTAGCTGTACAGATTAAGAGGTGCGGGGCATGAAAAAAGGCAATATTTTTCTTAATTAAGCTTAATTAAGTGTAGATCTACAGTTATTTATGCTATTCTACAATGCAAGTGTTTTCAGAAAATACTATTGAACTGTAGATCGCTGAAATCATTAGGACATTCAAATGCGAGTATACATTTATTATTGAAATAAATGTGGAAAAATACACACTGCAGCTTCATTTATAAAGTAAACACAAAATAAAAATGGATAAATACAGAAAAAATTAGCAAAAATTAAATATGGATAAATACAGACAAATGTTGAAAAAATAAGTGCCATAAAACTGGGAGTCCTGGTTATAACCTTGCATCCTCAGCACATTTTGTGGCTGTACATGGTTGCCTATCTGAGACTGCACAAATCCTGAGTTTTGAACCTGATTATCATTCATTCTCCAATTGGGGGTTGAGGCGACACTCCCGCTTCCAGTGCCCCCAACCTGTTGCAATAATGACAAGGATTAGATTTCTTCAAAGTTGCCACATCAATCCCAGTACTCGGGTCAATAGGAACCCCATGACTTCTACCTTATGGAACACCATTTCTACACTGCATCACAGGCCCTTCCTGCTGATACACACCACTTTGCATTCCACCAGCACTTCCTATATAGGATTGATTCTGACTTCCCCTCGGTGTTGCCTTCATCTGGGCCAGCATAAACCTTCCCCTCAATCTCTTCTGTTTCATGTCCAATTCATCACTGCAATATTTTCCATATCTGAAGATGTCATCAATTGATTTATTTTGCCAACAAATCAGACATTGCTGAAACAACATGCTAATGCCAGGCTTCAATTAGGCCTGGGTGGTAAACTCCGCTCTGCTCGTAGAGTTTGCGGAATTCTGGCATTCCATGGTGGAGCGCAGAATTCCTGGATTCCGCCTGCTAGGCACAAAGCTGAGTTTTTTCCCCGCTCGCTCGAGATTTGTTTCCACTATATGCTCGGGCAGCTAGCTAGCGCGCACAAGACTTTGCACCTGCTCGCACATCTTCCGGCCGCAACAGCGCCAATGTAGTGCCAATCGCGGTCTTGAATGCACCACTCTAGTAGCTTTTGTGGTCGAGAAGCAGCTAAAGAAGTTTTTGAGTGGATTTTCTTCCCCAATGGACCATTGGAGTTATTTGTTTGTGCTTGAAGCCTTTTTTCAAAAATCTTTTTTTTTCAACAGGAAGGCAGTGTTCCAGAGACTCCAACTTCCTGTTCCTGTCCAGCAGGCTCCTCCCAGTGCTTTGTCCATCTCCTAGTCACTTTTGATTTGGATTTGGATTTGGAGCTGGAAGGCTCATTCTCCTTGTCTGCAGCATATATACCATTGGATTTAAGGACTTTGTATCAGAAATGTCACAAGTAAGTTCAAACTCTCTTGTATGAGGGTGTTGTTTGTTTGCTAGAGGGCATGCACCAGTATTTATTTGTACTTTATTCAATTTTTCAAAGTTATTGTGGTGGGTGACCAGCATTTTCAGTAGGGGCCTTGTTATATTTTTACATTTTATGTTTTTTTCTTTTGTAAAGGAAAAATGTTGCGTCGTTCAGTACATTTTCTCCAAGTCTGTTAAATTTGTGATATTTATTTATTTTACTATGTGGCCCAGTCTGCCAAGGGGCCGTCCAGTAGTCCAAGGCCAGTGCTAGTCATGGGTGCATGAAATAACTATCTCTGTGGTATATGTCATTGTAAAACATCATTTAGAGCTGGGATAGCATTGGATTAAATAAAAAATATGGAGTTTTTTGTATTTTAAATTCTTTTGTGTACAAAAAGTGTATATGTGGAGTAAAATTTGATGCCTTGGGAGGATGTTTGTTGTAAAATGTTTATAGCTCAGTTAATTTTCATGTTTGGCATTGCTGAATTAATGGTAGTGTTTTCTTCAGTGTTGTCATGCCTCCTTTGTCTGTCCAGTGTGTGTGTGTTTTTGCCATAGGCCAACATTAATTTGTCTTTGTTCTCTATGCCATGTGGCTGGGAGCCATTTTGTGGAGTCTCTGTCTATAGACCTGAATGTGTTCTCTTTGTTCCCCCTGCCTCCTTGCTTGCTCATGTTGTTTGGACATGTGACTGGCACCATTTTGTACATCCACCCAGTGTGCCTTTGTCATAGGCTTGCGTGTGTTCTTTGTTCCCCATACCTCCTTGCTTGCTGTTGTTGTTTGACCATGTGGCACTGGCTGGCAGCCATTTTGTGCATCCAGCCAGTGTGCCTTTGCCATAGGCTTGCATGTATTCTTTGTTCCCAATGCCTCCTTGCTCACTGTTGTTGTTTGGCCATGTGGCTGGCAGTCATTTTGTAATACCAAAGGCTTGCATGTGTTCTTTGTTCCCCATGCCTCCTTGCTCACTGTTGTTGTTTGACCATGTGGCTGGCAGCTGTTTTGTGCATCCAGCCAGTGAGCCTTTGCCATAAGCTTGCACATGTTCTTTGTCTCCCCATACCTTCTTGCTTGCTGTTGTTGTTGGGCCATGTGGCTGGTAGTCATTTTGTGCATCCAGCCAGTGTGCGTTTGCCTTAGGCTTGCATGTGTTCTTTGTTCCCCATGCCTCCCTGTTTGCTGTTTTTGTTTGGCCATGTGGCTGGCTGCAATTTTGTGCATCCAGCCATTGTGCCTTTGCCATAGGCTGGCATAGATGGATGTGATATCAGTTTAATAATATGCTTGAGGATCATTGTCGTATGTATGTTAAGAATTTTGATTTTGATGAACAGTGTTTATGTATTACACACACTTTTTTTTTCTTTAGCATCTCATTGCCTAATAATAGGTTTCTTCTCATCCTTCCATACAAACATCGGCAATTATCAATTTTTATTTAATTTTAATTTGAACTTTTTAATTTTGTAATTTTATTTTTTAATTTTATTTATTGCATTTTAATGTTTGTTTTACTTAGATTTTTTTGTAATTTTGATTTTTTTTTTTTTTCATTTTGCATCAGTCGATTTATCCACCATAGGTACACATATGCACAACAGCATTCCATTTTTTTTAGGTATAATTCCATTTCCTCCTGGACACCCTGGCTGTGGTGCACTGCAGACACATCAGCATCATTAATTTATTTAATGATTATTCTATTTCTCCCTGGAGCACATTGCCTGCCATAGGCGCACACTAACCTCCATGTTTTAGAAGATCATTATTCCATTTACCCATGCAGTTCCCTGAGGGCCACAGGTGTCTCCTTTAGAATATGTAGAAAGAAAGGAAAAAGCTCTATCTGCAATGTGTGTTATCCTGATGGGGACAGCTAGTCATTGTTGAACGTGACACAGAGGAGTCTGACATTGCTTTTCAACCTGCTCCAATGGATGTGGCACAGGTAGCACCACCAGCTCCCATATTTGCAAAGCCCCAGGTGAGAGCTGAACTAACCACTACCTCAGTAGAAGTATGCACTGCAGAGAGGCAATCAACGACATGCCCATCTACCTCCAGTTCTTCTTCAGGCTTTGGTAGTGGCCCAGTAAAAAACTACTCCTCCCTAGTTTGGGACTCTTGTACGATTAGCAAAGATGAGGAGAACATTGCAATATGCACCATTTGCCACACAAGTGTTCGTCGAGGTAAGCCTGGTTCACGTTATGATACTGGAGGACAAACGACCCATATGAAAAACATCACACAATCTGGTGGGAGGAGCACCTTAAAAAATTGCTGAATATGGCTGTGGTGGTGAAAGTGAGGCGAGCTGGGGAATATCAGTTATAAGTCCAATCACAGTGGGAGGTCATGATGAGGAAGAAGATGGTGACATCCTCATGCAAATCATCCCTGTCCCAAGCAGTGTGCCAGCAGGATCACCCTCTTCAGTGACTTCACAATGGCACAAGACTCAGAGTCAGATGGAGACACAACGGCATACAGTGATTGCCCCACCACGACGCGCACTGAGTCTGCCACTACCTACTTCTCAAACGCTGCCTGTGTCAGAGGCCCCAGAAAAGAAGAAAATACAGGCTAATATTATGGGCATGTTTAGGCAGGAGGGGCCCTACGACTGTAACCACCCAACGACACGCTTATACAATGGGAAGATGGCAAAAATGCTGGACCTCTTCCCCTTATCTTTTGTGGAAGGAGTGGGATTCTTAGAATTTGTGGCAGTCCTCTGCCCGAAATGGAAGGTTCCAAGTTGGATCTATTTTGCCAGAGTTGCTGTTCCAGCACTGCATCACTATGTGCTGCAATTGGTTGGACAAGCTTTGCAGCAAAGTGTTGTTCAAAGTGTTGTTCACACTATCCACCTGACGACAGACATGAGGATCAGTTATCAGGCGACTGATTACATGTGCATCACTGCACACTGGATCTCTTTTGTGGGGTTAAAGCAAAACATATCTACAGGTCTTGGCCCTGAAGAAAGTTTTAAGAGCATTCAGCGGCTTGCAACAGTGGCCATGTTAGCCATGGAGAAATCACATACAGCTGCAAACATCTTGTATGAATTTAGCAGCAAGGTGTCTGAATGGCTGCAACCTAGAGGTCTCAGAATTGGATTTATTGCCACTGACAATGGCAGTAACATAGTCAAGGCCATAGCAGAAGGTGGCTATTTCAGGGTTGTGTGTTTGGTCCATTGCATCAACCTGGTGGTGCGAGACTTTCTCAAAAAAGAAAACATAGTCAGCAACATACTGACCACCTGCAGAAGAATCTGCACTCATTTCATCCATTCTTTTAAAGCCCAGAAGTTGTGGATTATTCAACGTGCTAATAGAGTACTAGTTAAAGCTTTGATACAGGAGGTGCCAACACATTGGAACTCAACATATTACATGTTGCAACGTCTATTTGAGCAGTACAAATAGATCAATGACTATGTCATTTAAAGAGAAGGAGATGCAATTGGGAAAGCTATGACCATGGATGCGGACAAATGGGGCCTAGTCAAATGGCTGACACAGATGCTACTCCCTTTTGAGGTTTTCACATGGAAAGTTAGCAAGGAGCACAGTACAAGGGGCCAAGCTATCCCATTTTTGAATCTGCCACAGGAACAGCTAAAGAAGGTGTCTGAAAGGTTCACCCTCACAGGTGTGAATGGAAACACAGAAGCGCATGCCTTGGTTAAGAGTTTAATCTTTCGCTTGGCTTGGAATACAAGGTTGCAAAATGAAATCTTCCCCTCCAAAGAGTATGTCTGTGCCACACTGCTTGATCCACAACACAAAAAAATTATGCCCACTTACATTACTTTCTCTGAAGGGGATGTTTCAAAATACAAGAGGTGGATTGTTGAGCAAGTCGCAGACCTGGAAGAAAAACGGCTGGAACTTAGAGTCCCCAGAGTTCTGGGGTGCCCCCTTCAACTACCAGAGAGGGCAGTCTTGTCTGATAGCAGACAACAGCACCAGCAACCAGACACTGGCAACAACAGCAACAGAAGGATCGGACTCAAACTCTGCATTGTATAGGTATCAAATGGCAGGGCTTAAGTCCAGTGCAGAGGCGGTGGCAAAAGAGGTTGAGCAGGTAGCAGCACCAATGACTATCCAGAGGATGTTCCAGGAGTATCTGGATGATCCAAAAGAGGTCTAGGTAGATCAAAATCCATTGATGTATTGGTATGGGAAGATGCGCCAATGGCCAGAGCTCAGCAGGCTGGCAATAATGTATTTGGCTTATCCTTTCCCCAGTGTGTCTCCTGAACGTGTGTTCAGTGCAGCTGGTACAGTTGTTACAGTGAGAAGGACCAGTCTCTCATCTAAAACGTGGAGACTATGATCAAAATGAACCAACATTTCATACCACACAATTTCACCATTCCTCAAACAGCACGGGAGGAAGAGGATTGGTAAGAATCAAGTGTGTAGTATTTGGGATCACCCAACTTATACATATATCCCTGATCTCCCCCTCTTATGTCTGACAGCATGGCACCAAACATTCTGCCAATAGCAGCATCTTGCAATTCTTTAATAAAAAAGGTCCAGGCAAAATAGCGTAAATCAGGCAGGGATAAACCCCCTTTATCCTCCTTCCTATGTAGTTTCTTCCATGCTATCCGAGGACCTTTTGCGGCCCAAACGAAACTGCTAATTCTACCTTGCATTTTTGCTAACCACTCGTTCTTAAAGATTAGGGGTATTGCATAAAAAAAAAGTTAATTTTGGGAGGATAGACCTTTTAACCAGATTTATTTTCCCCAGTATAGTTAGGGGTAGGTGGGACCGGCTCGACATCAAGTTACAAGCCTCTTTCATTAGCTTAGGGAAGTTTACCTCCGGGAGATCCTTAATATCTTGTGTGATTTTAATGCCTAAATAGCTCATTTCTTTCTTAAATGAATTAGAGTCCTCTTCCAGGTTCCAGGCCATGAGCTGTTTTAGAGTTATTGACAGAGTAACCTGCAATCTGTCCAAATTTCAGGGTTAAGCCGTTAATTAATTGGACTCCCACATGTAAATCTGAGTTGTATACCATAAGGTAATCTGCATACAAGGCCGTCTTCTTCTACCAACCCTTATATCTAAAGGGGGTATCAATCCCTCATTTCTGATTTTTGTTGCCAAAGTTTCAATATATAGATGGAATAATAACGGACATAGTGGGCAGCTCTGCCTGGTCCCCCTCGAGATTTTAAAGGGTGCCGTAAGATTCCCATTTACCAAGACTCTGGCACACGGTGTTCGGTATATCACAGCTAGGGCTCCCGGTTTTATGGTATTTATTTTTTTGCCATTTCCGTCTGTATTTATCCATATTTATTTTTGGGGCATTTTATCTGTATTTATCCACATTTATTTTTCCCACAAGTAAAAGACGACGCTGCAGCTAGTATTTTTCCACATTTATTTAAATTGACAAGCAGTGTATTTGTGAGGGGGTGGGGCAAATGTTACTATTTTCGTTGGTGCATTGAAAATGACTTTTCTTGAGAAGCTATCACCAACAGGTGTGTGTGTGTGTGGGGGAAGTTCATGGGACTTTATTTCTTGTTTACTTATTTAAAAATGTATCTATTTAAAAATTATATAGACCGTATAATTGTAATTTTAAGTTTGTTTTGCCATGTCGGCATAATATCCAACTTAATTAACTAAACTGAAACTGCACGCTCAATAAAACATTAATAAATCCTGCTGTAGTGTGGGGAAAAAACTAGGGAAAACGTATTGGCTTTTCTAGACAAAGTATATATGAGATAAATAATTTTATGTAATGGTTCAGTGTGCATTTGAGATGTAATACAGTCCTGCACTGCAATGCAAGTGATCTATAGGAGGTGGAATGATACAAAATAACAGCCTATGGCCAGAGCTGAGAAGGAAATGGTCTTCTGTGAGCAGCCAGACCCCAGTCTGTCTAGATTTTAAATATTTGGTAACAATAGGTGTATAATTGGGGCACTGTTAAGCCGGGCCTAAAAAGAGCATATCTGGGCTTACTAACTGCATAATGTCTTCTGTACATAGGTAAGGGTGTCATAGCATAACCACCTACAGGGATCAGCGTTCATACTTAAGACAAGTACTGAGAACAGAATGATAATGATTGCTAGGGGTGTCCTTCCCTCAGAACACCTCATCACAGTAGAAACAAGAGACTTTGCTACTAATCCCGGCTTCCCAACTAGGCCGTATTTCCGTGCTCCTGGGCAAGTCACTTCGGCTCCATACCTCCCCTGACGAAACTCAGTTAATCTATTGTAAAGGGCACTTAAAAAAAATCTTTTCCTTTTGGATAATTTGGATATGGGAACTGGAGTACGGAGGAAAATAACGCTATGTCTGTCATGATGTCACCGGACCTGTAACTAATTAAACATCTGTTTTTTCAAAACTCCCCATGAGGCTGAATGCATGCTTCGCAGCACATCTTAGGCATGGCGATCTTTCTCTTTCACAATACCTCCCCCCTACATTGTGTGTGTGTGGCAGCCCGGGCTGAGACAGCTTCCCGGGCACACACACAGCCGCACCCGAGTACTTCACAGGTCTTTAAAAGACCATTCACTTGTTAACGAGGCTTTGTTTAAATTCTGATGACACCATTCTGTGAGCAATCACCATACCATCCTGTTTTTCAACTCTCTGCTGGAGCACGGCAGCGTTGCAATATGTGCTAGTGTTTTCCCGTTTTTACATATAAATACAGACAAAGGAAAACTTGTTTTCCGTCTGTATTTATATGTAAAAATCCGTTTAAACGGAAAACCGGGAGCCCTAATCATAGCCAATACCCTACAAAAATAATTGCCTAAATTATATAACTCTAACATTGCTTGCACATAGTGTCGTGTAGTTCCTATAGTACCCATGCAGGACCTGCGCATTTGTATAACATAAGCTGTGGGCTTGGTGCCAGACTGACTCTGTGCACCCTCACGCGTATGTTAGATTGTTTTGCATTAGCTAGCTCGCTGTGCCACTAGTGTCTCCTCTTATCGGGGAGAGATTAGTTTCTGGCAACCTTAGATCATGACAACCCTGATTCCCTCAGAATCGTGGAAAAATATACTACCCTTCACTCAGTCACTCGTGCTCACTTATTCGGTTTGTCTCAGAGAGTTACACAGAATAAACAGTCAGGCGTTTCAATAAGTATTTATTGAACAGTTGTTATTCTAGTGTAAAATATATGTGCTGCGGTAACCAGCAGACAATAGCAGAGATATATTATCAGCAGTACGATAAAAGCAAAGGGATAGAACAGTTCTACCATATTGCGATAATCATGGATACATACATGAATATAAGAGCATTATGCAAGTGCGCGTACTCCTACGATGCCTACCTAGATGTACCTGAGTGTACCTGAGTGTATCTAGCATATGTGTGTAGGTCTTAGAAGCTAAGAGCCAAGAATCCTTCTAGGATTTAGTCGAACCTCCATACCTGAATAGAGAGAGTGTGGGACCCCGTCCTGGTCTCGAGTTGGACACCCCGTCCGGGTTGTGTCAGACCACTGTCAGCTTGAGCGATTGCATGCAGGAGCCTCAGCGTCTCTGGTCAGTGTGTCAGCATGGAAGTCTCGGTTCCCTCTGTCTTACCGGGGCAAAATGTGGTGTATTTATTCCCTAAAGAGTCTTGGTCCTCAGTATGGTTTGTATTGGACATGAGGAAGACGTCAGGGGTGAACTTTGTACATATATATTATGCACGTGGTGTATTCTTAGAAAGCCATGCATAATTAATGAGTACAGTGAGGGCCTGTGTGTGGGAAAAACCCTGCTGTATTCAAAACCACAGGATAGATAACGTTCAGCCCTCGGAGCTCGTTGTGTACTAGCTGGAACCAATGTAGGTGAAAGATCATGCCTATATAAGGAATCATGACTATAATAGGACATGTACAGTTATGACCATAATTGGGCATATGCGGCTATGACCAAAATAGGGCAAGTACGAACGGGTCTACATTAGGGCCTCTATGCGGGATATAACACCCACTCCTCTTCCGAAATGGATAAAAATGACCATACTTAAAATCTGGACAATTTAAAAAAAAAAAAAATTAAAAGCAAGTAAAAACATGGTTCTAAAAAATCGTTAAAAATGAGGTGTTTAGGAGGAAAAATTATGAAAATTCAGCAATTTCTATTGTCACTTGAAAAATCTATATTGTCTCTTTATAAAAGTTGCATCACCATAAGCAGGAGAAGGCCATACTTTTTTTCAAGCGAAAGTGTCAATGTAAGAAAATGTTCCAAATTTAGATAGTTTGTTTTGAAACGAGCAAAGAAGCCGAATTCTTTCCCAGGACGCGATGAGCCAATTCGAGATTAAGTGTCCTGGCTGGGAAGCACAACATTATCGGTGTTAGCTGCTGCAGACGACAAATCCAACGCCTCACAGAGAACGTCAATTGCACATAGATGGAATGTAGCACTGCCAACAGACGGAGCTGCGGCAGCTTGTGCGGCAGTTGTTACCTGGGTGCCCTTGGAGGAGTCACCTAACCCAGCAGGAGCAAACGGCACCTGTGGATTCTCCAGGAATGCGTTCATCAGAATTGGAAGCCGCTGAGGACAACGCAGAGCATGGGCCTTTATGGGGTCCAGTTTTGCATCCGTGTCCGGAGGCGCATCCGATGGAAACGTTCGACAGAGATCCAACGTGCATTCTTCCCCGCAGAACAGGCATCAAAGAACAGGTAAGATGCAGTCTACCCAGACTGGTCTGAATGATAGAAACCAGGAGGCATTGAGTTCTCTCAGGCAAGAAATGCCCAGAAGTCGTACCATGCGTTCACGGTATTTCCGCTCCAGGAGCGTGTTCACCATTCCCTCGGGAAGTGGGCCGTCCATTGTGTAGCAGCAATATTACAATCAGGATTCCTGCGATTAGGAATACGATGAGCGGGAATCCTCCAAATACACTTCCCAATACGGAGTGTATAAAATTTGGGATTACTCCGAGGACTGTCTGAAAGGTGTTTAACAGTCTGGACCCTATGGTCTTAAATAGGTGTACAATTCCGCTTGTATCAGACATATTGAAGATACGTCCCACCATTTCTGCGAAATGAATGGGGCAGTTTGTACGTATGAGTGCCTGTATCTCGGTCGAGGTCCTTGCAATTTGAAGTTCATAGGTTTCTCGAGCGGAGGTTAAGGGCACGGGTCGCTGTAAAAGCATGGCTTTCAATCTGCTCAGAGTATCAAACTGTATAAATGAAACATTCAGCGAAGGCCATAGCGGCGCCTCCCTGACTGTGTTCAGTGGTGGAAACAATACTTGCATACAGCAAGTAACCCTGGAGTTAACAGTGACCAGATATGCGACGCCCGGAAGCATCCCACAAGAACCTTGATCATTTAACATTAAGTAACTCCCATTCGAGAGCAGCTGGAAAACCGGCGTGATCATGGCCGCTGGGGTCCCTGACATGTGACAAGACAAGTTTGCTACTGAACCACTGCAGGCTCCGTGTAGAGAAATATCCTGACACATGAGAGAACCGCTTAAAGCGTTCTTGCAGTTTGTACCACTCAGATACACTTCTCGATCCCCATTCCGGCATCAGTATCTATATGGTAACTCCCAAGTTTCCTTGATGTATCCCTTACCCATTTTCACATATTTTCCTGCCTGCCTTTGCTCAAGGCAATATTGGAACTGAAAAGTAGTGACCGGCAGAGTGATCTGGCCATGAATTAGCCATTCTGTTGATGGTGATTCGGCTACAGTGAATGGTAACCTTTCCAGTTTCTCAATACGCAGCATTGTATATTTGGCTCCCCTTTGTGCCATTTCTGTCTGTTTATCAGTTAGATTGTATTCTGAAAACAGAGACGTGGTGTTTATAAAACTTCATGGCACATAGCCTGCACGCAAAGATTGTAGCGTATAGCTTAACATCATAATACAACGTAGCTGAGATTGCCCGTGTTGTAACAAGGCCAGATCTTGTTCTAATATGTCGATTGTCGAGGACACAATGTTGCCTAAGGAGTAAATCCTGGAGGTCAAAGTGGTTAACCCATTATCCACTACAGCTAATGCCTTTTCTAGGTTAATACGGTCTATCTCCCGTATCCTTTCTGCGGCCTCTTGTTGAGATATTTTCCAGTTTTCATTATAGTAGGCATAAAAGCCTGCATATATGAAACATTTCTGACGTTGTTTCCTGGGACCTAGTAGAAAATCTCTAAGCTCCATGTCAGGTGTGAGTAAGGTCAAGTGGTGCTTTACCTCTGTGAGTGTTGAGGTCTCTAGCCAATCAAGGCACAACTTCCCAACACTATAGGATGTCACTACCCCTGGGTGTTGTCTTTGTACATAGCGTGGGTCTGGCCTATGGATACTAAACCCTTCGGTTGTATTCATAAATCTTAATTGACAGGTGTTTGTGTCAATGGGCCAAATCAGCCATTTTGTCCAATCAGGATCTGATCTGTTGTACCGGAGAATGTCATCTAATCCTACCCCTTGTGTAGATGAATTCTGCCCCCCACCCATCTGTGATGGTGTAGGAAACCCTGGTGTGTTCATTTCCTTGCCTTTGGCTAATCCAAGACAGGATGTCTGTTGCACAGTTTCATTCAGAAATAAAATCTGCTGCGGAATGATGCATGCTCTAAAAAGTGCTTCTATTCCCTGGACTTGCCAGTCCCTAGAACCCCAGATCGATTTGGAATCTATTGTGTCTTTCCATAGATCGAAACCCTGTTTAGACAACTGGTTCAGAAAGGATGCAGAGTAAATATGTTTGGTGTTAGTTAACATAATTTTCTGAGCTGAAATTTTCTCCATTTTATAATAAAATGACTTTGGGTCGGATGTGTTAAACCCTGAGAAGTATGTGAATTTCTGTGCAAATGCTTGTGAACTACCTTTTGGCGGTGTTGGGCAGTGTTCCCACTGGTGGTACTCAAATACATTTCTAGGTGTTATAGATTTGTGCAAGAAATGATGACCAGATTTCTGGTAACAGTACGATGTATCATAGTCTGAAGTATCTTCTAAAATTTCATTGTTCGGAAATGCAGCTGTTTTTTCTAAATCAGACATCATAGCATTTACAGTTTCAGTGTCCCAATCATCAGGAAATGTACTAGAGGTAATGAAATCACTTAAAGAAATTTTAAATACATGTTTCTGTTCAGTCGGACCGAATACATCATAATCAATTTTGTCCCATACTATACCGTCCGGTATAGGAACTGCTGTGATGTTCACTGAAGACAAGTCTCTTGGTTCACGATGTGAAGACTGGTGTGGTTTTAAAATCAAATTGACTCTTTGGGCTGTAGAGCTCTGTTGGAGGTATCGTCCATTAATAAGCATACTAAAAGTTATTATTAAACATAGCCACAAAAGAAAAAAGAAAACCCCAGTGATATACCATAGTTCAATCCAAGGTGACACCAGGTAAGTCTTTCTAAAAAAGTTCAAAAAGTAAATGAGTTTTTGTTGGAGTGATTTTTTGGCTGGCGTCGTTTCCAGTTCGCTTGGATCTAGTGAAAACGTATCAAAGTTAATGAAATAGCCAGAAGCAGTTCGATCAATTGTTGGAATTGCAACGGGATTTGTTGAAATCGGATGTTGCTCTTGACGAGGCATGTTGACGTAGATGTCTGTATTAGGTCTTATTGCAACTCGGTTGTTAAGTTGATTTTCATTTTGAAGATGAATTTCTTGTTGAAGTGGAACGAGTTCCATAGCATTGTTGCTTAGTCCTTCATTCCGTACAGGTGGCTCTTCAAACATGATGAGTCTTTCTGTTTGAACTTCTTGGATTGTAGCGAGAGGAGGGCGTCTGCTACTGTGGAGTCCACGAGGCCTACTGTTTAGTATCGGCCACATAGTGTGGTTTGATTAAGTCGATTGAGACAAATCCTTTCTCCTTTTTTCCGGCAAGAGGCGGCAGAAGTACAGTTCTTGTGCCGTGGATTGCAAGGACCGGTACAGGCTTTCTGTAAGATGGCCCAAATTCTTTCTTGTCAGCAATCTTCTCTCTGACTAGATCCCCGATTTTTGGGATCCAGATAGGTCTTGCCTTTACTGCCTTGACTTCCTCAGTGGTGGCCTGTTTCTGGAGCACATTACTTTGTTGTCTCCTGGATTTGTTTAGATCCTGTAAAACAGCCAAACGATCATGGATATTAAATGGTTTTTCATCCGCCACTGTGCCTTCACAATCAAGATCAGGTACCCACATTCTCATCCCAAATAGGACCTCATAAGGAGTGACACCTCCTAGAGAGCTTCTTGGCTGATTATTGAGCGCGCGCTGTACCCCATAAAGGTGATCGACCCATCTACCGCCCTTGCCTAATACCCTAGCTTTTAGAGATTGCTTTAAGTCTCGGTTCTTCCTCTCCACAACAGAATTTCCCTCGGGATGATATGGAGAGGAGTACCGCAATGCTACGCCCATTCCTTCCATGGCCTCTTTGTAAGCCCGAGAGCTAAACGCCGGACCACGGTCAGAATGTAACGTGCCAACTGCGTATGTGCCGATAAAGACTCGCAAATCTTTTATAACAGTTCGAGCGTCAGCCGAGCGCTGAGGCCAAACCCATAGGAATCTAGAGCAGGAATCCACTGCAACAATGATATATTTCTTGGACCCATCAGATTGTAGGGGTCCGCAGTGGTCCAAATACACACATGCGAGAGGTTTGTCTGGTTTCAGTAATGGTGTCTGCGCTGGGCGTGTTACGGTGGAGCCTTTCATCTGCTGGCAGATGTCGCATTTCAAGACATAGTCTTTGGTCTGCTTTGTTAACCCTGGCCACCAGTAGCGCTGTTTCAGTAAAGAAATAGTCGCTGTAACGCCTGTATGTGCAGAACCCAAACCCTCGTGTGCCGCTACAATTAAGCCTAGCCTACGATCCATATTTGGTATTACTCTATCCCCCACTCCAGGAATCTGAGCATATGGAATGTTTTGTGCATCTAACTTTTAGGAGTACTTGAGTGAAATTTGTTTAGGTACTGCTGTGCTGCCTTTGCTTGAAGCATTGACAGCTACCACTATCTCGCCGTCTACCCTCGTCTTTGAACGAGTAACTGCAGTACGGCAGCTGTGCGAACAGCCCCCTTTGCAGCTTCATCAGCCAATGAATTCCCTTCAACGTAAACGCCATCACGCTGATGACTCAGTGTATGTATCACGTGAGCCCTTGGTAGTTCGTTTCTCAACTCCACTACCTGTTCCCATAGCATTTTATGCTTAATTGTGCCACCCTTTGCATCTTTGAACCCGTTTTGTTCCCAATGATGCAGATATTCATTGTATGACTGTACACAGTAAAAGGAATCACACACAATAAGTGTGGGGAATTCGTGATCCGTATTTATTAGTGCCAGAATTAGTGCTTTGAGTTCTGCCAACTGAGCCGTGCAGTCTCCTAGAGATTGCGTTTTAGTGCAACTCGGATGGAACTTTCCATCGTGCATGCGACCTTTACAATCGCACACGCCGCGCTGTAAGCTTGCTTACTCCCTATGGCTGCTTGAGCAGAACCGTCAGTGTAAATAATGTATTCATACTGATCTAGAGGCAAAATTTCATATGGTAGAGGATATTCTTGTTCGTATTGCAGGAATGCCTGTGTTTTTAAACTTGGATCAAATCTGTATTCAACATCCATTGCAGTAAGAGAATTAGCCCATTGTATCCATCTTGGATGTAAGGCTTTAGCATTTGGAATGCTAGCTTTTGTAACAGCTTCTAAAGCTGGTACTGGGGTCACGACAATTATGCGTTTTCCCTGAGCCAGAGCTCTTTCTCTTGCTACAGTGGTCTGCACTGCTGTCAGGATTTTTCTGTTGAAGTGAAACGCATCTCTGCGTTTGTGTACAGGTGTGATTTGTATGCGATTGGTACTGTTTCACCTTCATTAAAAGTTAAATAAGTGTACCCGCATTGACCCGCTATTACTCGGATCACTAAGTTCTGTACGTTTACACGTGTCTGTAAATGTTTAGAAGCTATCATGTCTTCCTGTAGGGAACGCAGGATATTTGTGTGTTCCTGTGTCCATTGTCTTACTGAAAAATCAGGTTTTATTAAGTCATAGAAAGGTTTTACTCTTTCCGCGTAATCCAAAATGTATGTTCGACCAAAATTTAGGAATCCCAGAATTGATTGTAAATTCTTTAATGATTTTGGAGGTTGGAGCAGCGCACACTTTTCTAAAAAGTTAGCTGCCAGGCTTTTTCCCTCACTTGACAGCTCGTATCCTAAAAATAGGACATTGAGGTGGGCAATTTTTGATTTTTTGAAATTAAATTTATAGCCCTCAGAGGCTCACCCTGGTCAAGTGCCTCGGTAAGTCATCGTCCGTCAGATAAATATCATCTACATAGGACAATGCTTCTTCATCCAAATTTTGGAGTAACTCTGTTACCCTTGCTGAAAACCCCGGGCTATTCTTATACCCTTGGGGGAGTCGGCGGAATTGCCGTTGAGACCCTAACGCACTGAATGCGGTTAGATACCTGCTTTCAGGCGCTATATTTTGGCAGAAAAATCCATTTGAGATATCAAGTGTTGTTTTGTATTTTTTCCGCACAATGTTATTCATTAATGCGGCACTGTGTGCATTTTGAACTGCAAATGTCTTTGTGCAAGTGTTTAAATGTCTGTAATCTAAAACTAGACGATATGTATTGTCAGGTTTGGCTACGGGGAACAAAGGATTGTTCATAGGTGAACTGTAATTTTCTATCACCCCCTGGTATTCAAGTTGGTCTAGAATCTCCCTGACTTGTTTTTTAGCTTCCTGCTTTATAGGGTATTGCCTTTGAGCATTTGGGGAAACTTTTAACGGGATCACGTGGTGGGTTGACTCCTCATCCCAACCAGCATGATTTTTGTACAATGCTGGAGCTAGGGCAACCGCCCACTCCTGCGCATATGCATGTTTTAGGTGAATGGGAATGAGGTCGGAAAAGGCTGGAAAAATTATCGTTTCTCCCCTAGGGCACTCCATGACGAATGCTGGCGGCCAGTCTTGTTCTGCTAATAGAATGTCATAGCCAGATGACAGATTTTTCCAAAAGAGAGCTTTAACTTTCCTGGGTTTATCCCCCGCCATCCGGAGTGTTATCTCCTGTAACTTATGTGGGACACTTACCTGAGTATCAGGTGTTTCCACCGTGATATACTCACTTAACTCCGCTGTCACCAGAAATTCCTTCAGGTTCTGGCGAGCTATCGTTACTTCTGCCGCGATGTCTAGCATCGTCAGAGCCCACTCCTCGTTCAGAAGCTGTGTCCTCAGAATTCTGGGCATGTCTGATCTTGAGACCTGCTACCTTCTTATTTTTGAACTGAAGTTTTAATTTTTGTTTATCCTCTTTTTTAGGTGCGTAGTCCGCAGGGCGTTGCGTGTCTCTGGACTTTGTACGCTCCTTTGACTGTCCTTCCCTCTCGGAGTTTTGTGATGAACCCTGAAAGGAACGAGAGGAATGAGTATCAGTATCCTGATACCTGTCAGGTTTTTTTATATTATCCCTATTCCTGAGGTTATACCTCCTTTCAGAGGGCTCCTGTTGAGGAGACCTACCTCTGGATTGGGATCTGTTGTCTTTAGACTTCTGTTGTTTTTTATTTTCCCACTTCTTTTTAGAAGAAGTAGGTGTCTGCTTTATAGTGTCCTTTTCAGGACTGCCCACCAGTTGTGGTTTTAATGCTTTCCCACCCAAACTGTCTCTGCCTAATTCTGCATATGCAGTTTCAATTATTTTGGGTAGTTCGTGTTGTTGATCCTCTGGACCGAACTCCCTTAGGCGTTGGCGGATCGCCACTGAAGCTGCTTCCCCCTTAATGTTAGCTAGTATTATGGCTGAGACCTGTTTAAAATTGTTTAGCAACTTCATCCCTAAATTAAGGGCAGGCTCTGCTCCGTACTCATTTTGTATCTGTTTTAATACTTCAGGTACTACTGCTATTGAAGGGATACCATGTGTTCTGGTATATATGGCAGCAAAGACTGAACCCCAAGAGGTGCAGTCCTCTACTTGTGGTGTAAGACCCATGGGCAAGCAGATTGTTAGAATTCTGTGTTTATCACAGGTGGTAGTATTCGGGAATACTGCTTCAAGCTGAGTTATTTTCTGAGCTATCCAGAATGGGATTTGTTTGCGTTTTGCTGGTATTTTGCCCATTATCGCATGTAATGTTTGTGGAGTTATTTTATTAACTGTACTCTGGACTAGAGTATCTTGTGCTGGTGCAGGCTGAACTGTTAAAGTCCTCATCACAAATTGTGTGAGGTTTCTGTAGATTTTAATTAAATCTCTGTGTTGTACGAGTAAGTCTGGCTGTGGCATTGTGTTAATATCAGGATGCGGTGTGTACACCGCTAATATGGGCCATGTGGCTCCTGCCCCTCCGAGCAGGCCTAATCTTGCTCTTCCATGTACGTGGGGTAGGGTGCCTTTAAACCAGTAATTATGCTCCTGGTAAGTGAGCGGGACCTTTAACTCCTCAAAAGGAGTATAGTCCGCTGGTGTTTCACCTTCTTGGTAGTAGTGAAATACATTTGTAACTGCATTCGCTGCTGGGAATGTAACCCAAGAATAGAACACCTCTGTTTTATTGGATTCGTGTGCCTCGATCACCAAAATTATATCACCATCCCTGGCTCTTAAGCCGTGTTCTAGAAGTTTTATGGTGACTGCCCTTCTGAAATTTGGTGCAATTTGTATTGCATCTTCAGGGTCTTCTTCTAAACCGAAGAGGTCTGTTGTAACCCTCCCTGTTGCGTTTGTTTCTTCCACCATTTTTAATTGGAAGAAGGGATGTTAAAGAATTTTTAAGATAAGGTGTAAAATGCACAATTGTAGGAACTATATGTCCATCAAGCTTGAATAACCAACAGCCAATAAATAGTATTCTCGTACTACTCAGCTGCGG
The DNA here is from genome assembly GCA_963921515.1 of Calotriton arnoldi. Classification (NCBI taxonomy): domain Eukaryota; kingdom Metazoa; phylum Chordata; class Amphibia; order Caudata; family Salamandridae; genus Calotriton; species Calotriton arnoldi. The sequence goes on from CAWUFW010016057.1 coordinate 234,601, forward strand.
CGGATTTTGTGCCCACCCACTCCAGACGTCTCTGGGGTTTTGTGAGTAGGTTCTCTGAGAATAGCACGACTGAACTACTCAGATTCTACTGTTAAATACGTACCCAACCAACGTTGGGCGCCATGTCGTGTAGTTCCTATAGTACCCATGCAGGACCTGCGCGTTTGTATAACATAAGCTGTGGGCTTGGTGGCAGACTGACTCTGAGCACCCTCACCGCGTATGTTAGATTGTTTTGCATTAGCTAGCTCGCAGTGCCACTAGTGTCTCCTCTTATCGGGGAGAGATTAGTTTCTGGCAACCTTAGATCATGACAACCCTGATTCCCTCAGAATCGTGGAAACAATATACTACCTTTCGTTCAGTCACTCGTGCTCACTTATTCGGTTTGTCTCAGAGAGTTACACAGAATAAACAGTCGGGCGTTTCAATAAGTATTTATTGAACAGTTGTTATTCTAGTGTAAAATATATGTGCTGCGGTAACCAGCAGACAATAGCAGAGATATATTATCAGCAGTACGATAAAAGCAAAGGGATAGAACAGTTCTACCATATTGCGATAATCATGGATACATACATGAATATAAGAGCATTATGCAAGTGCGCGTACTCCTACGATGCCTACCTAGATGTACCTGAGTGTACCTAGCATATGTGTGTAGGTCTTAGAAGCTAAGAGCCAAGAATCCTTCTAGGATTTAGTCGAACCCCCATACCTGAATAGAGAGAGTGTGGGACCCCGTCCTGGTCTCGAGTTGGACACCCCGTCCGGGTTGTGTCAGACCACTGTCAGCTTGAGCGACTGCATGCAGGAGCCTCAGCGTCTCTGGTCAGTGTGTCATCATGGAAGTCTCGGTTCCCTCTGTCATACCGGGGCAAGATGTGGTGTATTTATACCCTAAAGAGTCTTGGTCCTCAGTATGGTTTGTATTGGACATGAGGAAGACGTCAGGGGTGAACTTTGTACATACATATTATGCACGTGGTGTATTCTTAGAAAGCCATGCATAATTAATGAGTACCGTGAGGGCCTGTGTTTGGGAAAAACCCTGCTGTATTCAAAACCACAGGATAGATAACGTTCAGCCCTCAGAGCTCGTTGTGTACTAGCTGGAACCAATGTAGGTGAAAGATCATGCCTATATAAGGAATCATGACTATAATAGGACATGTACAGTTATGACCATAATTGGGCATATGCGGCTATGACCATAATAGGGCAAGTACGAACATGACCATATTAGGGTAAATATGAATACGTCCATTTTAGGGCATGTACGAACGGGTCTACATTAGGGCCTCTATGCGGGATATAACAATAGACCCAATTCACCTGATCAAATGCCTTTGTGGTGTCTAAAGTGATTACTCCCAGGGGTACTTTATGTGTAGTGGCCAAATCATTTGCTTCTTTTAAATTGAATGTCATCTCATGTATTCCTCTCCCTCTTATGAAGCCCTTCTGATCTTCATGAAGAAGGTCCCCCACTACTCCATTCAATCTCTCTGCCAGAATTTTAGCAAATATTTTATAAACGCTTTTCAACAGCGATATAGGTCTATATGACTCGCATATTTTTGAAGACTTCCCTGGATTTAAAATGAAAGTCACTATGGCCTCATTCCATGATGCAGGCATTTCTACACCATTCTTAAATATCTCTACAAACAGCTTAGTCATGATCTGGAGTAAGGCATCTTCTAATAACTTGTATATATCTGTTGGTAACCCATCCGGGCCTGCTGCTTTGCCCATCTTTCCAAACCTAATTGCGCTCTTAACTTCTAGGGGCGTTATACTACTGTTAATAACAGTGCTTGTATCCACACTGATACAGGGTGGATTATCCTGGTTCAGCCAGGCCTTAACCTCTTTCTCAGTGGTCACTAACCCTTCCTGATATAACTCCTTGAAATAATTCTGAAAAGCTTTCTCGATATCCTAATGGTTTGTGAGCAATGCCCCTGTATTATTATATTTAACTTCTTTTATGATGTTTCTCACTTGCTCTGTCTTAGCTTACCAGGTGAGCAGATTCTTGCAATTTTCTCCATATTCAAAATGAGATATTGTATTAGCCTCCCACCTATTTCTTAACCTATCTTCCACTAATGCCTCCAATTCAACATTTAAATTTTGAAGAGAGGCTTATAGTTGATCTTTATCATCCGATACACTGACCAATTCCTGTTCCAGGGCCTGAATTTGAGTTTCCAACTTCCCCACGTCTGTTATGTGCTTCTTTCTTTTAAACGCTAACATACTGGTAATTTTCCTCCTTAAAAAGGCCTTGTATATGTGTCCCAGATCACCCCCACAGGAGCACTATCAAGTTTAATGTTGAAGAATTCCTCTGTCTCTAACCTAAGTGCCTTTATAGCTGCCTTATCCTGCAGCAAGGTGCGATCCATGGTCCATTTTCTATGGCCTGGCCTAGTAGACAGTTTCATAGCTAGTAAAACTGCAGAATGATCTGAAAAATAGGCCCCTACCTGTGTAATTTCTTGAACGTGCTTTTTATTCTCTGATCAACCAGAAAAAAGTCTATTTTGGATTGATGTCCGTATGTTTTGTTATTGTATGTGAAGCCTTTTCTAGATCCCATCCTCTCTCTCCATATATCACATAGTCCTAGCTGCTTCATAGAGATTTTGATTTGGAATAACATCTTGTTGTTCATTGTTGACCTGCTTTTAACTGACCGGTCTAGTGCATTATCCAAGATCACATTAAAATCACCCACCAGGATAACGGGATCAGAGAAATTTAGTAAGTTAGTCAACATTTCTCTAAATGGCCCCACATCATCAATGTTTGGCCCGTAATAACCCACAAAGGTAAACTTTGGTGGTAAATCCGAAGTTTTGCAATGACCCATCTACCAGCTTTATCCCCTATGCTTTCTTCCATGGTGATGTGTGGATTTTTTTTTATCAGTATCGCCACCCCTTTCATATTGGAGTGGTGGCTGGTACAGGCTACTCTCTGCACCCATCTCCTAGAATCAAGCAATTCTAAACATTCACTTTCGGTTAGATGGGTTTCCTGTAGGATAATAATATGCGCTTGAACATCCTTTAAAAACTGTAAAAGCCTTTCTCTTCTTCCTTTCACCCTCAGGCTATTAACATTCCAGGATAGTATTTCTATCTGAGCAATCTGGTCCCCATCGATTTTCTTCTGGCTGTAAGAGTTAACCCTAATAATAATATAACATCTTCTACCGAGATTCAAAAAGAATGTTTAGTTATTGAGGACTTTTTTTGCTTTTTTTCCATAATGCTCCCCACCCAGTGCCCCTACCCCTAATTATACCTATAAACCTCCCCCCAACCCATCCCCAGGAGAACCCTCCTTTTCTTCTTGTTGCATAAGGCCTGTGGGGCCGTTCCAGTTGAGATTTAACCCAAATTTTTGCTTACACGGCCTAGGTCATAAAGCTATCATAAAAACCGATGGTGAAAAGGGTATACAGGAGGAGAAGGGAGAGCATGCAAGAGAAGATGGTGCTAGCCTCTGAGATGATCTTTATAAATTCATCCACTTCCTCATGTCGTCTGTTATGCATCTTGTTCTTGTACATCACTCTAAGAGAAGTGAGAAACCTTAACTGTGCTGTGGCTCCCAACTTTTTCAACGACTCCAACCTTTTCCCTAGTTCCCATTGCTTATTTGCGGTAATCTGGGAGATATCTGATCTGATTTTGAAACTTATATCATCGACCCTGAGAGACTTTGTTTTCTGAGCTTTTAACAGAATACCCTATTTTATATTGTAGGTATGAAAATTAACCAAGATCTTCCTGGGCTGAGTTCTGTTGGGATTTAACCTATAGGGATCTCTGTGTATCCTCTGAATGTCCTTAACAATATCTTATTCTGAGATTTCAACTTGGGTCCCTAGCTTAATCAGTCTTGCAACAAATGATTTCACATTATCACGTTCTGCCACTTCTGGAATTTTCAAAAGACGGAGGTTATTTCTCCTCTGATTATTTTCTAAAGACTCTAACTTCCCTTGCAGACCTTCATTTTCTTTCAGGAATCTAATACCTTCCTTATTGGTTGCAATCTGAGATGTTAACTCCTTAACTGAACTCTCCAACACATTAGTCTTATTTGCTAGGTCATCCAACTTATTTTCCAGATTATCACAAGCCGTTTGAATATCTTTCAGATTTAGTTCCGAGATCTTGAATCTGCTCCTGATTTATGTAGTTCAAGTCTGAATTAGACCTCCAACCGACTGGTTTGATGACTGGGTTAATGTTGCTTCAGTTGCTGGGATTATAGAACCTACAGAATTCTGTGCTGGCAGCGTTTCCCCCCAAGGGGGTAGACTGACAACACTTATCTCCACACAGGACTTGCCTACTACTGACCCAGATGTCTGGGAATGGGCGACCGCATCCTCCCCGACCTCTGAGTCTTCTGTAGCTAGGACCTGGTATCTATTCAGGCTTGTGATGTCTACCGCCCCTCCCATTGCCATCTTGCTCTTAGGTGGTTTTATAACTGAATCTATAAAAGGTGCGTCTCAAGGTCCTACAGAGTATGGCTACATTATGGTTTTGGATCAGGAAGGAGACTAAACTTACCTATTATAGCAAGTTAGTGCCCATTTGGAATGCACCAGGCTCTCCTGAATGGACCAAGGATAATTTGGCATCCCCTCTAAAAGTTGCAGACCCAGTGAGGTGGGAACATTTGGTGAAAGGGTGAGCTGATTTATTTCTTGGGGTAAACTTGTGGAGTCATCCAACAATAAGGTCTCAAAGTTTAAATATCTTCAAGTACAAAGCTGGCTACAGATACCAGGAGCGGATATAGGACCATCGAACGATTTAGAGAACAGCTTAAACCAGGGGTCACTAAGAATGAAAGAAGTCTCCAGATGGTATTGGCTTTTGGTGGACTTATCTGATGGTGTTTTTGGACTGCCAGATGAGCTGTAGAAAAGTTGCTTGCCGGAGATACAGTTAGATGATTTTTATGGCAAGTATCTTTTAACATTCTTTACACTACAGTACATTCAGCCAAGTTAAGGAGAAATCACCTTTTTTGCTCTCATAGGGCATATTGGACCCCTTTAAAGCTATCAAAATTGGGAAATGGAAGCGTGCCGAGATGCGCATTTGTGGCTTAGAAAAACTGATGATGTCTACATGTTTATGGAGTGTCCAGGGGTCCAAACATTTTGGGCTAATGTGAGTAGGTGTATAACAAGTATTCTTGACATGGCAGTCCAGGTAAGCCTATCTCTTATAATGTTTGGGCTGGTAGCACAATATAATATGAAAGTTTGAGTAAGGACAAAAAGATTGATTTTAAATTTAATCCTCCTTGCTCGGAGGGAGATTTGCAGAGAATGGATTAGTAATTTCTCACCTATGGTTTTAGACTGGGTAAATTCCATCAAGTATATTATCAAGTTAGACAGGGTAGTAGTGAGAATGAGAAATTAAGTTTGGACTCCAGTATTGAGATGGTTAGAGTTAGAGGGATAGACGTATACCGAAATAACATGTATTAGGGGACGGTCCAATGATTACACCTCTTTTTGGTCTCTACTTCTTTCTTTATGTTTTGCTATTTGGTCTCGATGGCCATGGCAGAAGACTAAGAAGAAAATGGGATTTTATCCCTTGGGTATGAATGATCTTCCATGGAAAGGGCGCACACAGAGGGAGATTTCAGAGGTTTAACCTAAGGCGAATGAGGACTACAAAATGTGTTAAAAAATAAAAAAGAATCAAGTGTGTAAGCTGGCCAGCTTCTGGGTGAACCACCTGAGTTTGAGGACAAACTGTACTTCCCAGACTGATTATGCCAGTGCCACCATAGAACTTTTTAATTATTTCTCGTTGAACTTCTTTCTTTGCAAAAAATGTAGCTAGTGGAAAATTATTCTTGTGTCAGATTTATGCTGCCCCACCATTTTTTAGTCACATATATTGCCGGATTGCAGTTGGACCAGTGTGCAGTGAAGAAGCCTCCACAATTCTTTCATGACATTGGAGGTAATACCTGCCTCCCTCGCATGCCTGTCCTTTTTTGCATCACTTTGCAGGGCTGCCTCAGAGGATCATTGATTCACAAGAGTGCCAATACCAAATTCCAGTGGGTTGTGTACCTACTACCTAACCTACCCGTGCTTGGATTGGAGGAGGTAACAACAACTATTGCAACTATTGCATACAGAACGCCTCCGCACGCCTCATCCTCGACATACCCCGCCACACCCACATCACTGCCCACCTGAAGGACCTGCACTGGCTCCCAGTCAAGAAGAGGATCATCTTCAAGCTCCTCACCCACGCCCACAAAGCACTACACAACACCGGACCAGCATACCTCAACAAGCGTCTCACCTTCTATACCCAGAATCGCCCGCAGCGCTCCGCCAACCTTGCCCTCGCTGCCGTGCTACGCATCCACAGGACCTCCACCGGCGTCAGATCCTTTTCCTACCTCGCGGCCAAGACGTGGAACACCCTCCCCACACAGCTGCGTCAGACCCAGGACCTGCTGACCTTCAGGAGACTTCTCAAGACCTGGCTGTTCGAGCAGTAGCTGCACCCTCACCCCCGCTCAGCTCCTTGAGACCCTCACGGGTGATTAGTGCGCTCTACAAATAAGTGATTGATTGATTGATTGATTGAGTGAGTAATAGTGAGTGAGGATTGAGGATTCATGTGTTGGCAGACAGTGAGGGAGGGTGTTCAACTGAAATTTGTAAACTTCTTTTAACAATCATATCTTTAGTACTGGTGGGCTCACTCCTCCATAATGAGATTTTTTCAAACCTAGAAGACAGAACATTTAGATATCTGATAACTTGGGTCTATGGGGCAGAAGGGCTGTTTTCAGTGCATTTAACTGCACTGTGTCATACTCATTCCTTCATTTCCTTCCACAACAGATTGATGACAATGATGTTCTGCTCATCGCCCAGATGAATATTGTCCTTGTGTAGTGTTTGTCTTGGTCACACCTTTCCCCAAATCCCTGTTCCCATCCATTCATCAAACCCCTAAACCTCTTCCCCTGGTCTATGTGATTTATTGAGGTGTGTGACTTAATTTACACCATAAATGGATCACACACTTGGTGGGGCAGATGTGGTGGAAGTTATTTACTGCATGATCGTCTATTACCGAAGCAATAGCCCACTCTGGCCCCATTTACCCACCTATACATAAAAGTGATCCATATTTTTGAAATAGAATAACATCAGTCGTCAGCATGATCATTCAGGCCTTGTGTTGTGAAAACGCTTAACCTTGTCCACTCCAGACTTTGAGACCACTTTTCATGATTCGAGGATTTCATAACTTTAGTTTTAATTAAATGCTAGCTCCCCATTGCTCAGTAGAAGTTACTACTGCTATTTTTTGTTATTTTATCACTATCAGTTATTCTTTGTTGTTTCATGTAGTAGTCTGGTCTCAATTCTTTGTAAAGCTGTGAGATAATGTATCACCCAGTAACTCAGTGTTTTTATTTCCATTTAGTTGCCTGCAATGGATAATCCTTCCGATTAATCCTACAGTTGTAGCTCACCTGGGTGAGAGTGGGACCTGGCTTGTGAAGTTGTGATGCCTTCCCTGTTATTGCTTCATCTATATTCAGGTAAGAGAACTATGGAGTGAAGTGAACTAGTTAAGTTGGTAAGTAAGCAACTAACTGCTATTGCAGATAAGTAATCATTTATTTAGGTTGTTGTAGGCAATATAGGTCATTGCAGCATTCCCCTCTAATGGCCAAGATAGCTACAGAGGGTAATAAGACAAGGGTATATAAATAGCTATAACTAACCAGTATTCACTTTTATAAATGGATTAAAAAAACAGGCTCTGCAAAAAGGCAGCAGTGCAAAGAAAAACACATATAAACTACTTCAGGCATAAAGTGTGGTAATATAGTTGTCCCCTTTAAAATGTTATAAAAAAAACCTACCCCCTCCACCCATAATAGGCCCACCCATCTCCCCAAACAAATTGAGCCATCTCCAACCAATGTCCAAGCAAAAGTCCAAGAAAAAAACACCCAGTCCCAACTCCTTTCCCACCTTTTCTACCCACAACAAGTCCCTCCGACCCAATAATTTTTTTATAAAGGGCTTAGAAGAGGGCATTGTCCATACAGTTCTGGAGCTCGTCCAGTCTCTGCTCTATGCTCCCTAGCTGGCTTTCAATGCAGTCGAGCTGCTGCAGGATGCAAAGCTGAAATTGCCTGTCCGAGCGGGAGGGGGTGGCAGCAGTGACAGTCAGGCCCCTGACAGCTGGTGGCCGGGAGTCTGTAGACTGGGGCTGGCTTGCTGAACTAGTACCAGGGTCAGAGGCAGCTACTGCCGCCTCTTCATCCTCCAGGGCCACCAGCTGCTGGTATTCAGACTGGATGGCCTCCAGCATTCGCAGCCACAGCTGAGCCACTATCACCTGCCTGGTGGGTGGTGCTGGTGCCAGCAGGAGTAGCTATATTGAGAAAAACAGAAAGAAAAAAGGCAAATTGTAAACAATGCTCTGTGCAAACACTTGTTCCAAATTAAGTAGTGGGTGGCGCAGTAGCAGTTTATAGCTGGTCCCCTAGGGCCATTGGAATTTGATGTGATTATGATTGAGAGTCACACGGCCGATGTCATTTTTCTTTGATGTGCTTTTCTAGTAACTAAACAAAATAGAGATAAATTACCTCTCATTAATGAGTAAGGCATTATGTGCTATGGAGTACAAGTTGTTGTGCTAAAACAATGGCGGCATGCTAGCCAGTGCTTCGGGTACTTTTCTACTGTCTGCAGCTAGGGTAGCTGTAGAAGACAATTATCTATCTTTAATTCGAATGGCCCTGGTCTTCTCCAAATGTCTTTCACTTTCTACCCTGTCTCCAAAGAAGCAGATGAATGATAAATAAGATACTACGTTGCACACGTCACGTACAAAATGCAGATATTATTACCCTGTCTGCTGTAAGTAGATGGTTGGGGAAACGATGCACTGCACTACAGGGAAAGGAACGGGCTATACAGATTGCATTTGGCACATTCATCACAGAGTATCCCTTAGCCAAACTTGAAATCAAATCAAGCACTTAGTCCCACTTTACTCACTGGCCTCGTCTACCACCACATATTATTTCCAACAAATTCACTTGCTGGCCAGTAAAGAAAGGAAACTCTACTCTACTGCAGGATAAGGTAGAGGGATTAGGTGGGTAGGTAGAGCTTTTGTTATAGAATAGAGGGGCGTCACTGATCATCAATTCATCATGTGCCTAGGTTTTGGCTTATTCAGTCACTTTAATAGGCGAAAGTCTAAAGGGAAAAATTTGAACAGCTGTAAAATAAATCTGTTATGGGAAAGCATGAAATATATTTTGGAATCACTTCACATGCCATGAAAATGTGGCACATGCAAGAATGGATTTTTCAATTTTTTGGTAGGCTGGGATGGAAGAACTTAGGAAAGAATAAATGAGTGAAGTACTAAGAGGTGACTGAGTGGGCAAAGGGAAACACACCTTGTGTGTTCAGTTTGCAATTCATTGAAAACTTTGTAAAGGCTGCATTAACTGAAGCAGACACATGTTTCACAGTCAACACTGCAGTCAAGAGTGGAACCATACTGCACTTTGGTCATGGGTGGCAAAATGCCAAGGGCAGGGAGTGGGGTGATGAATGATGATGGGTGGAATACATATCTGACTCGCTTAACAAATAAAGTGAGTCAAGGGATTGGAAGAAAAATTTAAATACCCCCCACTTTGAACCATAGCTTTGATAACCATAAAACAAAGCACAACAGCTGAGCAACATGCCCCTCTCCAAAAGAGCTCCCTTGTTTAATCATCCAAGCAATTATTCAATCTTCCTTTCTTTCTTCCTACAATATTTACCCATAGCCACCATGATTTACTTTCTTTCATCCAGTCTTTCACCAAAATTTCCAATCCATCCATTCAGTATCTTTCAATCATTCTTTCACCCATCCATCTATTTACTAAATACCCACCCACGCATCCTTTCACCCATCCATGCATCCTTTCACTCATATACCATTTCACCCATGCTTTCTTTTAACATTCTGTTATTTCCCATTTCCATCATGTCATCATTTTTAGTGTTCATTATATGAGCTTTTGCTAAGTTACAGGTAGAAGAGGCCATAACTCAACAAGCACAGGGGAGTTCACGATCACGAGTCATGACAACTCTCTTCTAGCGAGTTAGTATAGTAGCAGTTGTCAATAAACAGGCAATGTGACCTACGACCGCCCATCCCTGCTGCTTCTTCTTCTCCCTCTCCAACTGAATCTCCTTCTCCTCCTGCAGTGGCACTTAAGCTGGCAGCACTCTGTGTGGCTAGAAAAAAACATTATACATTTTTCAGATGTCAGATACTCCTCCCCTTAAATCACTACAATTCAGTTAGCACTGCAGTATCTTCTATCAAAAATATCACTCTGTGCATTTTGTTGGTTCACAATGTTTGAAAAGCCAGGTAGTAATGGAGGGGCAGCGCTATAGGCTATGATGATGACTGTTAGTCATTGAAGTGCAATGAAGGGGTGGAATAATAATGGTCAATGAAAGACATATAGTGTTGGTTGGCAAATGCAATGGGACCTCATACTTTCCAGCCATGCTGAACTGTCATGGGAACTGCTGGTATACTGTATAAATGAATTACACTGCACAACATTGTGGATTGTGGGGTGGTCCCTGTCACTCTCTCGTTAACTGTTAGAGCATGAGCAAGAATATGAAAGCCTTTTCAACAAACATACATGGTGAATATTATTTATAATACTAGCTTGCTTGGGCCTGCAATCTTCACAGTAGACCGTAGAGTACCAAACATCTGTTTTTAGTCTTACAGTACCACAAGATATATAGGGGAGAGGGAATGGTTACCAAGAAAGCAGAAGAAAACTACAGACTAGTACAGAACAGAAAAAGTCAGCTACCAAAAAAATAAAAAAAAACATGAAATAAGGAGAAAAAACAGATAATGCAGAGATAACAGGAATTTTTTTTAAAATGGATAGGGGAGTTGTAAAAAAAAAGGAGACAGTATAAAAAAATAAACAAGGCAAAATTAATAGTAGAATAATAGTGGGCTTAGGTAAATGTTAGAGAAATTAAAATAATAGGACTTGCTGGGCTGAGCAAAGCCCTCAGCAGTGGCACTACTGGTGGGCGCTTCCTCCCCAGCTCTTCCCTAACCTACCTCTTCACTGCCCCTCTTCATGCTCTTGGGTGCTGATGTAAGAAATAAAGAAGTAAAAAAAAATAGATTAGTGGTACAGTTAATCTCCACAAAATTATTATGACAGGCAAACGCAGTAACATTGTACTTATCTAAATCAGATCACCTATAGTACTAGTATCGACTATCTTTGAGTTGGCCATACTAATACTAAAATCCCTATTCCAAATTTCCTTAACAAAAACTACATTTGGAACTAATGTATTGCAATGAATGATCTTTGATTCTTTTCTCTTTCCTTAACCCCCTTGATGGACCAACTCAGTCTCCCTTTTTGCAATGCATAGATGCATACTAGAATTACACATCACTGTGAAATTGCTTGGGACTGTACGAGCCACATAAAGAAAGTCAAGGAGAGTGCTAACTCACTGATATCACTAATTCACTATGGTGACAGAGGAGTCTGCAATGGCTCCTAAATAGTCAGCCAAAGCGAGTGCCGATGAGTATGATTAGGTAGCGCCGAACACCTGCCTAGCTCAAATGGCATCACATAATAATTATATTCTTAACGTAAACTAAACGTAACTTACATCTGAGTGTGAGCAGCATGCTATTCAGATTTTTTTAGCATTGTAGAACACAAACGCAACAAATTAATAATACTCACTGAGCCCGCAATCTTGACACCTAGCAGGTCAAGCAAGCTCCTACTCCTGGTCTAGGATATACACCCAGTGGTGCGTCAGCGGCTGGGTGGGGCACTGGACCTGGCTGGTGAGCTGCACACACCTACGCACCCTCCCCCAATGCAGCCAACGCTCCCACAGGGGGTACTCACTGACAGGCCTGCCGCCTAGTGCCAGTATGGACGGGAGGTGGCACTACACGAAAAAAACTGTGCTACCACCTCCACCTCACAAAAGATTACCCGGGGCTTCACTCCTTGGCAGTTCCACCGTCCGCAAGGTAGGCAGCTGCTTCTGGCTGTTCGGGGGGGCCTTGCGCCACCGCTCCCCTGGTCGCCCTGCTCTGCCATGGCGCTGGGTGGGTTACATAAAAAAAACAAGAGAAGGAATAAATAAGGAAGTAAAGGGAAAAATACAAAAAGTCACAAAAAACATAAAAAACACAAAACAAATGTAAAATACACCGATGCAAAAACACACACCAATACAATAAATAAAAACGAGAGGTTGATTAGTTAGGAGGGCAGAGGATTGAAAAGATTAAGAAAGGATTCAAAAACAGTCCCAGCATCATGAACAAAGTAAGAAAACAAGATGGCCGCGCCCGTGCGAAAGTCGTGGTGCCGTTCGCGCGCTATTTTGAATGCAAGGACGTACTCCGTGTTGCGTTTGACGTAAAAATGCAAAGTGAACATGCGCACCAGGAAACTCCGCCTACCTATGGAACTCTGCGCAGCGCGGCAGAGTTTTTTTACCACTCCGCGGAGTTTCACGTAGCGCGACTCCGCAAACTCTGCCCAAGTCTGGCTTCAATACTGTCACAAACTGAGACATGAAACACCCCATATCCTTGCTTTCGGGATTTTTCATCCCACTATGTTTGAACACTTGTAGCAACCGCTCATAAAATGTATGCACAGTCTTTATTGGTTTTGGTGTAGTCCTGTCAATCTTGACCCAATAAATGACTTTCCCTTTCAAAAAGGTCCCTCATTTTCCTCTCTTTGGAGAAACAGCATCCTTCTATGTTTAACCAATACTTTGATAATGACATTGTTTGAGGAAGTTTATGTTGCACCACAGCAGTTTCTTTCTGGTTTGCTATTTTTATTCTTCTATCACCCATACTAAAAGTATTTATTTTCTTGTGACTTTTTGCCACTTTACTTTGTTTTGACATTATCATCTCGCCGGTCTGGTATGTTGTTGAATTTGCACAGTAGCTACATTCGAATTTAAATCGGCGGGGCGTGGTCTGGACACCAAGCAAGATGGCCGTGTAGCGAGTACCGCACCAGTGGTCTTTCTACAAGCTCTTCACAGATAGATAGTTGAAGTTTCTCAACATGGACTCGCAAGAGAACGATTTCGGACTCTCGTGGTAAGCAGATGGAATGCTTTATTTACCATTTCCTTGTAGATTTTGTTAGTTTCGGCACATCATCTCGCTCTCCGATCTAAAGGATTCCATTGTTTTCATCAGCGCTCTACAGAAGATTGTAAGATTTTGATTTCTGCCTCAAGGAAGCACCTTGCTTTATCGCATCAGTATACCTATCAAACCTTTCCTTATGCTTTCAGCCAACCCTGTGTCTTTATGAGAGGAATTTGACTTTCTACGCTTTTACATTAACTGCAACAGCCATTTTACTTCTCCTCAACATGAACTTTTTCCTTCACATCAGAAACCACCTACATTAGGAGGTACTTTCTGCTGTATGACTTATAGTTTCCTCACCATATAGTATACAAACTTCCCTCAGTATATCACCTGAGATGTGATATTGTATACTGCTTTTTATTAGAACCTTTACTCCATATCTTCTCTCTGCTCATCATTATACCCATTTGAGCATTATTTATTCAAGTACACTGGGTACTTTTAATTTTATGTGGAGAATATGTCATTGGAAACCACCGCATATCTCTACCTCTGCCTTCTCACACGGTCATAACCTTTTCTCAGTTTCAAGCAATAAGTCTATGGTATCCATGGCGGAGGCACTGGTCCTTCAGGCAGAACCCTCACCTGTAGTTATTTCTAAAGCTCAATTGTCAGCCAAATCGTTGCCTTCGTCTTCAAATAAGCCCCCCCCCCAAAAAAAATCTTCCTTCTCCAGTTAAGCCTTCTCCCACATTTATGGAACTGATACTAAAGGAAATACGAGCATTGAAACCTTTTATGGAAGATACTACTAAGACTCTGTGTTTCAGAATTAGGACAACGTGTCAGTGACTTCCAAGACTCTGCCTCCACAATTCACAAGATGCAAACGGAAATCAATGACTTAAAAAGACACACTGAAGACCTCGAAAATTGGAACATAGGAATAGTTTGCAAATTTATGGCTTACCTGAAAATGTGGAGGGCAATACCCCCCTCTAATTCTTTAAAGCATTTATTCCAAAAGTTCTAGATCTTCCTCCTTCTACTTCTCTCAATATCCAGCGTGTTCATAGATTGGGTCTCAGAACAACTTTTAAACCCAGAGGTAATATCATCTTGTTTTTGGAGCGTACTGATCTCATCACAGTACTTAATGCAGCAAAAATGAAGAAGCAAAATATATGGTCCATGCATTAACTTTATTTTTCTAAAGTCGTGGCAAAGGTTACAGCTGACAGGTGGAAACAATTTCTAGATCTTCGAATGCAGCTGAGAGCTATCAATGCTAGGTTTGGCCTCATTCAACCTTGTCATTTCAAAGTAGCTTATAAAGACAAATCAACGACATATGATGATCCTGCAAAACTGAGGATTTTCTTTACCAATGTAGAGATGATTTAATGGAATAGCTGATATTGTAAATGTTCTTCTCAACCTTTATACAGTAATGTTTATAATTTGTTCTTATATTTACTGATCCTGGTTAATATGTTTTCTGCACAGCATCTCTACATACTTTGACGTATTTCCCTGATCTTCTGATGTGTCTGTCTTGTCTTTCCTGGTTTCCCCGCACCCTGTGCTCTCATGGATACTCTTTCCCTAGGTATGTCTTACAGTCATCAGTCTTATGACCTGTACTGTCTTTTTCTTTATTATTATTATGTTTTTGTCTGTTCTTTGCCCTTTTCTTTTCTTCTATTTCACTCTGCACTCTCTCTCCTTTTCCATTTTACAGTTTCTATTTACAGAACTCTTTTTCTTTTCAAATTTTTCATTCTACTCCGCAATTTACTGTTCATATCATTGTAAGCACTGTTTTATTCTATAATTTTCTAACTCTCATCATTCAGAGTAATTTCGTGGAATGTTAAGGGTCTAAATAGTCCAATCAAATGACAGAGTTCTCTTACACTTATCCAAAATGCATGCTGACATCCCTCTTCTTCAAAAACCATGTTTAAGTGATATTGAAGCTATAAAATTGAAGAAAAACTGGGTAGGTCATGTACTTTTCTCTCCTGCTTTACAAAACAAAAATGGTACTATATCTCATTCACAAAAACTGAATGTTAGAACTTTAAAACAATCCACTGACAAGGATGGTAGATGGATTACAGTTGATCTAGTAATCAATAAAATCACTCTCACAATCTTTAATGCATATGGTCGTCCGACAATAAGTAACTCCTTTTGGTCTGATATAACTAAGCAAATTTTGAATATTGCTGGTGAATATTTTATTATGGGAGGTGATTGTAATCAGATTGCTGAATCAATTTTAAACAGACTTTCTAAATTCAAATTTATTCCCTCTAAAATGCATAAATTCTTCTGTTCAACCATTTTGCAAAAATCATTGATTGATACATGGAGAATTGCTAATTTCTCTGCAAGAGATATACTTTTTTCTTCCGAGTTCACGACACCCAATCCAGAATTGATTATATCTTCATCACCAAATCTTTAGCGCAAAACCTTCTCCAAGCAGACATTTGTTCTATCTGATTTTTGATCATGCTCCCACTATCGCTGATTTTGATCTCTTATAAATTCAGTCTCACCCAAAGAGATGGAGATGTAGTAATTACCTCCTTTTGGAGGCCTCGTTTAACACACAATTCACAAATTTCATTAATGAATCCTTTACGTTTATTACCCTTCAGAACACTTCACTACACATCTTATCGGATTCCTTAATAGCCTCAGCAAGAGGTTTAATTCTTCAATACGCGCAATGCAAAAAGAAACAGTCTGTCAATAGCTCCAAATCTTTATCAGAGAAAATCAAAACTCTAGAAAACACATTTTACCAGTCCAAATCTCATGATTCTCTTCACGACCTTATGCAAGGGAAATTTCAATTTAATACAATATCTACCGAACAGGATTTCTTCTTACTTTTCAGACAAACTGCTATATATTATGGGGTCTGGAATAAGACAGGCAAACTCTTGACTAATTATTTAAAGGTCAAGCAAGAACGTAAAAAGATATATTCCATTAGAAATTCAACTAATCAAATACTTATTTAAGATGAAGATATTCTGAATTAATTTTCCACCTTTTATGAGTCCTTATATAGTCTAGAATCTACTGCCTCTGATTCACATATTACTACTTACTTAAATTCCATCCCTAAACCAAATTTTAAAGATGCCTATTTTTCCCAATTGAAGTCTGCCATAACCTTTAAGGACATTATGGAAGCAATCAACAAATTAAAACCCAACAAAGCTCCAGGACCAGATGGATTTACATCCAAATTTTACTTCCATTTTTCAGCACCTTTATTTCCATGGCTCCTTAAACTCTATCACTATTTTGCTCATTTCCAAGTTCCATCAGGTACTTTTCAAGAAGCACTTATTTGTTTTATCCTCAAAGAAATAGAGATTCACAATTATGTACAAACGCCCCATTTCCCTGGTTATTGTCGACTATAAAATCTGGCACTTCAATTGGATCCCTTACTACCTCATGTAATTGACCCGTAATAAGTTGGATTTATAAAGGGCCATTTTTCTTCCCATAGCACTACATATCTTTTTAATGTGCTTTGTAAGGCCTCAAAACTCCGCCATTAATTAGGTTTTATTGCTTTGGATGCCGAAAAAGCTTTTGACTGAGTTAGTTGGCTGGAAGTTTATGTTTGAATCTCTAAAATGTTTTGCTTTTTGACCTGTAATTCTCAATCTTATCTCTTTACTTTATTCAACTCCTAAAGCAGCTATTATTTTCAATAATATGATTTCTGTTTATTTTTCCTTACGTAGACGAGTGTGTCAGGAATAGCCTCTATCACCCGTTTTATTTAAATTCCCGTTAGAACCATTTTTATTAAGAATCAGGCAAAACACTCACATTCTGGTTTACCATATATAGAATCCCACTTCAAATTATCCGTATTTGCTGATGTAATTCTTCTTTATCTTTCTAGCCCAAATAACTCAATTCCTGCTTCTCAATCAGAGGTGCACAATTTTTCCACTGTTTCAGGCTCTAAATTGAATCTTGATAAATGTGAGATATTACCCCTTAATAAATTCTACATAATAGACAATTTTAAGGATCTAGGATTTACTTGGAAACAAACTAAGGGGCTCATTACGATGCCGGACGGAAGCCCATCCGTGCTGGTGGCGATGGCGGAAAACGTTCATTTCCCCGCCCCAGGTGCGGTCATTGCGACCACCAAATTACAATGGTCCTACAGAGGCCATTTACCGTCCGCCACGGTCTGTCAGGCTCCACACGTTTTTTGCATAGGCAAGGGTGGCGGACGGAGCCAATAGAGCAGGACCGGCATGCGGAAACACGTTCCGTCCGCCAAACAGATTACGATGTGGCAAACAGCCCTTCCCGCCGCGTAAAAACCACCACGTTGCAGATGGCGGAAACACAACAACGAAGTGGAAGAGCCGATACAGCACCCATCTAAACCACCGGAGCCGCCATGGATCCAGCGCTACAGGCCTTCCCGCTGCACTACCTGCTGCACCTCCCGCAGACAAGACGCCACCGTACACAACAGCAGAGGTACGTACCAAACATCTCCACGCATGCAACCCCTGAACAACTACAACTCCCAGGAAGCGTGGCGGCACCACGATGAATGTGGCAACCTGCCAAATGCAAAGTGCGAGACCCACCCCACCCCAATGAGTGACCCTCGGTGCCCCTGAAGGCAATTGGGGCCAATGACGAGCCCCGCAGTAGCAGAGCGCACACACCGCAACATCAAAATATGTACGCCGAAGGGCCCCATTGGCCGATGGCTCATTCACATAGTGGTTGCCACACCACGGCGGCTGGGAAGCTGCGACCGCAACCCTGCATCATCCAATTGGGGCCAATGCGTGTCATCGCCGCGGATGCCAGCTACCGCGCATGCAAACACATACTGCATTTGCATTGGTGCCATGCGAATTACATCACCCATCACAACTCATTTGCCTAAAGTGATTGGTGCACCCCGTGTGTAATTTTGTGGGTCCCGAGGCCCCCATGCATATCAAGTAACCACACAGACACGTACATGTGTAGGAGAACTGGCCCAGGGCACGTGCATCCGGCCCCGTTTGTTGGCAGGGTCACATGTCCAGTGACGCCTGTGCTGGGTGGCTGTGGGGTGGGGGGTAAGCCAGCCCTCTGGGAGTGGCTGGGACATCAGAACAACTAGAACAGTGATCAGCTGGTCACTATACTGTGAAGGTATGAGAGAGTGTGACCCTTGAGTCAAGTCTACACACACATGGCATGTCCAAGAAAAGGAGAGTGAAAGTACATACATAGTCATGCCCTGTGGCCAGCATGGATCGAAATGAGGAAAGGAGTCTAAAAGGACAAAGGTCTCTCGCACTGTGCCAATGTTATGTAATGAAACATCCAACCTGTGAACATCGCTTGTACATCCCTTGACAACTGACTGGCGTCCCTTGGCCAGGGGTCGACTTGTGAAGGGCCAGTGACGTAGGCAGACAATCAGAGGTGTCCACTGTCTGCAAATCAGACATACATGTAACCCCTAGCACTCCCAACACACGTACTGGTGTGGCGTGCAGTGTGCACAGCTGCCATTGCCTGTTAATGTTCACACACACGTCATAGGAGTGCACATGTGAAACAAACAAACATAGCTCTGACCGACATCATCGCTCATTGGCAGCCATGTGGGCATGTATACACAATCCATGTGCATTTGGTCCTCATTCAGGTGAACATTGCAATGTCTGTTACGCAAATTCCACACACACTCACGCAGAACTGACCCCATAATGTCCACATGTGTCTGTCCACCGTGCTGAACAACCATGTAACGTTGTCCAGATGACACTCACTGCCCTCATCCCGTAATGGTGTTGCGTATTGTGGGACTGAAGCTTGCGCTCGTGCAGTGACAGCAGCAACATGCAACTCAGCACTGATGCTGGGAAACACTAGTGCCATGCCATCTGACCACAGGGCAGCTCATCCTTGATGTAGCAGTGTACTACATGCCATTCACATCGACTTCTTTGGATGTCGTAGTGTCAGTATGTCGAGTGAGTGAAGAAAAACAACGTCTGAATGCAGGTCACTTGTGCATTTCACGTGACCATGAGGCCTGTCAATGTTGTGATTGTGCGAGTCTCTGGGTAAGCTGTGCACCACATTTCATCTAGAACTCAGCCCATGCCTGTGTACCCTGACATACGTAGGAGGAGACCACCCATCTTTCACCCTGTCCCCGACCTGATGACGATGGAGGACATCGAAATCATCCGGGGATTCCGTTTGGTTCGCCGCACACTACGAAACCCATGTGCCCAGTTGGAGCCCCATTTGAAGCCCAAAAGAAAATATCCGGCTGCATTGTCTGCTACAGTGAAGGGCATGGCTGCACTGCATTTCTCCGGTACTGGGTTTTTCCAGTACACTGTGGCCAGCGCCGAGGGGGATGTCACAGCCCATGTTCAGCATGGTGTTGCGTGACGTCCTGTCAGCATTGATGCCTTACAAGGACAGACCTGTCCACTTCCTGAGGAGGGATGAATTGGCAGCTGTGAAGGGGGAGTTCTATGACCTGGGAGGCATTCCAATTGTTGTGGGAGCCATTGATGGTACCCACATTGCCCTCGTTCCACCACAGGCAAGTGAACACATCTATAGGAACCGCAAACACTACCACTCCATCAACGTACAAGTGGTATGCTAGGTGGATCATATCATCTCACACGTGTGTGCAAGGTATCCTGGGTCAGCACATGACTCCTACACCTTGCGGAACAG
Source organism: Calotriton arnoldi (assembly GCA_963921515.1). Classification (NCBI taxonomy): domain Eukaryota; kingdom Metazoa; phylum Chordata; class Amphibia; order Caudata; family Salamandridae; genus Calotriton; species Calotriton arnoldi. The sequence continues at coordinate 254,661 of CAWUFW010016057.1, forward strand.
CACCATACACCAATTGATGGCCAATCTGCACCCCGAGCGGGCCTGGCTTGTTGGTGAGTGGGCTGTGTCAATGACTGTGATGTATGTGTGACATGCTGCTCTCCCCACACATTCAGATCACACTGTTTGCCTGTCTGTCTCACAACTAGGTGACTCTGGGCATCCCAATCGTCCGTGGTTGCTGTCCCCACTGCGGAATCCAACAACGCCGGGGGAAGTCCAATACAATGATGCACATGGGAGGACACGTTGTGTGTTGGTGCGCACTTTAGGACTGCTGAAGTCAAGATTTAGGTGCCTGGACCAGACTGGTGGTGCACCTAAGTACTCACCACAGAAGGTATGCCAGATGCTAGTCACCTGCTGCATGCTACACAACCTGGACATGCGCAGAAGGATCCCCCTGATTCTGGACGACAATGAACAGCAGCAGCCCCCCGCACCCGACCCACACATGCCCAGTGACGATGACAGTGGTGAGGAAGAAGGCCTTGACCATCGACAACAGCTCATCATCAACTACTTCCGTTGAGTGTAAGTGAACACTGAGCAACTATGACTGTGTCTGCGTGCCTTGCTGTTGTCTAACAAACTTTGAGATCTGTTACTGGCATTTTGTACACATACAGGACTATGCGCGAGATTGGAGAACTTGGGCAGGCAGTAACTGAGCACCCAGAAACACCCATTAGCGCAGGACCCAATTGCTATAGTGCCTCCCTAGCTCTCCCACTCACTCAGAGGTTTGCAAGCGCGTGTACACAAGTCGATAAGTTGCAGACAAGACACGTTTTGAAATTTGCTTTTTTTACTACAGTTGCAATACAGGCAACATACGTGCCACAAGAAGTTGAGAATGCATGAGTACATATACAGTTTCCATAGTGACACATCCATAACACATGAAGTAAGATGTCATATCAATAATCCCTCTGGACGAAGTCAAACGAGCATATCACCCCACCCCTTGCTGGGAGGAGTTGAATGAGATGTCCCAGGTCTATGGGCTTTGCCAGCAGACCCATTGCTCAGCCAGTACATGGTGAAATGTACATCCCATGTGCTGTGTTGCTCACATCACTGGATGGATCACTCTCAAAGTGTGGGGCAACTAGCCCGCCTCCCATGACATCTAAAAGGCACCCGTGTCCTCTAGCAGCAGTGACACCTTGTTGAGTGGGGGTGCTAGGGCCTGACCAGAACAGAATGACAACGGACAATACCCTCCGACCACGGACAGAATGTACAGGCAGTGCTCCTGGACAGCGCAGAGAACAAGCTCTGCAGACACTTCTCATGTGACAGACAAATACTAATGTACTTGCAAGATGACTACGCCATGTGAATTTCGTGCACTACAGCTGCATGATGGAAGCCGGGCTCATGCCAGTCGACAATGTCCACGACGGTCAGATGACAGCCTCCCCGTTGCTCAGGTCTGTGGTACCAAGCGAAACAGACCGCAAAGGTCAGCAGTCAAAGCAAATGCAGATAGGGCAAAAGTCAGAGAGCTGAATGACAATTCCTGTTAGTAGGCGTGAAAGAGTTAAAAGGACATTGAATTAGTCACCAACAGTTCCTGTTGCTGTTAAGTAGTTATGAATCCAAGAAGGCACAGGTAGCCTCGAAGGCAATCAGTTCCAAAAGACGATCCAAATCATCTCCAGCAAAAAGGACCGCCATCCAATCCAGCAGTATGAAGTAACAGTTGTGCTCCTCGCACCACGAGGATGAAAGGAGCATCCCATGGCACCCGGGGAGAGTTTCGATGTAGGCATGGCACAGGAGCCTTTGTGCAAATGCACAGGCGCAGCTGTCAGCCTGTCTGACACATTGGAAGGCATCCCACAAACGTGTATCACCGGAGCAGTAGTGATCATGGACCAACAAAGGACTCACCCACAGCTCATGATCTAGGGCAACAAGGGATGTGTTGGAAAGGCAGACATCCAGGGACCACTGAAAGGGGCATCTTCGGCAGTAGAACACAGGCTGCACGCAGGTGAAATAGGCATAGCGGAAGGTTAGCCTATAACTGATGCATAGCACAGCTAATGGGACACATCCAAAGAGAAGCTGCATGCGGTTACGGTACAGTTGCAACTGACCGGGGTTCGACTGGACCACAGGACGGGCAGACATTGCGTGAGAGCACTCTTAGAACCAGTGCTCAGCTGTACAGCCAAGAGTAGTGATATCAAACCGCTAAATGCAGTCGGGAAATTGGAGGAATGGCACCCGGTAGAACTCCAGAAATCGTATGAAACGAAGGGACAAGGCCAGAGCCCACAAGTTTTAAAAAAGTGTGCAACGGCCTTCAGTATCAGAGGCTTTCGATGATTCTTGTGTCAGTCCCCCAGAAAAAAGTGGGAGTGCCGTGTTCAGCAGTGACTGAATAGCGCGGGAAGGCCAAGGCACCTGGAATTCGAAGGTCTCAGGGCTGATGTGGGAGCGACTACTTGTTGAAACAGAAACCCATTGTGCCTGCACACTTATTGAAGTCCGCTTTCGCTGTGGGAATGTGAGGCCACAAATGGATATCCACAATCACATATGGGGGAGTGAGGAAGACATTGCTACAGCAAGGAACACGGCTTGCAACAGTTCCTATATACGCGATGCCTGCCCTGTGACCGCAGCACTTGTGCCCATTCAGGAGAAGATAACTTCGTTTGTAAAACAGGTTTAGCGTGGGTATGTTGTCAGGGACTGGTGTACATGTGGGTAAACATGCATAGATCGTACATGTCACTTGAAAATCCCTGTGCAACAGTACTTGAGTGTGTGAATGCGACAATGTCACCATCGTCCACATGACAGGATGTGTTGTGATGCTGGCTCTTGTGGGCACACTGCTAAGGATTTCATTGTTCTGCCCTGTGTGATCTGTGGCAACTTCCGTCATGTCCATGATGATGTTATTAGGGGGATGGGAGCACACTGCTTCACCTCACAGCACAGTTCACCCCTTGGCATTCTGGTATATGCAGTTGTCATGATGCTTACTTGTCATGTGACTGAGGTGTTTCACCTGAGTTGGGCAGGGAGAGGTACAGAGACCCGAGTAGAATCTGGCAGCTTCCTCAGCAGACACCGATCACAATGTATCTTACCCCTACTGATGTGGGAGGATAACGCGACACACATGTGTCTAGAGATTCACAGCACTGACCTGCCCCAACCTAGTGACACATGACAACGGTCACAGAAGTAAGCTTTTCAACTGGACTGCATTCACCAGGATGCTAAGGGCGAAACTGTGTTGGGAGGTGCAGTCGTGTGCTCCAGTCCCCCTGCTGTCCATGTTGATGGTGTTTGCCGGTGTTGTCTGTAATGCATATTGTACAGTGTTGCCTCGTGGTGTGCTTTTGTGGTTATTGCATAATATGGCAACGCACTGTTGTTTCCTTGTGTCTTTCCAGGTACCTCCACTCTCTCAATGGATTTTCACTTTTACATATTCGGATACATTGCAATGTGAGTCAACATGCCACTTACTGTGATGAGAATGGTCTTGACACGAAGACATACTGTTGTGAGTTGTGTTTATTTTGCGATGTGTATAAACTGTGAAATTGTTTGTCCTTTATCAACACAACTAATATAAAAAATAAATACACATTATCCACACCATCCACTCTCAGATAAAACTGAAATACTCACACTCAATTACTCAGGGTATAATATTTTGTCCAACAGAAAATTATTGCCACTAATAAAATCACATCAATCATAAGTACAATTATTAAAAATTCAATTTATTAATACACTTGTGCACCAAAAGAAATTATTTCCTTTAATCTTTAAAAAAGCATGCAATGTTTAAAAATCATCATTTTATACTAAAGGCCAAATTTATATAAAACCATTAATCAATACAACAGTTCATAAAAGACAATTACCAAAAATAGCAGCATGAGAGAAAACAATTTACACAAAAAGACATTCAAATTTGTCATTAAAATTCCACATCCGTTCCTGTTATTACTATTTTGCGATGTGTGACAGGTGAGGGGTGAAGTAGGAGGTGATGGTACACGGATAGTTAGGGTAGGACACACAATGGTAGAGTTCCAAAGTCCAAGCAAACACTCCCATCCTTGTGGCAATGTGGTTTGGTATTTACGACGACAGTCAATGCTCGGTGTTACAGTGGTGACATCAGAGGTTGCTTCGAGAACTGGTACGGCACGGTGCTGTGCCACGTGATCCTGACGGGGTCTTTTTCGGACGCCCCGTCTGCCGTTTGGCCGGGGGGAACCTGCTGCATGCTCAGAGGTGTCTGAAGATTCGCCGTGGTGTGACTCACCCCTCCCTGTAGCCGCTGCTTGGCCCGGCCCTTGAGGTCGCCCCACCGCTTCCTGATGTCACGCACAGTGCGTAGGGTGGTCCCTGCGGCATTGACTTTGCTGTGAATCCTTGCACACATCTGAGTCTTGCGCGCAAGTAGGGTGTATTGGACCAGGTGCCCAGACAATTGTGCTCTACCCTGATTGTCTTGTCTACCGTCACTCTCAACTCTGAGTCGGTGGATTTGGGCACTGTCTTGGGGGGCATGGTGCAATTGAATGAGGGGTGCAGTGTGCAAGGTAGTGGTGGAGATATGTGATGTGTGTGGGTGAGAGTGTTGTTGTGTGGAGATAGGTGGGTGTGATGTTGTGCTGTGTGAGTCAATGGTGTCCTGTCTCTCTGTCTCGGCTTGTGGTGTGCAAAGGATGTTGGTCCCGGAAGGGGTTGGTTTCCTACTGTGGTATGTGGGTGTGTCCACATGATTGATGACCTCCAGATGTCTCTTCCATGCTGCGCATGGCTTTCCTTACCAGGAGCAAGTTGGGGTGTATCATTGTGGCGTGTGTGTTGTGATTGAGGGCGGCAGGGAGTACAGGCACACTTCAGGCATTGTTGTGAAGTTGGTTCCGTCCGCCATTCATTTGTCCTATGAGCGTGCGCGGCGGTCAGACGCAGTGCTCGGTCCGCCAGCTCCGCATTCTCATCGTAATTAGCTGTGCGGTCATGCTGCGGCAGGAGCGGCCTTTTCGAGCCGTTGAACAGCTTTCCCCGTCCGCCGCAGTCGGATTTGCAGCTTTTCCAACCATGGTGGACGGTCTTTTGTGACATCCGTCCGCCGCGGTGTGATTTTGCGTACATTGCATCGTAATTTGGCTGTCAGAAATGCTGCGGGTCATGCAGGAGGTATTTTTACAACAGCATGGAGGACGGAAGGCTTTTCCGTCCGGCATCGTAATTGGGCCCTAAGATTATATATTTAGGTTTGTGGATCACCAGTTCTACTAAAACAACTCTTAAAATGAATTTTGAAAATGCGAAAACTAGAACATTATTGTTCTAAATGGAATCTGCTATCTTTATCATGGAGGGGTAGATAAAGTTCTATTAAAATGATGGTCTACCCTCGTGTGATGTATCTGACCTCCATGACACCTGTACACATTCCGTTATAGTTCTTTAAAGGAATAGACTCTGTTCTTTTGTGCTTTGTATGAAATAATAAACAAGCTGATATGTGTATCTCTCATGGATGAAACTTGCCAGACAGCATGATGGTGTGAAGGTTCCCAATTTTCACAAGTTTCATGAAGCTTTTTTGTCTTAAATAACCTATTAATTGGCTGAAAATAATATACATCCACCAAAACCTTTATAGTTTTTTTATTGAATATCTGCTTATTTCTCCCTTTTCTTATGATTAATTTGTATCCTTTTCCTCCAAAACGAGTTTTTTTCTCACCCCTCTATTGCATACTCATATAAAGTCCTGAAATCCCTTCTTTTCCCAAAACAGTTATATTACACAAATTTGATAAATTCCCCCACCCCCAAATAATAAATATCTCAAAATAAACACTAGAACCCTATTTTGGAAAGCGTGGAAGGATAAAGACATTAATTTGATTAAACAACTAATTCTTAATGATACTCCTCCCCCTTTTTCTACAGCCCAGACTCTTTTCCAACTGCCACAATCTTTATAAATATACACAACCAACCCAGCAGATTCGAAACGATTGAAGCAGATTCTATGATGTTATTACACCATGATAATATATCATGTGCATACGTAAAAAGTGTAGTTACTTTGCTTACACTTAACTCCAAACCATCTCTCATTTACAAACACCTTCTCTTTTTCTCTACTGCAAATAACAAATCTCACCTAGAACATTCAATGGGAATCTGACTTACAAGCAGAGAGGTCTATGCAATTTTGGGATAAGATTTGGACAAAATTACACAAAGCATCTAGAGTTGCTAACGTTACTCAAACAATGTATTTTATATACAATAGACTACTTATCACCCTTATGTTATTATAGTAAATGAAAGTTGTCTCACAGCACTACTGCTGGTCTTGTAATGCACCTCATTTTGATTTGTTGCACATGTTGTTTATCTGTCCTCATATCCATGCTTTTTGGTTGCAGATTTGGAATAAAATTACTCAAATTTTTAATGTTACCATTCCATATACTACACATAATATATTTTTTGGAAGCCTCTCCCCATTTTGGCCTCACCTCCCATACCTGCCTTGTTTATTAGATGTTTTATTTGCTGTAGCTTTTCAACAGATAACTTCAAATTGGAAAAACAACATACACCTTTCCTCTAAGGCATGGTGGTGTGCTATTTGTTTTAATCATAGATCGGAAAGAGCCTACATACATCCTATTACATTCGTTTTTAAAAGAGAACATATATGGTCACCTTTTAACATTGTTCTTTGATACTTTATTCTAACATAGTAAAGCAATAGAGATTGTTGCTGAAGAGGTTTCAAAGCCTCCCTGAAATGTATATCTGTTATGCTTACAATTAATAATACAAATGATGTACAGCTTATACTGTTTATCTTTAGTGCTCACAATTCTCAACATTGTGAAATTTTTCTTAGCTTTCAACATTAATATGTCATGAATCTCATTTTCTGGCTCTTTTCTTTTTCTTACTTTCACATAATGTTTTATTGAAATGTTATCCTATCCACACTTCTTTTAGCCTATTCCTTACTGTTAAATTATATACTTGAATACGGATGTAAAAATTTATATTGATGCAATACTTTTTATTTGGTAATCAGCATCCCATTACTTTGTTATTACTTATATTTACACTTTCAATAAAACATACTTAACCCCTTCGATGCTCATGACGAGCTCAGCTCGTCATGCTGTGCGGTAGCGCTGTGCGCATGACGAGCTCAGCTCGTCACGACCGCACCCGCGATCGGAATGTCCAGCACCTGGGCGGAATTCCGATCGCGGCGAAGCGGTTAAACTAAAAAAAGAATTTAAAGAGGCTCCTTTTCCACTTTTTGTGTTTTTTCATCTGTGCTTTACCTAACATGTACTGTCACTTTTTCATGTTATTCTTGGATGAAATGTAACTAGAACTTGTAACTGGATTATATAATTGATGTTAGATGGATCTGAAAATAATGTGGCTAAACATAGTTTGCTTGATGGACCGGGTGAATGAGTGAATAGATAACGGAGTGATTGATTCTATTGCCACTGTGCACTTCTGGGGGCCAAGTCGTTCACTTTCTTTTAAGTCTACTTCAATGTCAAGAGGGCTCTATTAAGACATGAATTGTATCTTTATTGTTGAGGATTCATTTAAAAAAAAAATAATATCTCACTTTACTGCATGGCCACACACCAGAATTGCTATGGAACAAGGCCTTTGTTTGTAGGTCTGGCCCAGCAACAGCTTTATTTTTCTTGGCAGGCCCCACATTTTTAACCAAAAACATTGGAGGAGAGGAAAAAAAGAAAATCAATCTCCCTCGCTTTGTGTGTGTGGACCAGGTTCCGGGGGCATGTGGAAATAATAATGCAGGGCCCATGCAGGCCCCCCGCAGCCCCGTGGACCTCCACCGACCCAGGGCTAGAGACAAGAGAGATGTGGGAAGTTACGAATGAGCATTTAAAAATCCTTAGAAACCCACTGAAAAACCAAAGGTTACAGGGACGTTATAGTTACGAAATGGAATTTTAAAAAACTCAGAAATTCACTGAAAAAAACTGTGAAATTCAGCAGTTATAGTTAGCCGAGCTAACTATAACTTGTACCCCGACAATGCACTGCTTGTGAACTCACATATTCATTCATGAATGCTGAATTTCACTGGTTTTATACGACTGAAACTTGAGCCTAACTATAACATCCCTGTAACCTTTGTTTTTTTCAGTGAATTTCTAAGTTTTTATTTATTCCATTTCCTAACTGCAACGGCCCTGTAACCTTTGTTTTTTTCAGATAATTTCTAAGGTTTTGTAAATGCTAATTCCTAACTATAACGTTCCTGTAACCTTTTGTTTTTTCAGTATATATATATATATATATATATATATTCACTGAAAAAACTAAAGGTTACAGGGAAGTTATAGTTTTCACTTTATGGGAAAGGTGCGATCGTCGCGGTTAATGAGGTCATCGCAACGTCCTGAATAACCGCGAAAACGTGAAATTGGTCTGAAAGATGGTTTTTAAAGAAACTTTATACAAAAATATGAGTTTAAACAACTTTGAAAGAAGTATGTATATAGTAATGTGTGTAGGCCAATGTTGAGAATGGATTTTTTTACATAATATTTTTGGTGTGTTGGTGGCCATTGAATGTCTTCTTTTGTTTTCCGTTTTCACGTCGTATTCGATGGGATCACATCGTCAGGAAGTTCCCCAAAAACTAAAGGAAAAAAACTCTTTAGAAAAATACTTCACAATATTTCAGGTACTAGGGTGGCTCTTACAAAAGCCGTTGTGTTGGTTGTGTGTATATGGCTGCTACACATAAAACCGGATGCAGAGTTTCAGGTTAGTGAGAAACACCCTGTTGCCTTCATCTATAAAGTGCACTCCATCATTTCTATAAATTCCATGCATGTCAAAATGCAGATTGTTGTTATAGATACAGCCCATACGATGGTCTCTGAGGAATGCCTAAACAGTTTTATTAACATGTTTCCTGGCTTTGTCAATCTGTGGACAGAATTGATTTGACCACTTCCATTGCTGTCTTTGGCATATATTAGAGTACAGCAAGACAGTGTGAGGGAAAAGCGACATCAGTTCTGCAAAGGTATCTTTCATTAGGATTTCCAGCCCTACCCCAGTCAATGTGCTAGGTCGTTGCCACCACAGTGCACAATCATGAGGTGACGAGTTTGGGAATCCACAATGAATTTAACCAAAGCGAACAACTGACAAAACTTTAACCCTCTCTGGCCAAACCAAGTAATCTGCACATTTGGCAAACCCAAGTCCCTGCCAATAGCTCTCTTTTTTGAAACCTCTTTAGCCCAATAGATATAGCTGTGGCCAACAATCCAAACTCTAAGCATTTTGACGTGAAGGAGCAATAGTAGTCAGGAGAAGGCTGGAGCTGAATGAGGTAGTTTACCAAAGAAAAAGAAGTTAAAATAAAGGTTTTTTAAAAATAAATATATATTTCATTGGATGTTGTCAGCATGAAAGTGAATAAAATTAGGTAGTGCTCAGGAAGAAGTCTTATTATTGGCTGCTGTTTAAAAAACTAAATGTAACACAGACATTGATATACTTTTGGATCTGTGGAGTAAACCACACCTGCTGTATCTCATTTGGAAGTAGCATGTTTCTTCTAGAATGTGCTGTGAACTTGTGACCTACTGGTTCCACTGGGTTAGGTACACTGAGCTAAGACTGTGGGAAAGGGTGTTAAAGAGACAGAATTTTTTTTTGAAAAGTTGAGGAGTGATGACACTATGGGGGTCATTATGACGGCGGGCGGATCGCCACCGCCCAGCCGGTGGTGGCGATCCGCCCGCCATCACAACATAATTTCCCCCTCGCCATATTACTATGGCGAGGGGTACCGCGGCGGACGGAAAGTCCGTCCGCCGCTTTTCCGCCGGTCGGCAATCGTCACGATTGCCGGGCGGGCGGAACTCGGGCATAATATGGTGGCGGTGCGTGAAAGGCACCGCCATCCATATTATGATGCCTGGCGGTTCTGGCCTTTTCATGGCGGCGATGCCGCCATGAAAGGGCTGGTGGGAATTGCTGTGGGGGCCCATTGCGGGCCCCCAGGGGGGTGGGGGCTGCACTTGGGGGGTACCTATGGTACCCCCCTACATTGCCATGCTCAAGGTGGCAGGCACCGCGCGGTGCCTGTCACATTGTGCATGGCAATGCTCAACATGCCTCTTTGGCATTGCGGCGGGTGCTGCTTACAGCAGTACCCGTCGCAATGTTGGAGATGCGGGATGCAACCGCCAGGGTGGCGGTCGCATCCTAATTGGTGGTGCAGGACCGCCGCAACGCTGGCGACCAGTCCCAGCACTGCTAGGGTGGCGGGCGGACTGAAGTCCGCCCGCCATCCTAATAGGCCCCTATGTAAGTAATGGCAAGTTTTAATTTCCAACTTAGGACTATGTAATAAACTGTTATGTAGTCTTCAAATTTCAGAAAAACATAGCTAGACATAGGTTTGAACTCCCAATTTTTTTGGTTCGATTTCTCCGCTAGTATCGCAAAAACATTGTGACAGGAACCTCATTTTGAAAGAGAGGGAAAGGGTTAACAGTTGCTAACCATTCACAAGTGGAGATGCAGCACTCTAAAATGAAAGGCATGATTTCATTTACTGCCTTTCTCATGATGATAGAGTGGAAAGTTGAAGAGGTTTCCATTTTAGACTTGCTTTGTATGAGAGTGGTGTACCATTCTTGTGCTTAGTTTTTAGATAATCTTAACAGTGTCCAAACTATGCAGAGAGAGCTAAAACAACAATATAATCCACAAACTGAATTCAGTGGTATGTATATAACTTTGTAATTATTTTACAAATGTACATTAGAAATTAAGATGTATTTGGGAGTTTGATTAAAAGGAGTATCACTATGATGAGACAAAAATATATGATGCCCTCCTTAATAACAATGGTTTATCATACACAATGGACTTGCATGCTACTCCCTCTGGTTTCTCCTTCCCACCGACATATAAAGGTAGGGGCTGCTCAACAATCATTGATTTTATTTTTGTGTCATCCTCCTCGAGGAGGGTTATATCCTCTTTCAATATTCAGCACAGCCCATTCAGTGACCACAACCCTCTGATTCTGGAGCTTGAAGTCTCAGGGCGACAGCCTGCATTGGGCAGAATAACTGGGGGTACGATTTCTGCCACTGACAAAGGAAGGTGTTTAAGGTGGTTACAAGTGGACATTATTGATTTTAACAGATCTTTGTTCAGCAATAGCCAGCAGGAGATCTTGACCTGTTTAGATCCGCAAGCTTCGGGGGAAGAAATCATTCAGGCATTCACTGTCCTTGCTAATTCAATCAACACTCTGCTAACAGTCCCGGTAGCCTCTTCCCGTGCAGTAGCCCCAAGATGGTTTGACAGTAAGTGCTCCCGGGCGCTTAGAGACCTGAAGATGATCTTGAAACAGATTCCGTGTGACAGAGCCCGGGTGGTGGCTTGCGGTAGTACCTACAAGCAGGTGGTTAAGGGGCGCAAACGTCAGTTGCAAAAATTAGCTCAGGAAGAATTAGCAGAGGCATGTAAACAAAGGGACAGCACCAGTTTCTGGAGGGTCATTAATAACCCTTGTTTTTCAGACCCGGATAAACCGGTGCTATGTCATAATATCCCCGCAGATATAAGGAAGGAGCACTTTGAAGCACTTTGCAATCATGGCTCTCGTGAGTCAATTCCACAGAACCCAATTCCCCTCTATAGGGTGGAACATATCAGTTTCACTTTGGCAGAAGTCAGAATAGGCATTGAAGGATTGTCTCGGAATAAGGCCCCGGGGCCTGACGGGATTCCCCCCAATCTTTTTTGTCATAATCTGGAAATATAGGCTCCACTCTTAACCAGGATTCTAAATGTGGCAGCTTCACCATCTATCCCGACCTCTTGGTCATTATTGTTCCGATCTTTAAGAAGGGAGACAGGAACAACCCACATTGTTACCGTCCTATATCCCTCATAGACGCCACAGTGAAAGTTTTGGGGCGGGTCCTCCTCAATAGGCTGTCAGATTGGGCAGATGCCAACCGAATAATTTCGGAGGTGCAGAATGGGTTTCGGGTTGGATAATCCAGCACAGACCAGTGTCTCAACCTTTACCTTCTAATGGCAAAATATACACTAGCCAAACCAGGTGTGATGTTACTGTGTTTTATGGACCTCACAGCGGCTTTTGATAGGGTGAACCGTAGTAACCTATGGAAATTACTTGGGGATTTGGGGGTTGATGTGGCAATAATTAATGTGTTAATGTCCTTACACTCCAATACCTCTGCCGTAATCAGATACACCCAGGAAGGGAATACCACTGACCACTTTAAATGTTCAAGCGGGGTCAGGCAAGGTTGCTTTCCTGACTACCCTTCAGGCTGATACTCCCAGGATAGAGGTGAGGTTGGTCCCTGTTCTATTATACGCGGACGATGCGGTTCTTCTCTCATGTACACCAAGGGGTTTACAGATCCTACTGGACGGTTTCATGTCTTTTATGAGTGAGATGGATTTGTCACCGAACCTGTCTAAATCTTATGTAATGGAAGTAGGTAAACAGGATACTAGACATAATTCTTATAAACTTTGCTCAGATAGCTTAGCGAAAGTCCCTGCCTTCACTTACCTGGGCATATCATTTGACGAGAAACTTAATTTAAAAAACCTACAGGAGGGGAAGCTTACAGAAATGGCAAGATCAACAGGAGCAATTGCAAATTATGCCTATAGATTGGGAACTTGGTCACCGGAGATAATTTTAAAACTATATAACTCTTATTGTATTTCCAGAGCTCTATATGGCAGTAAGATCTGGGGGTTCATGGTGTCTAGCAAACTCCAAACTGCAGAAAATAAATATTTAAGACGTATTTTGCGAGTCCCACCGAGTACCCCCTCGTATTCCATTCATGAGGAACTAGGGACTAAGCACATCACGGACCTCGTTGCGGTTAAACCCCTGTTATGCTGGGTGAAGATTTGGTCAAATGAGGAGGTAGGAGTTAACAGACTTGTAAATCAGGACTGCCTCTCTCTCGACCATGCACTCAAAATACCCTGGTTAAAATATATTAAGGATACCCTTACTGCCCTAGGAAGACCAGATATGTTTACCAGAATGATATCATTAAGCCTCAGGATAAGAATACCATCAAAGAGTTGTTTTTTAAACATGCCGAAGCTCACCGCGAGGCACATGAACTCAGAAAACCCTTGGTAAGAGCTCATATCTTGGTAAAGTCGGTGCAAGGTATGGAGCCCTATTTATCTGTTTTAACAAGTACGCATGACAGATTTTTAATTACCTGCTTTAGACTGAATCAAATTCACCATCTACTGGCTTCTCCTCCAGGCTTCGTTCCACACATAGTTGATAGAGGTGCCTGTGGCTGCGACTCTAGGTCTCCACAGGATACCCTCCATTTTTATCTTTTTTTTGGTAAATATTTCTCGTACCCTATAAGAGCGTTTCTTAAAGGGCTTTTAAAAGATCTGAGGTTTAGACAGGTTCATGTTGCCTTACTGCTTTTACAGCTTTTACCTAACCCTCATACACTTTTTTGTGTTAGTAACTTTTTAAGGTCTGCCTTAAGGGTGAGACGCTCTAGGGGCGACTAATGGTCATGACTCCTTTGCGTATTTGCACAATGTATTGCTGCTATAAATGTAACAAATCCCTTTTGGTTATTGTGGATTATTTACTTGTTTTTTGCTTATCAATTGTACTTATGGCCCCGAGCATCCGTTTAATGTTTTTTAGCTGTCTGTTAGATACTTTGTAAACCTGTATATATAGTTGTACGCAGTAATTACATGGATGTGATGTGCTGAGCCTTTTTTTAAAACTGTTTCTTTTATGGCTGTATTTACTGCCGAATAAAGATTATTAATATTATTATTATATGATATGAACTGTATCTGTTAGAGGGTATGTGTTTAAGAGGTTAGTGGTGAATGTTTTGGGAAGTAAGAGAAAAATTAATTAGTGCCTGTTTGTTACATTTTGTATTTTATTGAAAAATAACAGTATGGTTTTGTGGAAAGTTGTAATGAGGATCTAAGATTGTTTAAAATGTCTAAATATCATGTGCAGAATAGATACATCTGTCATTTGCATTCTAGGAGTTGTAGTACTTTTAGTAACATTATTAAACCGGAATAGTGTAGTGAGAAATAAAATATGAGAACATGTTGTCTGCCTGAATATGAATTAGAAAGAAGTAATACTTGTTAGGTATGTTTTGGGAAGTGTTTGTCTATGTGGTTTTTAACTTATATGACAGCTTTCCATATGTTTAGATGGTGAGATATGGTTTTTGTGCTTGCACGTAGCTATATATACGGTGGGACTTTTGAGTTTACTTAAAGATGCAGAGAGGTATATATTTTGGGAACGATGGCTTGAAGGTGGACATCTATTAAGAAATCGCATATATGTTTACATGGTGATCTATGTTGAGTAAGGCTGATGAAAATTTCATGTATATGGTAGGGGTAGTATTTTTCTTTAAACATGGTTTGTTTAGAATTGAGAAGGATTAATAGTGCAAAATGCCTCAAGAGTTCTTGTGCTAGCTTCATTTTGAGTGTAACTTTTGTTTCAGATATGCTAAATATATGTTTTAGAAGCAGAAGAAGTATTTGGGAAATGATTTAGGTATGCACTTTGCACGTTTTGTGCTTTGAAAAATGTCAATATGTTGTTTTCCATTTTAAAAACTCTCTGATGTATGTGCACGCTCAGTAACAAAGCAATGTATGTTTCTAGAGGGCCATGTATGCAATTATATATCAAGTGTGATACCTAGATTTCACTCACACATAGCTCAGAAGAAAAGCATGTATACAGTAAAACAGGTAGTTTGATACTGACAGAAAGAGATAACCAATGATTCAGAGATATAGTGACAACTGTTATGTATGTAACAGGTATGAAGGTACTTTCTCAGTCAGTTAGGCAGTATTCAGGCACTTATGGAATCCTCCAGTCACTACGCAGGCAGACATCAAATCAGTGATTCAGTATCCATGGAGTTATTCAATTATCCAGAAACTATACATGTACTCTAGCCAGAAATTATGTAGTCATTGAAGTATGGAGGCCCTACATATACATTCATCTAATCATCTAGGTACTATCTATTGAGTTATTCAATTAACAACGACCGAACCGCACAGAAAACAGCTATCCGGCCGGGAAACCATGTGAATCGAACCGACCGACACGCACCAGGAATGAACCCGAACGAAACGTACCCGCGAACTCCGACCCGCGCAGTACGATGCAATGCGTGGAAAACCAGACCGAGTCGCATGGAGCTCAAGCCGTATGACCGACACGCATACAAAACAGCGAGCCGAAGCAACCCAATACTCCGCGACCGACGCGTACGCCGCACATGAAACCCAGCAGAAACACAGCGTGAACGACTCGGAGAAGCTCGCACGAGACAACTGCAGCGTCCTACTCGGTCAGAAGAACGTCTCCTACATGCACAAAAAGTACAAAGGAAAAAATACAAAAAAAAGGGCCAAACAAGCAATTACAAAGCCAATAAATACTGGGGGGGGGGAAACATTGAACAAAGACACACCCACAACTCGACCCATATAAAGGCCACAAATCCCTACCATGATCCTTTGCAAATTCAAATGACCTGCCAGCACAGAACACCATCAGACAGCAACCACAGACACACTCACAGCTCATCCATCACACAAGCCACACACCATCAGCACCTCAACAAATAGCACCCTCACATACACCCAGCAAAACCTACACTCACACACCCTCACTTGCACACCCACACACACATCAATCACCACCACCACCCATCACCATGCCCCCAAAGAAGAATCCAAAGTTCCTAGACAGTGAATTGGAAGTCCTGGTAGATGAGATCCTCAGGGTAGAGCCACAGTTGTTTGGTACATTGGTCCAACAGACCCCCATGTCGCAGAAAACCAAGATGTGGGAGAGGATCGTCGACAGGGTGAACGCACAATCACCATGTCTGCGCACAAAGGAAGACATCCAGAACAGGTGGTATGATGTGCGCAGGAGGGTCAAGGACCTACTAAAGAAGGATTACGCCTTGAGCCAACACACCGGCAGTGGCCCTCCTGCCGAACCAGTATACCTCAGGCCCTGGGAGGAGAAGGTGCGGGCCATCCTACCACCAGTGAGCGTATATGGACTATCAAACATCCCAGAGCCTGGTGAGTACACAACCAATATACCCAATATCGTGTGACAATACACACACATCACTGTCAAGGGGATAGTCAAACCATGCACCCTTAGCAAATCCACAGCAAACAAAAGATAATCATCCCAAGATGTGTATGTCAGTCAGATAAACACAATACATGCCATTTCATAGTGATATGTAACTGTGTCATGACATGTACAAACCCAACAACAAATAGAGCTAGGCAGTGGCACAAATCTAACCAACAAACACAGTCAGATATGTAGCCACCACTAGAACACCACCTCACAGGGAAGCTCACTGAAAGGAAGGAATTCTGTGTATGCTGGTGAAGTCAGTGTAGCCAATAGCATGATGGGAGTTGTAGTCACAGATATTGCTCACCCTCACAATTGGCCCATCAACACCACTCTGAACCATGCTCACATCACAGGGAGTCGAAAAGAACTGACAAGATGGCTGACACTGGGTACTGCTGTGGGGAGCACAAGGCCCTGCTGGGAACTGGGCACCAACAAACAGGACACCACTGTCGGCCATCTTGCCATTGCTGTCACACACACACACACAGTGAAGTACACTCAAAAGGAAGGAAGTATGGGCATGCTGGGAAGGGGGGTGTAGGCAATAGCATGATGGGAGTGGTAGTCACAGATATTGGTCACCCTCACAACTGGCCCATCAACACCACTCTGAACCATGCTCACATCACAGGGAGTGGAAAAGAACTGACAAGATGGCTGACACTGGGTACTGCTGTGGGGAGCACAAGGCCCTGCTGGGAACTGTGCACCAACCAACAGCAGGACACCACTGACTGACATCCTGAAAGCCAACTTGCACTCCCTGCAATGGAAGCACGTTCCATGGTGGGATATCTGGCTGGGTGGGAAGGAGGACTGACAGCACTGACCATAGTTACCAGCAGCTTTTCTCACACACACCCTTAACACAAACTCCACACGACTCACCTGGGAGAATGCATTGCCTCACACTCTAATTAAATATCCCACAAAGAACCACCACCCTGGGTTATGCTGTGTGAAGCACAGGGACACTCTTGGGACTTGTAGCCAAACTAACGCCAGGACAACACTGTCAGCCATCCTGCCAGCACAGGCACACTACCCCACAGGGAAGCAGAGTCAAAAGGAAGGAAGTATGGGCATGCTGGGAAGGGGGGTGTAGGCAATAGCATGATGGGAGTGGTAGTCACAGCTCAACATCCCCCACCCACATGGCCCGGCAAGCTCACACTGAAGCATGCATACCTCACAGGGAGTGAAAAGCCACTTCAAAGATGTCTGACACTGGTGCTCTGTTGTGGGGAGCACAAGGCCCTGCTGGGAACTGGGCAACAACAAACAACAGGACACCACTGTCAGCCATCTTGCCATTGCTGTCACACTCACACACAGTGAAGTCCACTCAAAAGGAAGGAAGAATGGGCATGCTGGGAAGGGGGGTGTAGGCAATAGCATGATGGGAGTGGTAGTCACAGCTCAACATCCCCCACCCCCATGGCCCAGCAAGCTCACACTGAAGCATGCACACCTCACAGGGAGTGAAAAGCCACTTCAAAGATGTCTGACACTGGTGCTCTGTTGTGGGGAGCACAAGGCCCTGCTGGGAACTGGGCACCAAACAACAGCAGGACACCACTGACTGACATCCTGAGAGTCAACCTGCACCCACTGCAAGGGTGGCATGCTTCATGGTGGGATAACTGGGCTGGGGGGAGAAGGAGGGCCGGATGTCCACCAAATACAACCAATGCTGTCCATGTACACACCTCAACATTCACATTGAAATGCTTCAAGTTTGCAGGACAATGTGCCACACCAATATCAACCCCTGACTGTGACAACTTAGGACAATGCAATGTACAGGCCCGCATCCAGAGGTACAGTCACAACTGTCAGGTGTGTGAACCATTGATGCCTGCAGAAACATAACATACATTGTGTGTGTCTCCCAAAACAGGTGATGATGGGGACACAGCAGCAGCCGATGAGGAGTCCCTGTCCCAGGCTCCGGGGGACACTGAGCTCACTGGTGTGGAACAGCCTCTGCCCTCATCGGATGGCGAAGACCTACCTGGTACCTCCGGTGTGAGTCATCATGCAGCACCAGCAGGACCACCATCTGCACCCCCTGCACCCACCCCTCCAACAACTGCCAACACACAGACCACCCCTGCCGACACGGACAGACCAAGGACCACCAATGACAACAGCACAGGGACCCCGGCCCAACGTGGAGCAACGGACAACAACCCCAGTAACAACCCCCAAGGGGGCCTAGGGTCACCTGTGCGTGCCACCGCAGGTCCCGCACGTGTCGCCAGGGGTGGTGGGAGGGGTGGTAGACATAGGTCGCTGTTTGCAGAGGAGTCTGGACTGCATGATGACCCACAACTGGTACGCATTGCTGATGCGTACCAGAATAGCACTGGAGAGGTCAGCCAGGTAGTGGGGATCCTCAAGGACATTCAACAGCAGCAGGCTGCCCATCATGCCCGCTTGGACTCCCACATGTCTCGTGTGGAGACACACATGTCACGTGTGGAGACACACCTGGCTGGCATGGAGTCCAAGTGGGACACATTGCAAGAACTGACGGCGGTGCATAGGGACATATTGACATGCCTCCGCCAGATTAGCACCAACATGGCCACACCTCCCTGTGTGCCCACAACATCTGGTGCTGCAACAACTGCAACTGCCACAGGGAGGGAGGATGACTCTGGCGGAGAGTCCCCTGCACCGCAGCAGCCTGCACGTGAGGGTCCCCCCCCCCAAAGAAGAGGGGTCGTCCGAGGAAGGACAACTGAGAGGCCGATGGCCATGTACATCCCCAGGAACCCAACACCTGTTCTGGAAATTCACCTTTGTGTGCAAACTGTTCACCCTGTCGAATGCAACCCAACTCTCCCACATGACATGGGGAGTTTAAGTTGGACCAATGTATCAGATGACTGTTGACTTTACTCAGGACATTTCTGCCACCAAGACTTCCAACTCATCTGGGAACTTTGGATTACAATCCCAATGTACAGCACCCTCCATCCTGTGCACTATCCTCACACATGTATGTAAATAAACTCACTAATACACCATACTTGCCTCTGTTGTGATTCCAAAGTGGTTTCTGTCATGGAGATGATGATCTGCTAAATGACACTGTGCATGCTAACTGCTACAGCAAGTTCAACACCGTCATGTGAGTCATGGTGACGTGACACATATGAGGGAGACACACCACTAGGGCTACACAACACATACACACCAGGGCCATCTGACTCATCGCCTACACTGATGTTGCCAGGAAATACAGTGCAATGCACAGACACCACACCTATTCACAGTCTGTGTTAACTAGCCCACTGGTGCAGTAAGCAAATGTCAGTCAGATGTGTGACCACAGACAACGCACATCCCAAAGTGAAGCACAGGTTTATTACACATTTGCAACATGTTGTTTCCACTACAGATGCAAGGTAATCCCACGTGGCAGTGGCCACACAGTCAACAAGTGTAGAAGAAAGGAAGTCCAGGGGTGTGGGGCACATCACCTGTAGGGAAACGACAGCTTCCACCCTGGAAGTTGAATCACGGTGTCGGGGATCACAGTTGACCAAACAACTCTGAAAGTACCCTGTGAAGGACAGAAATGACACACAGTCAAAAGCACTGAAGAACAGCCAGAACAGCAATACTCATGCCCAATACATGTCACAAGATACCTACACAAAACCAAGTTAGCATGTCAACACTGTTGTGGAGTACAGACTACCTGTAAGGACACATCGCTGCACGCATACAGTCAAGTAGCACATGGACACACTCAAACAGCACCAGAGCACCACCAACACATATCACGCAAACTCACATCATTGACATGACATCTCTGGATACTCACATTCAGCTGAAGAAGTTGGTGATGAGCTGTGTGCGGACATCACCCTCAACATCATCACCATCACTGGCATCGTGGCCCAGGCCAGGATCCTCCACAGGTGGCGGATGTTGGTCATCGTCATCCAGGATGAGAGGCAACTCCTTCCGCACTGCCAGGTTGTGTAGCATGCAGCAGACGATGACAATCTTGCACACCTTTGCTGGGGCATATGGGAGGGCCCCTCCTGTCTTGTCCAGGCAGCGAAAGCGGCTCTTCAGGAGACCAAATGACCGCTCGATCACTCTCCTGGTCCGACCATGTGCCTCATTGTAGCGCATCTGGGCTGGTGTCACAGGGTTCCTGAGGGGCGTCAGCAACCACGGCATGTTGGGGTATCCGGAGTCACCTATATACAGACAATTGCACATTATCTGAGTTGGAAAAGAGGGTGGAATACTACATTGCAGAACACACACAATGGTACAAAGTCAGTACACACCGACAAGCCAGGCACGCTGGTTCTGCATCTGTGACATCATCCTCGGGATGCGACTACTCCTCATCACGTAGGCATCGTGTGCAGAACCGGGGAAATGGGCACACACGTGTGAGATGCTCATATCTGCAAGACATACCACCATAGCATTGACCGAATGGTAATGTTTTCTGTTCCTGTATGCCTGCTCATGTGCCTGTGGTGGTACCAAAGCCACATGTGTCCCATCAATGGAGCCAATGACATGCGGCATCCTCCCCAGGGCATAGAAGTCACTCTTGACGTCAGTGAGTTGTTGAAGTTTAGGGAAATAGATGTACTGGTTCAGGTATCTCAACATAGCCTCCAAAACATCGCAGAGCACACGGCTGAACATGGTCCGTGACATCCCACCAGCAGTCGCCACAGTGTGTTGAAAGGTACCAGTGGCAAAGAAGTGTAGGGCTGACATCACCTTCACCTTGGGGGTCAGCGCTGTAGGGTATGTCCGGCCAGGTTGCAAATGTGGGGCCAACCGCACCGTCAATTCCTCAATCAGCGGCCTGGTGAAGCGGTACCGTCGGATGCAGTCCCGTTCAACCATGGTTGCAAGGTCAGGGAATGGTCTATGGACAGCTGGTGCCCTGCAGTGCATAGGTGAAGAAAGAAAGATTGTCAGTCACCCCACATATGTGGCACAGACCATACTCAATATCACATGATACATCATTACGAGACACAAGTACATGATGTGTGTGCCGTTCTGTAAGGACATGTATGGCACCTACATGGCCAACATCTAACATCACAGTTCAACATGTGTCGTCAACAAGTCCCAGGTTGTGCTATGGGATATCATTAGGCTGTGTCACAGTACCCATGTACTGCTGTCACGTTCCAAACACACACCACAGTGACATGTGAGGACAGATGTGCCCCAGGCATCACAGCTCATTGACAGGTAGATTCCCAGGGACCCTGTATTACCACATGGACACTGGCATGACATGGCGTATCATGAATACACCACAGCAAAACAACCATGACCCCCACATGTAGTGGTCCCTGTTGCCTCTGCAGGACAGACATGGACGTCTGTGACACACACACGCACAACATCAAAGTCCATGCACAAACAACGTGGATGTGGAGACTGTCTCCCATTGTGCACAGGGAATCAGAGACATTGTAAACACAACATGCACACAGACTGTGGAGGGCCATCACTATTGTGGCAATGGGTCACCCTGTGACGTACATACCGTCCCACATGGGACTCAGGGGGTATGTGACATGACATACACATACACAACCTGGAAATGTGACCTTGCCACATGCTCTGAAATGAACAGTTGCACATCACAGTGGTCATGTGCACAACACACCAAGGATTCTGTCCCCATGAACACGTGCACAGCCTGGGAGTGGCTGCCCCCAAGTGCCACCCAAAAACCACATGTTGACCCCCATACACGGAAAAGGTAATGCAGCCTTACATGCCTTAGGATACAGTGTGGACAGGCTGTGGTGTTGTAGGTGTGCCCCTGAGTCCCTGGAAAGTAAATGTGGCTGGCATACGTTCACCTGTGACAGGCATGGTGACATATGCCAGTGACTTGTACAGGGACGCGTTGTACAGCAATGGACCGATCGGTGCGCACGCATTGGCCATTGCATATGATGTGGATGGATGCGTGTTGTCATCCGATGTATGCGTTGTACAGCAATGGACCGATCAGTGCGCACGCATTGGCCGTTGCATATGATGTGAGCGGGTACGCGTTGTACAGCAATGGACCGATCGGTGCGCACGCATTGGCAATTGCATATGATGTGACCGGGTACGCGTTGTACAGCAATGGACTGATCGGTGCGCACGCATTGGCCATTGCATATGATGTGAGCGGGTATGCGTTGTACAGCATTGGACCGATTGGTGCGCACGCATTGGCTATGGCCTGGCATGGCAACGGACGCGTTTTTGAACCTTTAACGAGTCTGATGCTGTGAATTCAGTTGGCCACCCACAACAATGTTGCAAATTCATGGGTCTCATGAAGTTGAACTTTTGAAGGATGCTGTGGGCGTGTGTAAGTGGTGCAATTCCATGGATTGGCCAGATTCAGAAGATGCAAATGACTTGGCCTATCACTTTGGACACATGGGACAGTATCTGCCTCAGCAGCACACATATAATGCTGGCTGTTCCCCTGAGAGCTCACTTGCCTGCACTACATGCTCCAGGACGACATCTGCCACCACCACTGCTGCTGTATATGCATCCTCTGGATCCTGCAATGGCACGTACTGTGGAGAGAGCCCCAGCTTTCAGCACTGAGGAGAACCAGGCCCTGCTGGACAGCCTCCTTCCACAGTACAGCAAGCTGTATGGGAAACCAGGGGAGCAGGTAAGTGTGCTGTCCACTGCCTTACTAAATGTGCAAGTTGTCTGACTAGCAAGACTTACAGTGTGCACGCCCCTGGCTAGCAGGCTCACTGAGTATTTGTCACCCCCCATAGTGTGTAGTTACATGCACTGAACAGGTATAGTGCAGTAACAGTGCATTTAAACAAGGTTTTACTTCCCAGGCTATGATACCATGTAGTAACTGCTGGCAAACTGTTCATAACCATCGTTGCACTGCCTGTGTACATCATGTGCCCCTGTGATTGAGACATGTATATCCAAATGTGTGATGCACGGATATGTTGCATGTGTAGTAATGGCCTTTACACTTTGTCATCCTCACAGGTTGATGCCCACCAGAAGCAGGAAATCTGGCTGGACATCGCCCGGGCAGTAAGATCTGTGGGGTTCTACAAGCGCCGGATCCGCAACTGCCAGAAGAGGTGGCAGGACCTTCGGGGCTGGACCCGGAGGATCGCAAGGGTCCAGCTGAAGCTGTCGCCTCCTCGCAGGAGGGGCGGACACCGGACCCTGACCCCCCACATGCTCAGGATCCTGGTGGTGGTCTTCCCTGATCTGGATGGGCAGCTGAAGGCCAGACAGCAGCAAGGAGGGGGTGAGTCCATGACTGCACTGTGAACTTTGTCTGACATTCTATGTGCCCTCCTCTGGCCTGGTTAAACTTCAACAGTACATCAGTCTTGTGGTCCAGGACCCATGGCCCTCAATTGTGACATGCCCACTCCTCATCTGATACCCAGGTGTGGCCCTTACAGTCAGGAAATTGTGTCACTTGGGGACTGTGTCCTTGCATTTTGCTTAGCTCAAGGTGGAGGACAGCATTTGTTCCCGTAACTTTGTGGTGGGCTTCATGGGTGGGTCCATTGCTTACACAATGCCTGAGTTCTGACATGTAATCTGCGTGTAACTTTGATATGTGGTCCAATTGCTGATCTGATTCACCACATGTGCCTGGGGTATTTGGCACACACCCATGCTGCGGGTGGGAACAATGTTTGGGCCTCAGGAGTATGTATATCAAGTGTGTCACACATACTTAGCCACCTGCCTACTGTCCAGGGCTCATCCCTCTTTCACGTGGAGCAGGACAGTCATGCCTACTCCAAGCCATACAATACACTCTGTACTCCCACTCCCGTGTATCAGCTGACACGTTGTGCTCAGTGAAATGTTCCCTCAGGTGTCTGCCTCTGTGTCATTGTGCTGTGGCTTCGTTGTCAGGACTACTGGGGTGTTTATCGGTTAGGGCTCAGCATGCCATCTGAGATGTGACCATAGGAGACGATACTTGTGTGACATATAGGTGTTTGATCACTTGACCGTGCAGACTGGGGTATGCGAATGTGAAGTTCAGGCAGCTGTTTCCCATTCACAGCAGATTGTGAGGTGCTCAGGTTCCGAGGGTTGTGTTTCAGGTCTCCCATATGTCCAATTGGTATGACGTGGACAGATAAGGGTTCAGATGATGTGGTGTGTGGGGGATGTACATGTGCACTTGTTCAGCTCCAGGACTTGCATTCCCCATGACCTACTATAGTGACAGTGCAGACTGTTGTTGGCTGGCTGCCCTGCCCATGTGACTGGAGACAGTGATGTATGACTTTGCAGGCAGGCCTGTGCCATGGCATTAAACTTCCTAAGAGTGATCCTGCAGGGGAGTGACATGTGCTACATGCACCCCATTGTGGCATTGACTATCAGGACATGGGTGCATCATGGTGTCTGGTGCTGGTATGCATCACATGCATTTCAAAATTGACTCTGGCCATCCCTTTGTCCGGACACCTGTACTGACTCAGTGGCAAGAGTAGTGATGTGTGCATGTTCACATACTTCACCGTGTTCTTTGCACTGTCCAACTACTGTGTAGGTGGTGCTTGTGTCCACACTGGGGTATTGCCATCTGACAGACACCAGACAGATGGGTGCAAGGCCAGGAGGGATGTGAGTGCCATGGTTGATCATCAGACTGACAATTGGCTTCTCCTACTCTGTTTGTGCACTTTTGGCAATGTTCAACTAAGGATGCCAGGGCTTGCTCTGTAATGTGCTGTACTTACTGTGGTGTGCGAGGTCAGTGCAGGTGACTGATGTTTGTCTGTTTCCCTAATTGTTTGCAGATACATCCATGACCACAGGAGGGGACAGCTCCACGGACCAGGAGGAGCCGCAGAGCCAGACTGGGTCAGCAGCCGATGAGTGGTCGGAGGGACCCAGTGGCACAGAGGGCGAGGGGAGCCACACCGAGGAGTCCTCAGCAGCATCCACCTCAGCTGAGGACCACAGCAGCTCGGAGGATGACTCCCTTGTGGAGGCGGGTGTCAGCAGCCACCACACCCAGCTAGTATTGCTGTCCCCGCCACCACCACCACCACCACCGCCCTCCCATCGGCTCCCATTCCAGAGGTCCGTGGAGGCTCCCGTGGAGGCTCCCGTGTTCGGGAGCATGTCTCCTTTGTGCCAGGCACTGCACCCCCTGCCCGTGTCCCCTGCTGCCCTGAGTGAGGAGTCTGTGTATCTACTTCGCCAGCTCCATGTAGGGCAGACAGCAATGCTGAGTGTCCTCCATGCCCACACCACTCTGTTGACTCAGCTGGTGTCGTTTATGGAGGGCATCTCATTGGGCATGTCTGCCCTACAGAGGAGCAATAGGTCCATGGACTCCTCCCTGACGGCAGCAGTGTCCCTCCTCCAACAGTCCCTCACCCCTCCTACCTCTGCCCCATCCACACTTCCTGGCACCCTACCTGTCCCAAGCACATGCACACCTGCACATTCACCCAAACACACAGACACGAGCAGCACAGACACACCCACTACAAAAACAAAACGTGCACGCAGGCATCCTCAGGGGACTGATACCACACCCACAGGGGATGGGGTACAGACACACACACAGGCATCCACAGTCACTCCGCAGTCCTCCGATACCTCTCCCTCCAAGGCCCCTTCCCTTGCCTCACCTGCAACCCCACCTAAACAGCATCTCTTCCTCTGTGACCTCGGCCTCTTCCCCTCCAATCCAGCTGATCCAGCATACAGGGGGAAGAGGAAGTCCACCCACACAGAGGGGAGTGTGCCTCACCCCCCGGACACCCTCCCCCAGGCGCAGACAGACTGAGGCCCCCATCCGCAAGTCCCCCCGGACCCGGAAGAGCAAGACCCCGCCGCCGCCCTGCAGCTCAACCACCAAGTCTCCTTCCTCCATCCCTCAGGCCCCCACTCCACAGGTTCCCCCACCACACCCAGCCCCAGGTTCCCCCACCCACAGATACACCAACCCCAAAATGATCCGGCCTTCTCCCCCTGCCACTTGCTCTTCCAGCACCACCCCCCGCTGCGCATGTTTGTGCCACTGGTGTGGAGACCGTGTCCTCCCCCTCTGTCCTGCCCACCTTACCTGAACCCCATTCTACTCCCCTGGAGATAGGCACTGCAGTGGAGTCCACTACCACCCTGTCTGACTTGGGCACTGCAGTGGGGAACCTGTCCACTCCATCTGCCCAGCCCACTGCAGTCGTGCCAGCACCCACACCATCTGACTCATGCCCCCAGTTGTGCCGGCACACACCATGTCAGACACCTCCACTGCAGTTGTCAGTGACTCTCCAGCACCCACCACCCCTTCCCTGCCTCCTTCTGGTGAGCCCTGATCCTGTCCCTGTGGTGCCTGGCCTGCCCCCCGTATGCCCCTCCGAGGGGAATGTCCCTGGTGTGTAGCAGTGCAGGCATGCAAAGGGTGACATCTGCCACTGTCACCCTGTTTGGACTCTGATCATGGACTGGCCATTGGCCTTTGTTATTTTTCTGGACTTTCACTTTTTCACACACATATGCTGAATAAAGCTACTTTCTGTTCTCTAGTGGTTTTGCTTCTGATGTACATGGTGTTGATGATGCTAACCATGCCCTTGCTGCAGTGATGGTGATTTTTGATCTCAGGGAAATGAAGTGTTACTGTGCAGGACCCCATGTGGCCCAGGGGGAATGTGTCCTATCCTGTTGTGTATCCATGTCATCCTTTGCAGCAATATGAGGGTGTCATGTTTTCAAGATTTGGCAATGGGATTTCCTAGTTTTATTTGCAATATCACATCTGTGGCTTACACCCCTGCACATCTGTTGTGCTTGCCATTGTTCAATTTGTCTATTTCCCTGACCGTGTGACCATCTCCACTGGACATGCAAGTTTGGGCATCAATTGGGAAGGACTCATCTGTGTTATCAGTGCAACTTGCTATACATGTGTGTTGGATCTGTGCTGATGATTCCGGTGACACTCCCATGACCAGGCTGATATGACGGGAGCCTTCATTTTGTGCTAATTGTTGACTGAGTGACCAAGTGTTCTGCTGACATGATAGAGCCCTACTGAGACAACGTATGGCACAGCTTTCCTTACACAGGAGTGGAGTCCCCTCATGGCAGTGTGTAATTCCGTGACATTGCCTGAGCACATGGTGTGTGTTGTGTGAGCATGTCTGTGTGTGTTCACTTCCATTTTGCTAGGCAGGCTGGGATCCCTAGTGATGTTCCTGTTTGTGATGCTTGCTGAGTTGACCTATGTTCCCCCAAAGTCTTCTCCCTGGCTTCTCTGGGATGTGGGTGCATGGCACATTACTGGTCATCAGGGTGTCACCCATAGGTGTGTTTGCTGTCAGGGCTGAGTTTGTGGGCAAACGCAGATGAGACACAGTCAGGATTCCCCTTGGCACTTGTTGGTTACACCTGTCATGTAATTTCCAGTTTGTGTTAGCTTTCAGTGATTGTGACACGTTGTGTGTGTGACTGCTGCCACTCCTCAGGGTCAGAGCTGCAATGTTGAAAGTTGTCTATGTGTGTTCTTTGTGGGTGACCTTGGCTTCTTCATTGGTGTGTGACTGTGGCCGGGATCCCATTGGTTGGTGTGGTATTGACGTCATGCCCATGTACGGTGTACTGTGCAGTGTGTCAGACATTCAGGAGTCTTGTTGACTGGCCATGTGTGATGGGTTTCTGCACCTTAGTTCCCACCACCACCCCTGGGATTGTCATGGGTGCATGTGCAATGTCACCAGTGCATGTAAGCTTCACTGCTGCACATTGGTGGAGATCAAGGTGTGTGGTGTTGAGTGTGTGCAGATGAGAGTTGTTTCACGGCTAGACCCCTGCCTCCATATTGGCCTTGGCTGACAGGCCGTGCTGATTGATTTGTGCTTGTGTAGGTGTGATGGTAGTTTGTTGCTCAGGACACATGACTGTGGTTCACAGTGTGAACGACATTTGCTTTGTCATCACAGTGGGATTATCATGCAGGCCAGTGTCACCACAATGTGGGGACCCTGGGGGTGATGCTGTGGTGGGTCTGTGTCTTGCTGTGTTAGTTGCTGTTCCTACAAGCTTGTGTGACATGTGTAATTTGGGCTCCCTCTCATCTAACAATGCCTGATTGCCCACATAGGGGATTCGGATCCATGAGTTACTTTTGTGTGGCACTGTATGCACATCTGTGTAATTGGGATTCAGGCCTCCTCATGTGTTGTGTGGTTGCCTGGGGACACTGGCACCCTCCCCCCCTCACCTGTTGTGTTTGATATGCAGTGTGGGGCTGCCTGTTTGTGTTTGTGCATCTGCACCACTGCATTGGCATTTCTTTAGTGTGCCATTGGCTGTATGTTGTTTGGTGGGTTTCCCCTGCTGTCCCTGGGACTCCTAGGTCATCAGTCAGCACAGTGATCATGGTTTGTATGTCCCATTGCTGCAATGGTATGGTATTTGTTCACCTCACATCTACAGTCTCCACAGGATATCTACATTTGTGTGCCCATTGGTGCAGATATGTGGGTCTGCATTATGATGGTCATTTCTGTCATTGTGTTATTGATGAATGTTGACAGTGTCAGCCCCCATGGGTGATGTTTGTCTGCACATGGCCAAAGGTATGTCTTATTTGCACTGCACTGTTTGCCTCACCCAATCTATGTTGCTATGGGACACAAGCACTACTATGTCACTGATGTGTTTGTTGTTCTGTGACCAGGGATAATCCATGCTGTTTGGCATTTGCAGCTTTTGCCATGACAACACTTACAATTTGGTCACTGTGATGATGGGGGGGTTAGGCCCCATTGCCACAATGTTCAAAATGTGCTTCAGCTATGGACCCCACACTTACCTTTTGGTCACTGTGATGATGGGGGTTTAGACCCCATTGCCACAATGTTCAAAATGTGCTCCAGCTATGGACCCCACACTTACCTTTTGGTCACTGTGATGATGGGGGTTTAGACCCCATTGCCACAATGTTCAAAATGTGCTCCAGCTATGGACCCCACACTTACCTTTTGGTCACTGTGATGATGGGGTGTTAGACCCCTTTGCCACAATGGTCATGGTCTGCTTGCATTGTGGAGGCCACACACATTTATGTGTGACACATGTGATAGGGGGTCACATTGTATGTTCAATGTCATGTTCAGTGTTGTAGGCATTTGACACAGTCTACACACGCTTGTCATGGTGTTGGGGGGATGTGTTTTTCTTACATTCCTTATGTTGGAGTATGCTGGTTGTGTCATGCATTACCCATCCTATGAGTAGGGGTGGTGTTGGTGGTAGGCATCCATCCCCCTATGAGTGGGGATGGTAGTAGTGACAGGCATCTGGCACCCCCTGAGTAGGGGTGGTGGTAGTGGTAGGCATCCAGCCCCCTATGAGTGGGGATGGTAGTAGTGAAAGGCATCTGGCACCCCCTGAGTAGGGGTGGTGGTAGTGGTAGGCATCCAGCCCCCCATGAGTGGGGGTGGTGGTAGTGGTAGGCATCCAGCCCCCCTGAGTAGTGGTGGTGGTAGTGGTAGGCATCCATCCCCCTATGAGTGGGGATGGTAGTAGTGACAGGCATCTGGCACCCCCTGAGTAGGGATGGTGGTAGTGGTAGGCATCCAGCCCCCCCATGAGTGGGGGGGTGGTAGTGGTAGGCATCCAGCCCCCCCTGAGTAGGGGTGGTGGTAGTGGTAGGCATCCAGCCCCCCATGAGTGGGGGCGTGGTAGTGGTAGGCATCCAGCCCCCCCTGAGTAGGGGTGGTGGTAGTGGTAGGCATCCAGCCCCCCATGAGTGGGGGTGGTGGTAGTGGTAGGCATCCAGCCCCCCCTGAGTAGGGGTGGTGGTAGTGGTAGGCATCCATCCCCCTATGAGTGGGGATGGTAGTAGTGACAGGCATCTGGCACCCCTGAGTAGGGGTGGTGGTAGTGGTAGGCATCCAGCCCCCCATGAGTGGGGGGGTGGTAGTGGTAGGCATCCAGCCCCCCCCTGAGTAGGGGTGGTGGTAGTGGTAGGCATCCAGCCCCCATGAGTGGGGGGGTGGTAGTGGTAGGCATCCAGCCCCCCCTGAGTAGGGGTGGTGGTAGTGGTAGGCATCCAGCCCCCATGAGTGGGGTTGTGGTAGTGGTAGGCATCCAGCCCCCCCTGAGTAGGGGTGGTGGTAGTGGTAGGCATCCAGCCCCCCCTGAGTAGGGGTGGTGGTAGTGGTAGGCATCCAGCCCCCTATGAGTGGGGATGGTAGTAGTGACAGGCATCCGGCACCCCCTGAGTAGGGGTGGTGGTAGTGGTAGGCATCCAGCCCCCCTTGAGTGGGGGTGGTGGTAGTGGTAGGCATCCAGCCCCCCCTGAGTAGGGGTGGTGGTAGTGGTAGGCATCCAGCCCCCTATGAGTGGGGATGGTAGTAGTGACAGGCATCTGGCACCCCCTGAGTAGGGGTGGTGGTAGTGGTAGGCATCCATCCCCCCATGAGTGGGGGGGTGGTAGTGGTAGGCATCTAGCTCCCCCTGAGTAGGGGTGGTGGTGGTGGTAGGCAGGCATCCAGGCCCCCCTGAGTAGGGGTGGTGTTAGTGGTAGGCATCGAGGCCCCTACGGGTGTATATGGCATTGGTGATAGCCATCCCGCCCCTATGGTTCTGCTGTTGCTAGTGTAAGTCATTTCTGCATCCCTATGTGTGTGTGTTATATGTCGGGTACGTGTCGTTTGTTTGTGTGGTGGGTGTTTGACTTACCTTCTGCGCCGTACGCGTCCGTACCGGTAATAGATGTAGAGTATTGGTAGGACCTGCGCGATGGGATTCATGGTTGGTTCGTCTCGTTCGGCTTTCTCGTTGCTTCGACTTGTACTCGTGGCTGGCGTGTTCGTCTCGTAGCCGTGGATCATCTTGTGGCGCGAATCGGAGCTTATGTGCGCCTCTCCCGGATGCTCTGACGTGCCGTACGTAGCGACTGGTTCGGCGCGTACGAAAGGCGCATCGTACTAGTCCGGCCGGAAGGTGCTGTATTTTGGCTTCCGTGCGACTCGATTCTGCGTTTACGGATCAGGCTCGGGCGGGGATCAGGAGCTGGATTGGGTGAGTACGGCTGGGTCGGGACCTGGGCATTTATGCGCATCGTACTTGCTCGTTAGGACGAATGTTCCAATCGGTCGGGAAACACGCGTTCGGCTTGGTTTTTTTCCGGACGAATAGTGTTAGGTGCGCTTCCGGCCGAGATCGGAATCGGCCCCTCAGGCTCTACTCATGAAATTAAGTAGAGAGTACCATTGTAGTAAACCTATCACCCATCCAGTACCTATGCAGTCATTTAATTACTGAGCCAATAGTTTTGCACTAATACGATCACCCAAGCAGTATTCTTACTTTCATCCAATCTCTCAAGCTTTAACAATGGAATCATGCAGTCACTCAGACACTAGTCATGCACTCATCTAATTAGGTAGGCACTACTGATGTACTTATTCATTCTCCAGGCACTACCCATGAACTTATGTAAGCATCCAGGCACTATCTGTTCAGTCAATCAAAAAAACATGAGCAGTATCCAGTCGCTGAAACACTATTCATCCAATAGGCTAGGTGCTATTCATGGGTTTAAACAATCATGTATGCACTATCCATGCATTGCATAAATCACCTATATACTATGTATGCACTCTTGCAATCATCCAGGTACTAGAGTTGCACTCATTTAATTATTGAAGCATTAGTCACGCACTTGTCGAATCATTCAGGCTCTACTCATGCAGTCATCCAAACACCCAGATACTAGTGCTATACTCATGCAAACATGCAGGCAGTAAGTATGCAGATATGGAATAACCCATGGAGTTATGACATAGTCAGAGAATTATCTAGGCACTACTTGTATCATCACGGAATCACCTAGACACTACTTATGCACTCATTCAATCATCCAGGGAGTATTGATGTATTCAACCACAAACCCAAGTATTTACAAGTTTCACTGAGGAATATGCAGTCTTTAGATAGTATGGGTGATAGGTTTACTGCAATGGTACTCTCTACATAATTACATGAGTGCATGAGTAGAGCCTGAGGGGAAATATCCATTACAAAGCAGGCACCATTACATCGCATGCCATTACAACGCATATACCATTACAACGCATGCCATTACAACGTATACTATTACAACGCATGCTATTACAACGCATGGGTAAGTATAGTATGGTAAGTATTTGTTAGGTAGTGGTATTCTATTTTTATTAATACTCAGGTAATTTAATGTATAATTTATTTTTTATATGTGATTTAAATATTTAATACGTTAAAAAGGTTGTTATTGTTTATCTTAATACTCAGTTATTTAATTTAATACAAAAGTATTTATTTAAAAAATGTAAGAAACAAATTTATATGTAAAAAAAGGGAGATTGTTTTTTTAATAAATTATAAATATCAATAAATAATGGTTGAGGAAAATATTTTTAAAACTCAGGTATTTAAATAAATACTAGAGTATCTTTTAAAAATTTGTAAAATTTATGTATTCAGATATATTAATATTATTAGGGAGAAGAGATTGATTTTAAAAAATATTTTAAAAAATAAGTAATTGTTTTGAAAATTATTTTTAATACTCAGGTGTTAAAATAAGTAGTAGAGTATTTGTAAAATAAATTTTAAAAAAAGTACATTGAGATATATTAATATTATCAGGGAGAAGTGTATTATATAAATATTAATAAAATAGTAAATGCATTTGTTTTTTTAAAAATACTAATGTATTTAAAAAAATACTACAGTGGGTTTTAAAAGATTATTTAATTTAATGTTTACTATTATAGTGAGAATTAAAGGGAGGTTTTTATTATATAAAAAAAGATTTTTAATAATTAAGTTCAGGAAATTTAAAAAAATACTCCGGTATTAAAATTAAAAATAGAGTATATAATATAATAATATTTAAACTTTTGAGAAAATAGTAGAGTTAAAGGGAATTACAAACTAAGGGGTCTATTAGGATGGCGGTCGGATGTCCACCGCCGGGCCCGCGGTGGTGCCCGCCGGACCGGCGGTGGACATCCGACCGCGATCGCAAGCCAGAAATCCGCTGGTCAAATTAGGATGGCGGTGGTGACCGCGGCGGTGGGAAATTCCGGCCGCCGCTTTTCCGCCAGTTGTTATCCGCACTCCTACCTGGCGGACGGAGCAGGACCGGGATAATGGTGGCGGTGCAGAGCAGGCTCCGCCGGCAGGATTATGATGCCGGCGGTAGCCAGCCTTTCCTCAGCGGTCAGACCGCCATGGAAAGGCATGCGGAGATTGTCTTCCGGGGGCCCAATGGGCCCCCAATGTTTTGGGGGGGTGTGGGTGCACTGGGGGGGTACCCATGGTCCCCCCCTACATTTCCCTGTACCAAGTGGCAGGCACTGTGCAGTGCCTGCCACGCAGTGCAGGGAAATGCAGGACATGCTCCTTTGGACATCGCGGCGGTGCTGCAGGCAGCAGCAACCACCGCAATGTTAAGGTCCGCGATTCGACCGCGGGTCATCGTAATTCGACCGGCGGTGATGTCGCGGTCCATGCGGGCGGTCTTTTCCCGCTACCATGGCGGTCGGGGAGGTTTTCCGACCGCCATCGTAATAGGCCCCTAAGTTTAATTAAATATATTATAATATTTGATAAATTTTTTTATAATTTTTGAAGAATTAATAGTTTAAATTATAACAAAATAAGATGTAAAAAATTAACAATAATTAGGGGAATTAATTATATATGTGTAAGAAAAAAATATTAAAATTATTAATAAAATGAGTAATTAAATAGTTACATAGGTTTTGGAATATTATAGAGACAATAAAAAAGTTAAAATATTTTTAAAAAAGAGATATTATTGTGTAAATAATAAAAAAAATGTAAACTGTATATAATCATTGAATTTAATATAACATGAAGATTAAAAGACAAGAGATGTAATTACTTAATAAAATATTTTTATTAACATTTTTAATAATGTATTATTTTACAAATAATTTATAAGAAAATATTCAAAAAAAGTTTTTTATTTGATATAATTTACAAAAATAAAGTAATTTTTTATGTACATTAACATTTTTTTAAACATTTTTTGAAATTTTGCCCATGCTTTTACATTGAAGTCAATGGGTGAAAATGTCCTTTTTTCATTTTTACAGAAAGACATGACGTTGCCGCTTAAACGTAACTTTCATCATTACGAGGATCGTCGCGCTATGGATCAGATGCAAGGGAGAGCTCCGTCAAGGTAAGACAATTTTTAATTATTAAAATACATAGATTAGTGGTAATGTTTATTGTAAGGAGAGAGGAGGGGGGTATAAAGTTGTAGTAAATGTGTTTTTAGTACTTTTGATGTGTGTTAATCAACTATTTCACTCCATAACAGGTTGCAGTAGTAGGCCCACGTCGGGTCTCATTCTTTCGTAACAATTTTTGTTTAATAAAGTTAATAAAAATAGATCCATTAAAAACTTTAATAAACAAAAGTGTTTCGAAAGGTAACTTTTTTTCTTTTTCCAACGGGTTTTAAAAAGGATTTTTCATCGTCGCGGTTAGATGTATTTTTAATATGATTGAAAAAAAAAATCATCATATTTGGAAAATGGACGATGGGCTATTTTTACATCCAATGCTTTTTGCTTTTTGGATCTTGGAAGTGCGACTTACATTTTTACGAGATGGATTTTAGGCGATGGATTATGGAACTTGGGGGGTCATTATGATGGCGGGCGGACATCAGTCCGCCCGCCATCATAACGGCGATGGGACCGACCGCCAGACGTGCGGCGGTCCCACCGGCCCAATTAGGATGCGACCGCCATACTGGCGGGCGCAACCTGTCCTTTTACCATTGCGGATGGTGCTGCTGGCTGCAGCACCATCCGCAATGGTAAAAGGGCATGCACAGCATTTCCCTGCACCACGTGGCAGGCACCACGCGGGCCTGCCACTTGGTGCAGGGAACTGCAGGGTGGTACCATGGGTACCCCCAAGTGCACCCCCCCACCACCCCAGGGGGCCCGCAATGGGCCCCCAGAACCAATTCCCGCCAGCCTTTCCATGGCGGCGCTGCCATGGAAAGGCCTCAGACCACCCACATCCTAATATGGCGGGCGGTGCCTGCTAGGCACCGCCACCATATTAGTGGCCCAGCTCCGCCCGCCCGGCAATCGTAATGATTGCCGACCGGCGGAAAAGCGGCGGACGGACTTTGCGTCCGCCGCGATACCCACCGCCATCATAATATGGCGGGGGTATTGCTCGTTACGCCATTGTAATGACCCCCTGGAATCGAATTGGAATTCTTTTCGAAATAAATTGGATTGCATCGTTGGATTTTGTTGCGTTTTTTGCAGAAAATCAACACTTTTTCGGGATTTTATTTTTGGGTGCGTTTTTTTTTAGGTATGCACAGATTTTTTTTAAAAAAAAGAAATGTGCACATTTAAAAAGATTAATTCGGGTCATGGATTTACCAAAAGGAATGTGGATTATTGGCAATGGATTTAAAAAAGACAAAGGACTCTTGGTGAAAAAATGGATAATACATAAGTCCAAGAGTTGAAAAAAGAAGACATCTGAAGGTAGGGAGATCCGACTTTGAATATTAATTTTAATATATTTTTTTTAAAATGCCAAATGATTTAGGGTTATTTTTTTAGGGCAAAACAGGCAAGTAAGAAGATAGTGTAGATTAGAAATGGAGGATGTGTGCAAGATTATCAAGGTAGTCTGAAGCCACCATCAGCGTAAACTGTTGAATTGTACCCAATAGTCTTTCAGACATTTCCTTTGTTCTTTTAGATATACGTGGGTTCAGACTACCTGTTAATGATTGCGACATTCTCATTTCTTGGAAACTTTGCTCTTTTCTCAAAATTTCCAACAAATGATAGAAATTAGGATGAGGATTGGCAGTTGATTTATTGAAGGAGTTGTGCCATCCCTCTATGGCATTGTTTTTTTTACTCCTTCTAAGCAGGTCGTGTAGCAGTTCCATCACTTCACATGGAAACGTGGCTTCCTCCTGCGACACGACCTGCTTAGATGGCCAATCCATGTGTCTTCAAAATAATTTAGAATAGGTGCCAACTTATCTTCGTTTGAGTTAAAGTATTCCGATTCTGTAATTGAAGTGTAGTATTCGTCTACACTGTCAGGAGGAACAAAGCAAAGGGCTGTTAGTTTTTTTTAATTCAACCTGTAGTTTGCTATCTGATATATAATCCTCAACTAAGGATGTTTTTTTTAATTTTTCGCCAATATGCCTTTGAAAAGTGAAAAAAAACATCCTTGAATTTGGGTATCCGTGTACAATTTGGTAATAGTATTAATCATAGGTAATTCAAAGTCAATTAGTACTTTTCTAGGACTTTTTTTGATGTTTTAGTTTTTATCACTGACAAAAATTCAGTGTATGTTGAGGATTGTTTATCAGGGAGTAAACTGTAAACTAAGGGAACTACTGTGTTATTAATATATGCGTGAATAGTGTATATTTGGGAGAATGGATGGGGCGTGCTTTTAAAGGTCTCATCCATCATCCAAATATCACTGTTCTCCAACCTTACAAGATTATGGGGTGTGCTAAAGATTAGTATTCTTTTTTGATGGTTTTTGTTGTCATGCAAAAGAAAAGGTTCATTAGTAACAGTTACAGAGAGTTCAGGTGGAATGATTATGTCAGAAAAGGTTTGGGGTGTTACTCTTTGTGGGCTACTTGCCTGTTTTTTACGTTGAACTATTAGTCTCAGATTACGAATTGTGGGCATACTACTTGCAACATGTGGTGCAATGTGTTGGGCTACCTCCCTCAAAACAGCACCACAGGGTTCTTTGGAGGTGGATGCAATATCTTTAATTTCATTAATTGTTTCTCTAACCTCAATCTCCATTGCAGAGGCAGAGTGGTTATGTTCTGTGGTTCTTAAAACAGACTCACCAAGAGTAACCGCTCTGCCTGTGCAATGGGTTGAGTAGTATTGCAAAGCAAACACAAGGAGATGATGGACGGATTGCTGAAACTTTTCAAACACTCACCCCCAGTCACAGATCTGGGTTGAATCCATCATCATTCTTTAGCTCACTTTGCCACCCCAGTTCAGACACAGCTATATGCAAATCGGTCTTGACCCTGTGCCTCATGGGAACAGTCCAGACCGAACTGCCAAGCCATGTCTTCCCTGGACCGGAATCAAGCATCCTGGGACCGGTTTCGGGCTAACAGCCCTCATCAGCCAGGCTAGCTTGAATCCAGTGGCAAAGTGAGCAAGGGACCCACATCTGGGTATGCCCAAACGTTGGCATACTGTGTCTGAACTGGGGTGGCAAAGTGAGCTAAAGAATGATGATGGATTCAACCCAGATCTGTGACTGGGGGTGAGTGTTTGAAAAGTTTCAGCACTCCGTCCATCATCTCCTTGTGTTTGCTTTGTTCGCCCTGAGTTGGCAGGGTATGCCCAGACGTGGGTCCCTTGCTCACTTTGCCACTGGATTCAAGCTAGCCTGGCTGATGAGGCCTGTTAGCCCGAAACCGGTCCCAGAATGCTTGTTTCTGGTCCAGGGAAGACATGGCTTGGCAGTTCGTGCTGGACTGTTCCCAAGAGGCACAGGGTCAAGACTGATTTGCATATAGCTGTGTCTGAACTGGGTTGGCAAAGTGAGCTAAAGAATGATGATGGATTCAACCCAGATCTGTGACTGGGGGTGAGTGTTTGAAAAGTTTCAGCACTCCGTCCATCATCTCCTTGTGTTTGCTTTGTTCGCCCTAAGTTCGAAGGGTATGCCCAGACGTGGGTCCCTTGCTCACTTTGCCACTGGATTCAAGCTAGCCTGGATGATGAAGAATCAATTATCAGAGACCCTCCAAATAAGAATTAGAAAAAGGTGGGATGCTAGCAAGCTAGCGCATTTCGAGTACGGAGAGGGAGCAGGTAAACTCCTAGCCTGGAAAGCTAAGACAGAACGGAATAAGAACAGGATTAAGGAGATTAAGGAAGACCGGTCGGGAAATATCTTGAGTAGTGAGACCGAGATTAAAGAGGCCTTCAAGGAGTTTTTTAGTTTCTTATACATGGAAGAGAAGGAAGAAATGGTAGACACTGAGATAGAGGGCTGGCTTTCTGAATCCATTCAACCCATAGATGCTAATCAACAAAAAGTTCTAAATCAAGAGATTACCAAGGAAGAAGTAGCTAAAGCCATCCAAATTAGCAAAGGGGGAAAAGCGGCGGGGCCTGACGGCATACCAACAGAGCTGTATAAAATCTTGGCAGAGGTGGTATCCCCTCTTTTGACATTAGTGATGGGTGAGGTATTAGGTCAGGGAACACAGCTATCAAAATCATGGAATGAGGCCACAGTCACCCTCATCTTGAAACCGGGTAAAGATCCAGCATTATGTGAGTCGTATAGACCAATATCTCTTTTAAACTCAGATTATAAAATCTTCACAAAAATTTTAGCCAGTAGACTAGCCAAAATTGCCGGCTGTACAATCCATGAAGATCAGAGAGGTTTTGTGAAAGGGAGATATCTACACGAGCTTACCTATGAGCTTATCGGGGCTATCGATTTCGCTACTACCTTTGACACCCCTTTAGCTATAACAACATTGGATGCCTCTAAAGCATTTGATAAGGTGAGATGGTCCTACCTATTTTCAGTACTGAAGAGATATAATCTGGGAGACAATTTTTGTAGAGTTATAAAGTTAATATATCAAGAACCTGTAGCAAGAGTCCTGGTGAACGGAAAACTATCCTCACCCTTCAAAATTCTTAGGGGTACAAGACAGGGTTGCCCTCTCTCCCCCCTTTAGTTTAATTTTTACATGGAGCCCTTGGCCTTTAGAATTAGACATATAACTGACATTCCACCATTTTAGCAGGGAGATTGGGTTAGGAAAGTTGCGCTATATGCAGACGACCTTATGGTATATTCATCTGAATTAGACACGGCTCTACCTACAATTTTACGTATAGCAACAGAATTTGGAGAAGTGTCGGGGTACTCAGTGAATGAGCACAAGACAGAAGTGATGATATGGAATTAAGTAAGCAGTAATCCACTAATTAAAAGGGAGATGCAATATCTTGGTTTAAGAATAGTTCCAGATATCAACGTAATCGCAGAAATTAATTTAAGGAGGGTGTTTAAAGAGATCGTCCAACTAATGAAGAGCTGGGTACACCTCCCGTTAACGATCTTAGGGAGAGTTAGTTTGGTCAAGATGACTATTCTGCCAAAGATTACTTTCATATTTAATTCCTTACCACTACACTTCGATAAAACCACCGTACACAAAATACAGCAGGCAATAAATTCATTTATTTGGGCTAACAAAGGGGTTAGGATCTCATGGAAAAAGCTATGAAGGAGGAGGGAGAAGGGAGGCCTAACTTTGCCAGACATACAATATTATGCGTGGGCTCTCCAATTAAAAAATTCTAGAATGCTCACAAAGATACCTGATGGATCCATAATAGGTTTAATGTTCTCAGCAATGCTAAAAGAGAGTAAAATAGATACAGTTGGTTTCCTCTTCAAATTTGGAGATCCTAAATTTTTTAAGATAGTTAAACTGAAGGTTCTACAGTCGATGGCAACAATGTGGTATCACATTAGACGCCTTTCAAAATTGGACTATTATTCCCACTTTGCCCCAATTTGGGATTCACCAGGAACCCCAGAATGTCTCAATGACAAGTTGGCAATACCTATCAAAGATGCCAACCTAAAGGTTTGGGGAGATTTGACAAAAGAAGGAAACCTGTTACCCTGGTACGATCTAAATGGGCTGATGAAGGGTACCCTCTCAAAGTTTAAATATCTACAACTAAAAAGTTGGGTGCAAAGTAGAGAATCGACATTGGGCGCAGGTAATATCCTAGAAGATCAATTGGTAACCAAATCACCAGGAAATAAGGAAGTAGCACTCTGGTACTGGCACCTTCAAGATACCATGGATGGAGAGTTCATTCTGGCTGAGGAGCTGTGGGGAAACTACTTGCCGAGGGAGCAGTTGCCGAATATTTGGCAAGTATCTATGCGCACACTTTACCTCATTGTCAAACCAGCCTTTTTAAGAAGAAACCACCTTTTTTCACTTCATAGGGCATATATATCACCCGAAAAACTATCCAAGATGGGGCAAGGAAGCCGAACCAGCTGTGCTAAATGTGGGTTGGAAAAAGCAACAGACGTGCATATGTTCTATCAATGCCCCACAATCAGCGAGTTCTGGAACAAAGTGGAAACGACAATGTCAGGTATTTTGGGTCAGCAAATAAAGGTAAGCCTTTCATTGGTTATCTTTGGGGTGGTTGATGAACTTGTGAGCAGCGTTAGAGACTTGCTGTTTTTTGCAATACTACTAGCCAGAAGAGAAATATGTAGTAAATGGGTGAGTAGTACACCACCACAGCACTCGGAATGGTTGGAATCACTCATATTCATGTCTAAGATGGATTTATCTGGGAAAAAGTCTAAGAAGAAAGCTTTCTGGAACTTGCTATTAGTATGGTTGGAGAGCCCGGAAGGGTTGCTGTAAAGTGTGAAGGATAATGTCAATATAAGATCATAACTATGTCCAATGATTACACCGGCTAACACTCCTGGACTGCCATAGGGTCCCTACACACTTCGAATATCTATGCAGTACCGGTGTTCACACCGTGCGAGAGAGACAGCCGCAGAAAGATTGGTGATAATTGGAAAAATTTACAACTGAAATAGAATTAAATATTTTTGGTTATGGAAGGACAGGTTAATGTTTTGCTTTTTTACAATAGTTTTTGTCTTTTCACAGAAATAAAACATTTGTGTATATTTTGCAATTTTATTTATGAGAAGAATGACATATTTATTTATCTTCAAAAAGTATTATTCTTTTGGAGAAGAGCATTTTGTTGTCTTTAAATATTATTTCTTTTTTTACAGATCAAAAACTTTATTGATATATATTTTTTTGATGTAAAAATTGCCTTCAGATGTTTTTTTTTTTTGCTTGACTACGAAAATTTAAGATGTTTATAGTTGTAAAATCTGGAAGAAAAAAATATTTTCATTGTTTTAAAAATGTAAATGGGATGTAATTCTATTGAGCAAACTTCTTTAATTTACAATATCATTGCTTTTGTGGTTTTTCATGTATATTTTTCCAAATAATTTACCTTTTTTAATAATTTTTTGATGGTCTACTGTTGATTCTTTTCCAAGAAAATATATGGTTATTTTTTCCAGCTGATTTTTGTTGCTGTAGTTATCTGTTGACATATAAAAATGTATAATTAATAATTACATTTATTAAAAATGTTTTGAAAGAGAAAACAACATCCAGCACTTTCCCAGAGGCAAGCACATATCGGAGTAGGAATAGTTATTTAGCCACCACGACTATCCAGCACTTTCCCAGAGGCAAGCCCCTTTTTTAGTAGGAATAGTAAATTTACCCCAACACCATCCTGCACTTTCCCTGAGGTAAGCAATTGTCGAAGTAGGAACAGTATTTTTGCCCCCACCACCATCCAACACTTTCCCAGAGGCAAGCACAGTTCGGAGTAGGAATAGTAAATTTGCCCCCACCACCATCCAGCACTTTCCCTGAGGCAAGCACCCGTCGGATTAGGAATAGTAACTTTGTCCCCACCACTATCCAGCATTTTCCCTGAGGCAAGCACCCCTCGGAGTAGGAATAGTAATTTTATCCCAACCACTATCCAGCACTTTTCCTGAGGCAAGCACCCATCGGAGTAGGAATAGTAACTTTGCCCCTACCACTATCCAGCACTTTCCCTGAGGCAAGCACACTTTGGAGTAGGAATAGTAATTTTGCACCCACCACTATCCAGCACTTTCCCTAAGTCAAGCACCCCTCGGAGTAGGAATAGTAATTTTATCCCCACCACTATCCAGCACTTTCACTGAGGCAAGCACCGTCGGAGTAGGAATAGTAATTTTGCCCCCACCACTATCCATTAATTAAACCTGAATCAAGCATCCGTCGGAGTAGGAATAGTAATTTTATCCCCACCACTATACAGCACTTTCCCAGAGGCAAGCAGCCGTCGGAGTAGGAATAGTAACTTTGTCGCCACCACTATCCAGCATTTTCCCTGAGGCAAGCACACTTTGGAGTAGGAATAGTAATTTTGCCCCCACCACTATCCAGCACTTTCCCTGAGGCAAGCACCCCTTGGAGTAGGAATAGTAATTTTATCCCCACCACTATCCAGCACTTCTCCTGAGGCAAGCACCCGTCGGAGTAGGAATAGTAACTTTGCCCTCACCACTATCCAGCACTTTCCCTGAGGCAAGCACACTTTGGAGTAGGAATAGTAATTTTGCCCCCACCACTATCCAGCACTTTTCCTGAGGCAAGCACCCGTCGGAGTAGGAATAGTAATTTTGCCCCCACCACTATCCATTATTTTCCCTGAGTCAAGCACCCCTCGGAGTAGGAATAGTAATTTTATCCCCACCACTATCTAGCACTTTCCCTTTGGCAAGCAACTCTTGGAGTAGGAATAGTAATTTTGCCCCTAGTACTATCCTGCATTTTCCTGAGGTATGTTCCTTTCTGAGTGGGAGTAGTAAATTTGCAAATTACACCATTCTGCATTTTACTCGCAGCAAACATTTGTTTCAGTAGTATTATTAGTTTTAAACTTTATATCGTTCTACTCTTTTTTAATGGTTTGTTTCATTTAAAAATGTTAAATATTTTTATAAAGTTTGGTTTACTTACATTATATATTTTTTCTGTGACTGTGTTTTCGATTGTGCTTAAAGCAACTTTGAAACGTTTTCACAAAAATCTGTAAAATATTGTAAATGGTATATGTTATTAGAATCATGCTTGGATTAATTTGTTAGTTTATTACATTTATTTTATGGTACACTTACTTGGAACTGTAGATGGCACTGTTTGAAGTCGATTTTCGGGCAGGCAAAACGTGCGTGGTGTTTCTGGTAGTCAGTTAGCCACTGTTTTTAAAATGGTGGACGGCTGCTTTTATATGTTTTTTTGTGGTGTACGTTAATTGTAAACAAAATATGGTTTGGGTATTTTTTTTTGTCGTCTATTTAATGCTGTGTAAAAGTATTATTGTTTTATGGGATTTATAAATGTTCGTTATTTTTTTTTAATATCTGTTATGGCCGCCATTTTGGCGACCTGCGGGGCAAGGTGATTTCATAGAAAGTGTTGTAGGACTTTCGTTTTCGTGAAGTTTAAAATGGAGTATTGTTTGTTTTGTTTTCGTTTAGTTTTGTTTTATTTGCGTTTAATTACGTTTTAGATTTTCATAAAAAAATGGTAGATATTTTAGTAAATTAAAGTGTGATAATGTTTGTTTTTTGGGGTGCTCGTCATTTTAAAAATGTTTTTGAAAATTTAATATGATGTGTATTTTTTATAAATGTTCGTTTTAAAATTATATCGTAATTTATTTAGTAATTTTAAAATGTATTTTGTGTGATAAATATATGTTCATTATATAAATTTAAATGATATTTTATTAGATGTATATTTTTTTATTGGCCAACATAAAAAAATACACGAGTATTAATTTTAGTACTCGAGTATTTATTTTAATATTTAGTACTTTTTAAAAATACAGTGTATTAATTCACTACCCCACCCAAAACCCCTGTTTTCTCTGCATCCCATCCCAGTGGTTAGTATAACATTGTTAAAATAGAAAAGTACACGAGTATTATTTTTAGTACTCGAGTATTGATTTTAATACTCAGTACTTATTTTAAATAACCGCGTTTTAACACACTACCCCACCCAAAACCCCTATTTTCCCTGCATTCCGTCCCAGGGGTTTATTATACATTTGAAAAAAAAATGCGTTGTAATTGTATGCGTTGTACTTGTATGCATTGTAAATGTTTGCGTTGTAATGGATCATTTAATGCATTAACATTATTTTGCGTTGTAATGGTATGCGTTTTAAAAACATGCGATGTAATGTTACTTGGGTTGTAAAAACCGCGTTGTAAAAGCATGCGTTGTAATGGCTTGCGTTGTAACGACATATATTCGAGCCTGAGTGTTTCCTCAGTGCACGCGTATGCCTCAGTATTTCAACGTGTGCATGGGTTGTAAGCGGGTGTTTAGATGGCTGCATAGGGTCTGCTCAAATGTTATAATGATTGCATAATTTAAAAAAGTGTAGAAGAAGGAGCGATGCTGTAAAACAGAAAGCAATTTGTGAGAGTAGTTGATACGGCCTTTGCTTTGAAGAGGAAGCTTTTCATTTTGATTCTAAATAGAATAAAGCCTCTTGACAAAATAGTGTTTTGCATGAGGAGACAAAACCAGAAGAAAAGATTAGTGAATAGAAGTAACTGTTCTACAGTTTTTAGTGGACAATGGATACATACTTCTTGTACAGAGGTTTTCTTTAATGAAGAAAGCTATATCCAGTATAACAAACATGTTCATGCTGTTGATTAAAGAGGACAATGTTATCAAATGAAGCACGGTAATCCTATAGCAAAAGAGGAGATGGTACCTAGCATTGTAGAAGAAGTTATTGCAGAAGAGGTACGAGGAAGGCATAGTCA
Organism: Calotriton arnoldi; assembly: GCA_963921515.1. Lineage (NCBI taxonomy): Eukaryota > Metazoa > Chordata > Amphibia > Caudata > Salamandridae > Calotriton > Calotriton arnoldi. The sequence goes on from CAWUFW010016057.1 coordinate 299,584, forward strand.
GGGTACTGTATGCAAATGGAATTGTAGTACAATGTTTCTAGTATTAGACATGAATCCATTGATATATTAAGAAAATTCTTACGTATCTTTCCAAGGCGAAGTTTAAATCACAAAATAAGTTATACCACTCAACAATGCGAACTGTAGGTAGGAGGCTGTATTACGTGAAAACTCTTGCTTTATGTTTAGGAGAAATAAGTAGAGCACTTTTGCATGGTTGTGTGGCAGACGTAAAAAAGGTTTCTGGTGATGTGCAGTTTTGTTTCTTTGGTCCTGAGCAGGATTCTAGGCAAAATGAAGAGTTGTTAAGAGGAAGAGTTGCAGAACAAGACACATAAATTACATTGATAGTTTTAAAAAAGAGATTACAAAAATGTAGGGGCCTATTAGGATGGCGGGCGGACTTCAGTCTGCCCGCCACCCTAGCGGTGCTGGGACCGGCCGCCAGCAGTCCGGCGGTCCTGCACCACCAATTAGGATGCGACCGCCACCCTGGTGGTCGCATCCCGCATCTCTAACATTGCGGCGGGTGCTGCTGTAAGCAGCACCCGCCGCAATGCCATAGAGGCATGTTGTGCATTGCCATGCACAATGTGACTGGCACCGCACGGTGCCTGCTACCTTGAGCATGGCAATGAAGTGCAGCCCCCCAGGTACCCCCCAAGTGCAGCCCCCACCCCCCACCCCCCTGGGACCCGCAACGGGCCCCCACAGCAATTCCCGCCAGCCCTTTCATGGCAGCATCGCCGCCATGAAAAGGACAGAACCGCCAGGCATCATAATATGGATGGCGGTGCCTTCCAGGCACCGCCACCATATTATGCCCGAGTTCCGCCCGCCCGGCAATCGTGACGATTGCTGACCGGCGGAAAAGCGGCGGACGGACTTTCCGTCTGCCGCTGTACCCCCGCCATAGTAATATGGCGGGGGTAAATTATGTTGTGATGGCGGGCGGATCGCCACCACCGGCCGGGCGGTGGCGATCCGCCCGCCATCATAATGACCCCCTAAGTGTTCTGTAAAAAGCATGTTTGTATATGTTGTTGAAGCACTTACTAGAAGATTTAAACACAGACATTTGACTCATATTTAAAAAGTCGAAAAGTAAATTATGATAACTGGCAAAAGTTAGCTGTGTATTTATTTGTAGAGGGATGGTTTGACATGTGTATGGCAAGTTATATGTAAGTAATGTTACAATAAATTGGAAGATAATAAAATGAACAACAGATAGACATTAGATGCCCATTTTGTAAGATAATAAAATGCCTGTTAATGTAAAAAGACTATGATGGTCAAAAATAAAAAAAAACATCAACATTTATTATTATTTCCAGCATTGCGAAGGGACTGCTCTCCAGCACTAACTACAACTCCACAATCCATGCAGTATGATGCCATTGGAAAAAAACTGTGGAGCCAAATCCTGAAGTTGAGATTGGACTTTTGAATGGACTCTCTGCTTTGGTGTTGTTGTGCTGCTATTGAAGTCGAGAGTCCTTCAGCTTTGCATTGCCTTCTTGCTGCTCACTTGAACTCCTCTTATGAAATGTGCAAAAAATATAAAAGGGGGAAAAAAATACCATGTATGATTTTTGGCAGCATTGTGAATAGCTGTGACACACTGCTCAGCAGCACTTATAACAACACTACAGTCCATGCAGTATGTGGCCATTCTTGACAACTCTGGAATTATATCTGTTTCAGTAGTCTGCACCTCAGAAGGGAGGTTCCAGGAATTGTTGCAGCTGCCACTGAAGCAGATGGTCCTCCAGCTTCACTCTGCTTGATCGCCAGTTGGAGAGGTTTTTATGATAGGATTTTAGAAGGTATAATATGGACGTTGTCCCACATGAATATTTTTTGTTCATCCCTCTGGAGAGGGTCTTGTCAGACATTGTGGATTGCACTCGTTTTGCAGTAGTTTTTGGTTCCCATAAGTTTGGGTAACAATGGATAGTTTGATGTTTGTTTGGAAGTTATGTTGTGTTCGTGTGTTTAGATGTTGAAAGTTATTTTTTGAGACTGTTATTTTTTTACACATCTGTTATTAAAATAAAGTTAAACCAATATGTTACTAAACAGCTAGACTCAAACTTTGTGTAAAATATGTCTATATATCTGTTTTACACTTTTTCATTTCTGACTACTAATGCCATTGCAACCTCCGGTGTTGCTGTGAAGAAAGAAAATGCATTTTTGATGTAGTTATTTCGACAAATGAATACAAAGGGGAAAGTTATATTAGTATCTTACTAAATAACCACACTGAAACTTCATGTCAAATATGTCTATATATGTGTTTTACACTTTGGCAAAAACACCTGGTATTCACAGTTTCTCCTTGGCAATGGCACTTATAGAATCATACAGGACTACCTGTGCAATCATCAAGGGCGTCCTTTCTGCATCACTCTGCAAACATGCCTCCTGGCATAGTACTAGTTGGGGGATGAAGTCCCCTTGGCTATTGAGGGTATTTGGGGGCCAAGTATCCCTCTTGTTACCTCCAGCAAGTTGTACAAAGTCAGTTTGCTAAGAGGTGTTCTGAGGCGACACCCTCTTTCTGCAAACATGTCTCCTGGGACACTGCTGGTTAGGGAATAAAGATGTCTTGGATGCTAAAAGACCTTGGAGACCAAGAAGCCCTCCTGGTACTTTCTAGAAGTCCTACTTAGCGGGATTTCTGAGAGCTGGTCAGAGGAATTGTATTGTACTTTCTTGTTCAATTAATTAAAATCATTACAATATGCTACTTTTCCGTGTATAGAGAAGGAAGAAGAAGGAAAAGTTAAAAGACTAACTGAATTTGCTAAAAGCTAAAAAAAAGTCTTAAAAGCAATTGTCCGAGCTGGAACCAAAGTGCTGGTGCGTAGGGGTTACTCCTGCGTCTGGTGGCCCAGTTTGCGCGACTTTTGAGTGGGCCCTATGCCCAATAAAATTAATGTTTATTTTGGTGACTAGACATTTAAAACAACTTAATTTTACTTGTTTCGGTGCCAGGTAGCTGGAATAGCTTGTTTAGTCCTCTGGTCTTGATCTTTTTTGTTCCCTTGTGTGCCTGGGATTTATGATGAATGTAAACCGAGGCAGGACTCTGAATATGTTGTAGACACAGGACTGATATTTTGTTTTGAGGAATGTTTAATCATAGTCACTCTTGCTTGGTGGCCGACTGGTTACATCTTGTATCTTTAATGGTTTGTGACAGTGCAGCCCGGATTGCATCAATAAATTTCCCTAGTCGGGCCACAATTTGTGCTGTGTTGGCGGAGAAGCACAGGTCTGAGACTTCTTTGCATCGTCCAAAGCCATGAGACCTGCATATTGGGAGTACCAAGCAGTGCCGCTCTCTTGCCAACTTTGGGCAGCAACACAGCAGATGAAGCCAAGATTCACGGTGGTAGCTACAAAGACGACAGGCGACTGAGTTGTCTTGCCGGGCCCAGGATGGATTGAAGTCCACAATGGGCAGTGCGAGAAGTCTCATGCTGGTCAGAGGTAAGTTATAGTTAGGAAATAGAATTTTAAAAAAACTTAGAAATTCACTGAAAGAAACAAAGGTTACAGAGACGTTATAGTTAGGCTGTTAGGCTTATATTTCACTCGTACAAAACCAGAGAAATTCAGCAGTTTTAGTTAGCTGAGCTAACCATAACACATGCCCCACAATGCACTGCCTATGACCTCACATAGTACATCACTCATGACATGGTCGGTGACATCACTGATGACATCGCTGATGACATCTCAAATGACATCACTGTTGATATCACTGATGACATCATCCTCAGAATCTCTGATGCAGCCACTCACGCTCCCATTTAACCATTCATACACCCACTCCAACTATCACACTTCGATTCGCAAAACCATTGACACACCCATACCAGTACTTGCATACCCACTCACTGATTCATAGGACCACACATACCTCTACTCAGTCAGCCATGGCTTTCATACATACACCAACTCACTCACTAATACAGCCACTGACATATCCACTCATATACACATACACCACTCACACAGTCAACCACTCATAGAGCTACTCACAGATCTGCTCACTCACCTATAGAGACAATCACACAGCCATCTACTCACCTATACACTTATACACACACCCACTCATGTATTCATACAGATACTAACACATACTCACTCACCTATACAGTCACTGACACAAGCACTCACTCACCCATACAGCCACTCTCGCAATCACTCAGTCACACAGTCACTCATATACTCCAACACTCACCTATACTGTCTTTCACATATGCAGTTACTAACCCATATACCACTGACACATCCATTCACTTACCAACACAGTCATACACATACTCACTTACTCATACAGCCCCTTACCCACACACTCACTAATCCATACAGCCACTGACTCACCCACGCACTCATCATTAAAGGCAGTTACATACACCCTCACCCACCCACACAGACATTGTGACAGCAATACACATACTCAGCCAACCAATCACTCACACATACAGAAACTCACGTACCAACTGACACACCTATACAACCACTTATACACCAACTGACAGATACATTCACTGTGACACCTAATCACTCACTTATACAGTCAGTCACGCACCCACTGAATCATCCATGCACTCATACACCTACTGATTGATCAATACACCTTGGTATATATATTTAACACTCATAACCATTTTTAAAATACTCAGTCACTGAAAGATGTCATCAGTGATGTCATGAGTGATGTCACTGACCATGTCATGAGTGATGTGATATGTGAGGTCATAAGCAGTGCATTGCGGGGGCGCGAGTTATAGTTAGCTTAGCTAACTATAACTGCTGAATTTCTCTGGTTTTGTACGAGTGAAATAACAGCCAAACTATAACGTCTCTGTAACCTTTGTTTTTTTAGTGAAAAATAAATAAATATATATATATTTTTTCACTAAAAAGACAAAGGTTACAGGTACGTTATAGTTAGCAAATAGAATTTAAAAAACCTTAGAAATTCACTAAAAAAACAAAGTAGTAACGCATACTCACTCAGCTATACGGTCACTGAGTGAAGCATGCTCTCATCCGTATAGCCACTCTCACATTCACTCACTCACGCATACAGTCACTCTATACCCAGTCACTCACCTATACTGCCTTTAAAATACACAGTTACTGACCCATACTGACACAAGCACCAACACACCAACACAGGAATACAGACACCCACTATAACGTCCCTGTAACCTTTGTTTTTGTAGTGAATTTCTAAAGTGTTTTAAATTCTATTTGCTACCTATAACGTCCCTGTAACCTTTGTTTTTTTTTAGTGAATTTCTAAGGTCTTTTAAATGCTAATTCCAAACTATAACGTCCATGTAACGTTTGGTTTTTTTAATGAATTTCTAAGGTTTTTTAAATTCTATTTGCTATCTATAATGTCCCTGAAACCTTTGGGTTTTTTAGTGAATTTCTAAGGTTTTTTAACTAGCAGTCACGTTTGCAGAGTGGTTGAGAGAGGGGGCTGGGCCTCCAAACAGCTCTCTGGAATTCCGCTGCATAGGACTTACAGGAGGTACCAGGAGGACTTCTTGGCCCCCAAGGGCCCTCAAGACTAAAGTGGAGTTCATCTTCCAGCCAGTAGTGCGCCAGGAGGCGCGTTTGCAGAGTGGCAGAAAAAGGGGGGCATGGCCTCCGAAGACCTCTTAGCAATCCCACTGTGTGGGACTTACTGGAGGGGTAGTTGGCCCACAAGGACGTCCTTGGGGGCCAAGTACCCCTCCTATTACCTCCAGTAAGTCCCACACAGCGGGATTGCTGAGATCTGATGAGGCCACGCCCCTTTCTCCACCACTCTGCAAACACACCTCCTGGCGAGCTCTTGGTTGGGTGATGAAGTCCCCATCACTACTGAGGGTCCTAAGGGGCCAATTTGCCCACCTGATACCTTCAGTAAGCCCCACACAGTGGAATTGCTGAGAGGTGGTCGCAGGCCACGTCCCTTTCTCCACCACTCTGCAAGCGCGCCTTCTGGCGCACTAGTATTTGGGGGATGAAGTCCCCTTGCCTCTTGAGGGTCCCTGCGGGCCAACTAGCCCTCCTGTTACCTCCAGTAAGCCCCACACAGCTGGATTGCTGAGAGGTGGTCAGAGGCCACGCCCCCTTTCTCCACCAATCTGCAAACGCGCCTCCTGGTGCATTGCTGCTTGGGGGATGAAGTTCACTTTAGTCCTGAGGCTCTCAGGAGGCAAGAGGACCTCATCGCCCCACCAGCAGTGCACCAGCGAAGGGGACTTCATCCCCCAACCAAGAGCATGCCAAGAGGCGCCTTTGCAGAGAACTGGACAAAGGGGGCAACATTTTATTTTATGAAGGTGGGCTGTGTGGCCCCCTTCACTTTACCCTTTTGGGCTCCGGGGACCCCATCCCCCTGGGCCTGACCCATTTTTTTTTTTTTTTAATGAGCAAAACGGGAGTGGGGTTTCGCGGGCCCCCTCTCAAGGCTGATTCCGTCCCTGGGGACCCCATCCCCAGGCCAGGCTTTCATATGTATATTTTTTTTTTAAAAAGGGAGGGGGGCCGCGCGTCTCTGGAGACCCCATCCCTGGTGCAAGGCCTTTTCCTTTTATTAAAAGAATTTTAAAAATAAAGGAAGGTGAGCTGCGTGTCCCCCCTTCCCTGGGCCAGTTTTGGTCCCGGGGACCTCATCCCCCAGGGCCTGCCCTGTATTTATTCTTTTTTAAATATAGGAGCGGGGCCCAGGGCCAGGCCTTAACCTTTTTTTTTTTAAATGGGAAGCAGGGGCCTATGCGGCCCCCCTACCCAGGCAAATATTGCCCCGGGGACCCCATCCCCCAGGACATGGCCATGTCGTTGGGGACCGTGGGGGGAGCCTCAAGCCCCCATGGCCCCTGCTGGTTCCCCACCTCCTGTGGGAGCTGGCATTGTTTTTTGGCAGAGGGAGTTGCAAACATGCAGTTTCCTGTGCCCAAAAGCAATTCTGCTCTGCTTCATGGAAGCAAGAGCACTTTTCATGTTCTCGCTTCCATGAAGCGAAGCAGTATTTGCTATGGCTTGGTGGGAGCAGTGCCCCCGGCAAGCCATAGCAACCTGCAATGTCCCGGGGATGGGCACCCCGGGACGTTGCTGGAGCCGGCCCTCGGGGGTGGCAATCCCCAGGGTCAAGGAGGGCTCCTGGAGGGGGGCCACTCGGCCCCCCTCCCATCTACTTGGTAGCCCAGGGTAGGTGTGGGTCCGCAACGAACCCCCGTCTTTATTATATTCCCCGGGGAGGTGGCAGTCACCGAGGCTATGAGGGGGTTGTGTGGCCCCCCGCATCACAATACATCAGCCCCGGGGAGGTTGGCGGTCCCTGGGGCTTTGTGGTGTGGCTGGAGCCTCCCTGCATATTGAAATCTAGCCCAGGGGAAGTGGTGGTCCCTGAGGCAGCAGGGAGGGTGCATGGCCCCCCACATTTTAATGTATTAGCCCTGGGAGGTGGCAGTCCCTGGGGCTGCGGGGACCCGAGCGGCCCCCACATTATTAATTCAATTGCCCCCGGCCCACCAGGGGGCCTAATTAAATGATACACTGCAAATCCCACTGCAAATTGTAAAAAATAAATGCTTTTTTTCCCCTAGGGGTCCCTGTGGGACCCCCTGAACAGGCCTAGGGGGTCAGGGTGTTATTACCCTGCCCCCCTTCTTGTTCTTTCTCCTTTTTTCTTGTGACTCGGTTCAACCAAGTCACAAGATGGTTGCCAACACTTCCTGGTTTGAAGTGTTGGCAGCCAATCAGATCTCAGGCACGAGATCGGGAGGGTTCGCTGATCCACCGCGGCCACAGTTGTATATCTGAGAAATCTTTAAATTTCTCAGGAACTACTGAACGGATTTACACCATTTATCAAAATAGTGCTCACTGGACCAAGAGCTACCTTTCTGCCAAATTTGGTGTCATTCAATTCAGCAGTTCGGGCTGTAGCTGCGTCAACAGTTTCCTATGGAAATTGACATGGAGAAAAAGCGTTTTGGGACCCCCCTTTTTCTCGGCCCCCGCTTGATGAATCACCCCAAAACTTTCAACACAGCAACTGAACTGAGTGGAGTATTAGTTTTGAAAATTTCGTGAAGATTCGTCAAACGACGCCAAGGATATTGGCAAAAGAATAAACGCTTTTCCTATAGAAACAAGGTACTAACTATACCTACCTACTGGCAACTGCCAGTAGGTTATTTATATATATATATATATATCAAAAGAATACCCTTGCAGGCATAGAGTGACGCATAAATTATGCAAAAAGAAGACGAGAACTCTGGGTAGTTCTCAAGTTTAGGTGGAAGGCAGCTTCTGTATAGAGCACCCTCAACACCAGCGACACTCTAGATTTGCTCACCTCAAATGTCTGCTTTTCTATCAAAGTTTTTAAGCATGGGATTAGCACAGTGCTATCCATGCTGAGATAGAAAGGGACAAAGTCTTTTGCCATTTGTACAGGAAAGTCTTTAAGCATAGGAATAGCACAGTGCTATCCATGCCAAGCTGTTAAATGACAAAAGCCATTTACCACTCCAGGCACAGTATTACAGCTTTGGACTGGTAAAATACCATCCAAGCCAACCTGAAATGAATAAAAGCAACCCCTGACACGTGTTTCGCTGTCATTACAGCTCTTCAGAGAGGTTTAGCTTTGTCCAGACAATAGTCAAAAGAATACCTTTGCAGGCAGAGAGTGACGCATACATTATGCAAAAAAGAAGAAGAGAATTCTGGGTAGTTCTCAAGTTTAGGTGGACAAAGCTAAACCTCTTTGAAGAGCTGTAATGACAGCGAAACACGTGTCAGGGGTTGCTTTTATTCATTCTCTAAGGAACAACAACTCGCACTACTTAAAAAAGGAATCTACCATGATATGTAAGCCATCCGATAAAGGTGGGAACATTGTTCTACAGACCTATGTTCAATATAATTTGGAGGCTTATCGACAATTAACAGATGTTCACTGCTATGAGAAAATTGAGGAGAAAATTTACAACCAAAGCGTGACAAATTACCATCTATTGATATGCAAGTGGTATAAGAGACACATGTTGGAGACAGAGGAACACCTGTTTTTAAGATGTCTGAACCCTACGGTGCCGACCTTTTATCACCTGCCTAAGGTCCACAAGGATAAAGTGACTCCCCCAGGTAGACCAATTGTCTCCTCACAGGGGAGTGTGACTGAACATATGTCGATATACATTGATTATTTTCTTGCTCAACGTGTCAAATTTGTCATCGTACATAAAGGACACAAAAGACTTCCTGGGAAAAATCAAGGGTATACAATGGGAAGAAGGCTTACAGTTAATGGTATTAGACATTACAAGCCTATATACCTGTATAGCCCATACAGACGGCCTAAGAGCGGTCGGGTACTTTTTAGACAACCATCCTTTAAAGTACTTCGAACATAATGCAATGTTAATGGAATTTATTGAATTCTGTCTTGAGAATAATATCTTTTTGTTTCAGAAGCAATACTTTAAACAGATCTCGGGGACCACCATGGGCACCTGCTTTGCCCCCAGCTACGCGAATTTATTCGCGGGCTGGTGGGAGGAGCAGGTGGCCTGGGCAGTGTCCAATAAAAGGTGGACAGACAGGATTGTGATGTGGCATCGTTATATCGATGACCTCTTCCTGATTTGGAGGGGGTCACCAGAGACAGCATGGACCTATATTGAAGTCCTAAACTCCAATACGATTAATCTGAAATTCACAGGAGAGGTCAATTCGCAGACAGTTAATTACTTAAACCTGAAGATCTATATCTTAGATGGAACACTATGTACAAAACCATACAGGAAAGAAACTGCGGGAAATTCGACCCTCCACGTGACAAGCAGTCACCCTAATAAACTCATTAATAGTATCCCCTACGGGGAACTATTAAGATTAAAAAGAAACAGCACTAATGAAACAGGGTTTCAACTGGCTGCAAAGGAAAGCTTAAGCCGGTTCAGTGCAAGAGGGTACAGTAAGGAGGTGCTAGTACAAGCATTAAAAAGAGTGAACTCTTTAAAAAGAGAAGATCTACTTAAAGATTCCCGTAAAAAACCCTGCAGAACAGGAAGGCAAGTTTAGAATGATCACAAAATACTCTGAAAACGCTGGACATTTGAAGAAAATCCTGCGAAGAAATTGGCACATTCTACTTGCTGACACAATAATAGGGAGGGATTTACCTACAAACCCCCTAGTGACGTTCAGGAAAGCCAGGTCTCTAAGAGATGAATTAGTGCACAGTCACCAAGGTAAAGAAACAAAGAAATCCATGTTGGCACCTCTCGAGGGCTTCTTTCCGTGTGGGAAGTGTAAGGCCTGTAACAAGAGCAAAAGAGTTCTGTCCTATGGGATCCCAAGCTTGGGGGAACCCAAAAGAATAAAAAATGTCCTTACATGTACTACAACATACACGGTTTATATGTCTAAATTGCCCATGCGGCCTAAAATACATTGGCAGCACAATCCATCCCACAAAAGTCAGAATATTAAAACACATGAGGGCAATAACAAATGGAGATGTAACATATCCTGTTGCCAGACATTTTGACAAATTTCACAATCGGGATAGGAATTTACTCACTTTTTACTGCTTAGATCATGTCCCAGTGAACCCAAGGGGAGGGGACCGTATTCTTCGTCTGAGACGTCTGGAATCACGTTATATCATTGATTTGCAGACAAAAACACCTGGGGGGATGAACAGCAGTGAGGAGTTGACAGTTCATTTGGGAGATTAAATAGACAATAATAAGGACACATTAATATCTATACTCGTTTCGTCTGTGATATGAAGAAACGTCTGCCTCCGAATTTGTAAATGTAAATATATGATGTAAAATATATAATTACATATTTCCCTTCTCAGCAACTCAATAAGAATAGATGAAATTAAGAATACCATGCATTGAATGCTAAACATGTTCTAGGACCGGTTCACAGTAGCCAGCGTATGCATGAAATATAAACAGCAAATGCGTTGACAACTAGCTTTGAGTAATTGGCCCATTTCATTATAACTCATGGGGTAATTTGTAGTGCTAATGATATTAGTCTGTCTTCATTGGAGATAATGAATTACAAAAGTGTTTGCAAAATCTCCGTTTAAGCCCATCCAGGGCGTAATGTAATATGAAATAATGAGTATGAATTATGAGAATCAAACAAGGTCATGATGGCGGACCGATTCGTATTTACGATAGTGGTCCTACATTGATGTCGTTCATGGAAAGAATGAATTGTAAAGCATCATAACTACCTCCACTGGGGTGCCCATCCAGGGCGTAAACATTAACGGAAGGTAGATTATGAATTCTCAGTATTGAAATTAGCACTCACACCCAGGGATGTAAAGAATGCACAAATATGTAAAAAAGCAATAAGATTGTTTTTTAATTGTTGAATGTGACAATTACATATTGAGTGTTTTAGGATCGTTTACTTAAGCCATACACGATGTATAAAGATAAGACAAACCATGTAAATAGAGATTGCGATTTGCAATTGAATACATTGTACATAGTGCTAAAATGGAGGAACCATTAGTGATTGTAACTGTGGTCCCTTTTCAATGTTGTCAACGGAAATGGATTGGCTGTTTGTTTAAATAATGGCGACGCGGACGCTCTTCACGAACATCGAAGAAGGCATCAGCCGAAACGCGTCTGTTTGGCCGAGAGACCGTTTCTGAATAAAAATAACGGAACTCATCCCCGTGAGTGCTTTGCCTTGTTTTGGGTACTGATACCCTTGAGGAGTATGGAGCTGTGATATATATATATATATTCACTGAAAAAACCATAGGTTTTAGGGAAAGTTATAGTTAGTTGGACATTGCACTCGTACAAAACCCGTGAAATTCCCCCGTTATAGTTAGTTCAGCTAACTATAACTCGCGCCCCCGCAATGCACTGCTGATGACGTCACATATTACATCACTCATGACATGGTCAGTGACATCACTGATGACATCACTGACATCATCCAGTGACTGTGTGTTTCTGTAAAGTTTAAATATGTTTAATATATATAGGGAAAGGCGTATTGAAGAATGAGTGGGTGTATAAGCGTCTGAATGGATGATTTAGTAGGTGCGTGACTGAGTCTATAAGTGAGTGATTAAATGTATCTTACTGGATGCATGGGTGAGTGACTAAACTGTGTGAATGTCTGTATCCGTCTGTCTGTTGTTGTGTAAGCAGCTGCATGGGTTTCTGACTAGCTAAATGAGTGTCTATATGGGTTATGGATTGGTTCTCTGAGTATCTATATGGGTGCCTCAGTGTTTGTGTGGGTGGGGTGTGTGTGACTCTGTGCATAGATGTGTGAGTGGGTGATTCACTGGGTGCATGGTTTCAACAGTGCGTCTGTGATGGACTGTATGGGTGGGTGAGTGTGTGTATGGGTATGTTAGTGATTGAATGTATATCTCAGTGGTACATGTGTGAGTAACTACATATGTGAAAGGCAGTATATATGTGTGTTGGAGTATATAAATGGCTATAAGTGAGAGTGTGTGATTGTGAGAGTGGCTATATGGATGAGTGTGTGCTTGCATCAGTGATTGCATAGGAGCGTAAGAATGTGCTAGTATTTTTATGAATAAGTGAGCTGGTGTGTATAACTGTATAGGTGAGTAAATTGGAGTGTGATTAATTATTTGCATGACTGACTAGGTGTGTGATTACCTCTATGGATGAGTTGCGTTGTGTGAGTGTTTATATAGGTGTATGAGTGCATATGATAGTCCTGTACTGAGTGACTGTAAGTATGAGTGACTGTACGGGTGAGTGAGTAGATGTGTGTGTGTAGACCTAAGAATCAGTGAGTGGGTATGTACTTATTGGTATTGGAGTGTGTATGGTTTTGAGAATGGCAGTCTGTAATTTAGAGTGGGTGTATCAAAAGTTATATTAGGGTGTGAGAAGATGCATTAAATTCTCACATGGATGATGTCATCAGTGATGTCATTTGAGATGTCATCAGTGATGTCATCAGTGATGTCACAGACCATGTCATGAATGATGTAATATGTGATGTCATCAGCAGTGCATTGCGGGCGCGAGTTATAGTTAGCTGAACTAACTATAACGGGGAATTTCACGGGTTTTGTACGAGTGCAATGTCCAACTAACTATAACTTTCCCTAAAACCTATGGTTTTTTCAGTGAATTTCAAAGGTTTTTTAAATGCTAAACCCTAACTATAACAGGCCTGAAACCTATGGTTTTTTCAGTGAATTTCAAAGGTTTTTAAAATGCTAATTCCTAACTATAACAAGCCTGAAACCTATGGTTTTTTCAGTGAATTTCAAAGGTTTTTTAAATGCTAATTCCTAACTATAACATGTCTGAAACCTATGGTTTTTTTCAGTGAATTTCAAAGGTTTTGTAAATGACAATTTTTAAATGTATTAATTGTTATATATTTTTTTTTATACTGATTTACTACATTTTTTTAAACTATTTATTTTTAGATATTTTATTTTTTAAATTACATTGTAATTACATTATACATTACATTACAAAATATACTTTCTCAGAATGAATTACTTTAGTTTAAATACTTTGCAAATAGGCAATAGACTTTTAAGTACAGTAGTTACAGTTGTTGCAATGGGCAACACAATTTCAAACACAATGCAACATTGAGCTCAATGTGAATTTCTAACTAAATGCAATTAGTTACTTTATGGATTACTTTTCTAACCACAGGACTGGATCCTAGATTCAGTCCTGGGACATCTCCTGTAAACAGTTGAGTAAAAGCGTTTTGGTTACAGTAGTGATTTTTAAGGAATATTATTGTATTTTAAAAGTTGACAAACTTTTTCACATAGAATCACCAATGTTATCCTATGGGAGGAAATTCACTTAGCAGGTAAGTAGTGTTATCGTTACTTTTTCTTACTCAGTGGTGGATCCTGGATCCAGCACTGGTGCATCTCCTGTAAACAGTTGAAAGAATGCGTTTAAGTCATACAGGCGATTTTTAAGGAATATTTGTAGTTTGTGAAAATCAACACTTTGAAACTTTTCTGCTGAAAACCAGACAATGGATTCCTATGGAAGGAAATATAAGTTACTGGTAAGTACGGTTAAAATTACTTTTCAGGATCAGTACTGGGCTGAAAGATGCAGCACTGAGGTCTCTCCTGATAACAGGTGAGTAAATCGGAATTCGTCTTTTGGCTGATTTTAGAGGAATATTTGTATGTTTCAAAATTCGACACTTGGAAACTTTTTCAGCAAAAAGCAGGCAATGATATCCTATGGAAGGAAATTCAAGTTACTGGTAAGTACGGTTAAAATTACTTTTCAGGATCAGTACTGGGCTGAAAGATGCAGCACTAAGGTCTCTCCTGATAACAGGTGAGTAAATCGGAATTCGTATTTCGGCTGATTTTAGAGGAATATTATAAAGTTCCAAAACTCCACACTTAGAAGAATTTCCAAGTGAAACCAGTCAATGATATCCTATGGAAGGAAATTCAAGTTACTGGTAAGTACGGTTAAAATTACTTTTCAGGATCAGTACTGGGCTGAAAGATGCAGCACTGAGGTCTCTCCTGATAACAGGTGAGTAAATCGGAATTCATATTTCGGCTGATTTTAGAGGAATATTATAAAGTTCCAAAACTCCACACTTAGAAGAATTTCCAAGTGAAACCAGTCAATGATATCCTATGGAAGGAAATTCAAGTTACTGGTAAGTACGGTTAAAATTACTTTTCAGGATCAGTACTGGGCTGAAAGATGCAGCACTGAGGTCTCTCCTGATAACAGGTGAGTAAATCGGAATTCGTAGTTCGGCTGATTTTAGAGGAATATTTGCACAATGGTGAAGGGAGGGGCGGGGCCTGAGGTGACATCTGTGCAAACGCGCCCCGTGGCGCGTTTTAGGTTGGGGGATTAAGTCCCCTTGAATCATGAGGGTCCCTGGGGTCCAACTAGCCCACCCTGTACCTCCAGTATGCGCCAGGAGCTGCGTTGCAGAGAGGTGTTCAGAGGCCACGCCCTTTTTGCACTCTCTGCAACGCAGCTCTGTGGCGCTTTCTGGACATACCTGGTGGGCTAGTTCGCCCCCAGGGACCCTCAGGATTGAAGGGGATTTCATTCCCCATCTTAAAATGCGCCACGGGGCCTGTTTGCACACATGTCACCTGAAGCCCCGCCCTCCCTTCACCACTGTGCAAACGTGCCCCGTGGCGCGTTTTATGTTGGGGGATTAAGTCCCCTTGAATACTGAGGGTCCCTGGAGTCCAACTAGCCCACCATGTACCTCCAAAAGCGCCACAGAGCTGCGTTGCAGAGAGGTGTAAAAGGGGCGTGGCCTCTGTACACCTCTCTGCAACGCAGCCCCTGGCACATACCGGAGGTTCCTGGTGGGCTAGTTGGCCCCCAGGGACCCCCAGTATTCAAGGGGAATTACTTCCCTTCTTAAAACACGCCAGGGGGCGCGTTTGCAGACTGCTGCAGGGAGGGGGCAGGGCCTCGGCACGATGCTGGTCTTTTTTTTTTTTTTTTTGCTTTTTCTGCCCAGGGGTCCTTGTGGGACCCCTGAGCAGACCTAGAGGGTCAGGGTGTTTCTACCCTGCCCCCTTTGTGCGTTTTGCGCACTTGTTTCTTGTGTTTTTTTTTTTAATCAGTGGGATCCACGCATCCTAAGCGCATCCCGCCGATTTTGAAAAAAAAAAATGCTTTTTCTGCCCAGGGGTCCTTGTGGGACCCCTGAGCAGACCTAGGGGATCAGGGTGTTTCTACCCTGCCCCCTTTGTGCGTTTTGCGCCCTTGTTTCTTGTGCTTTTTTTTTTTTAATCGGCGGGATCCGCGCACCCTAAGCGCATCCCGCCGTTTAAAAAAAATGCTTTTCTGCCCAGGGGGTCCTTGTGGGACCCCTGAGCAGATCTAGGGGGTCAGGGTGTTTCTACCCTGCCCCCTTTGCGCTTTGCGCACTTGTTTCTGTCCCTCGGTTCTACCGAGGGACAAAATGGCTGCCAACACTTCCTGATTTGGAGTGTTGACAGCCACTTGACAGCCAATTAGCATGCAGCTCGTGATCGGGAGGGTACGCGGACCCTACTCGGCCATAGATATATATGTGACTTTACTTTTGATTTTCTCAGGAACTACTGAACGGATTTACACCATTTAAGCAAAAGGCACGACACTGAACCAAGGGCTACCTCTTTGCCAAATTTGGTGTAATTCCGTTCAGCAGTTCGGGCTGTAGCTGCGACTAAAGGTTCCTATGGAAAAATGAATGGGGAAAACGCGTTTTGGGACCCCCCTTTTTTCTCGGCCCCCGCTTGACGAATCAACCCGAGACTTTCAGGGTCAGAGCAGAGCGGAGCGCCCCAACAAGTTGGAAGCTTTCGCGAAGATTCGTCAACCGGCGCAAGAGTTATTTCAAATAGAATGTCACGGATTTCCTATGGATAATAGGTCCTAACTATAACTATCTACTGGCGACCGCCAGTAGATAATATATATATATATATATATATATATATATATATATATATATATATATTCACTGAAAAAACCATAGGTTTCAGGCCTGTTATAGTTAGGGTTTAGCATTTAAAAAACCTTTGAAATTCACTGAAAAAACCATAGGTTTTAGGGAAAGTTATAGTTAGTTGGACATTGCACTCGTACAAAACCCGTGAAATTCCCCGTTATAGTTAGTTCAGCTAACTATAACTCGCGCCCCGCAATGCACTGCTGATGACGTCACATATTACATCACTCATGACATGGTCAGTGACATCACTGATGACATCATCCAGTGACTGTGTGTTTGTGTAAAGTTTAAATATGTTTAATATATATAGGGAAAGGCATATTGAAGAATGAGTGGGTGTATAAGCGTCTGAATGGATGATTTAGTAGGTGCGTGACTGAGTCTATAAGTGAGTGATTAAACGTATCTTACTGGATGCATGGGTGAGTGACTAAACTGTGTGAATGTCTGTATCCGTCTGTCTGTTGTTGTGTAAGCAGCTGCATGGGTTTCTGACTAGCTAAATGAGTGTCTATATGGGTTATGGATTGGTTCTCTGAGTATCTGTATGGGTGCCTCAGTGTTTGTGTGGGTGGGGTGTGTGTGACTCTGTGCATAGATGTGTGAGTGGGTGATTCACTGGGTGCATGGTTTCAAGAGTGCGTCTGTGATGGACTGTATGGGTGGGTGGGTGTGTTAGTGATTGAATGTATATCTCAGTGGTACATGTGTGAGTAACTACATATGTGAAAGGCAGTATATATGTGTGTTGGAGTGTATAAATGGCTATAAGTGAGAGTGTGTGATTGTGAGAGTGGCTATATGGATGAGTGTGTGCTTGCATCAGTGATTGCATAGGAGCGTAAGAATGTGCTAGTATTTTTATGAGTAAGTGAGCTGGTGTGTATAACTGTATAGGTGAGTAAATGGGAGTGTGATTAATTATTAGCATGACTGACTAGGTGTGTGAGTACCTCTATGGATGAGTTGCGTTGTGTGAGTGTTTATATAGGTGTATGAGTGCATATGATAGTCCTGTACTGAGTGACTGTAAGTATGAGTGACTGTACGGGTGAGTGAGTAGATGTGTGTGTGTAGACCTAAGAATCAGTGAGTGGGTATGTACTTATTGGTATTGGAGTGTGTATGGTTTTGAGAATGGCAGTCTGTAATTTAGAGTGGGTGTATCAAAAGTTATATTAGGGTGTGAGAAGATGCAGTAAATTCTCACATGGATGATGTCATCAGTGATGTCATTTGAGATGTCATCAGTGATGTCATCAGTGATGTCACTGACCATGTCATGAGTGATGTAATATGTGACGTCATCAGCAGTGCATTGCGGGGCGCGAGTTATAGTTAGCTGAACTAACTATAACGGGGGAATTTCACGGGTTTTGTACGAGTGCAATGTCCAACTAACTATAACTTTCCCTAAAACCTATGGTTTTTTCAGTGAATTTCAAAGGTTTTTTAAATGCTAAACCCTAACTATAACAGGCCTGAAACCTATGGTTTTTTCAGTGAATTTCAAAGGTTTTTTAAATGCTAATTCCTAACTATAACATGTCTGAAACCTATGGTTTTTTTCAGTGAATTTCAAAGGTTTTGTAAATGACAATTTTTAAATGTATTAATTGTTATATATATTTTTTTTGATACTGATTTACTACATTTTTTTAAACTATTTATTTTTAGATGTTTTATTTTTTAAATTACATTGTAATTACATTATACATTACATTACAAAATATACTTTCTCAGACTGAATTACTTTAGTTTAAATACTTTGCAAATAGGCAATAGACTTTTATGTACATTAGTTACAGTTGTTGCAATGGGCAACACAATTTCAAACACAATGCAACATTGAGCTCAATGTGAATTTCTAGCTAAATGCAATTAGTTACTTTATGGATTACTTTTCTAACCACAGGACTGGATCCTAGATTCAGTCCTGGGACATCTCCTGTAAACAGTTGAGTAAAAGCGTTTTGGTTACAGTAGTGATTTTTAAGGAATATTATTGTATTTTAAAAGTTGACAGAAACTTTTTCACATAGAATCACCAATGTTATCCTAAGGGAGGAAATTCACTTAGCAGGTAAGTAGTGTTATCGTTACTTTTTCTTACTCAGTGGTGGATCCTGGATCCAGCACTGGTGCATCTCCTGTAAACAGTTGAAAGAATGTGTTTAAGTCATACAG
Source organism: Calotriton arnoldi (assembly GCA_963921515.1). NCBI lineage: Eukaryota > Metazoa > Chordata > Amphibia > Caudata > Salamandridae > Calotriton > Calotriton arnoldi. Next base: position 318,334 of record CAWUFW010016057.1, read on the forward strand.
GCGATTTTTAAGGAATATTTGTAGTTTGTGAAAATCAACACTTTGAAACTTTTCTGCTGAAAACCAGACAATGGATTCCTACGGAAGGAAATATAAGTTACTGGTAAGTACGGTTAAAATTACTTTTCAGGATCAGTACTGGGCTGAAAGATGCACCACTGAGGTCTCTCCTTTAACAGGTGAGTAAATCAGAATTCGTATTTTGGCTGATTTTAGAGGAATATTTGTATGTTTCAAAAATCGACACTTAGAAACTTTTTCAGCAATAAGCAGGCAATGATATCCTATAGAAGGAAATTCAAGTTACTGGTAAGTACGGTTAAAATTACTTTTCAGGATCAGTACTGGGCTGAAAGATGCAGCACTGAGGTCTCTCTTGATAATAGGTGAGTAAATCGGAATTCGTATTTCGGCTGATTTTAGAGGAATATTATAAAGTTCCAAAACTCCACACTTAGAAGAATTTCCAAGTGAAACCAGTCAATGATATCCTATGGAAGGAAATTCAAGTTACTGGTAAGTACGGTTAAAATTACTTTTCAGGATCAGTACTGGGCTGAAAGATGCAGCACTGAGGTCTCTCCTGATAACAGGTGAGTAAATCGGAATTCGTAGTTCGGCTGATTTTAGAGGAATATTTGCACAATGGTGAAGGGAGGGGCGGGGCCTGAGGTGACATCTGTGCAAACGCGCCCCGTGGCGCGTTTTAAGTTGGGGATTAAGTCCCCTTGAATCATGAGGGTCCCTGGGGTCCAACTAGCCCACCCTGTACCTCCAGTATGCGCCAGGGAGCTGCGTTGCAGAGAGGTGTTCAGAGGCCACGCCCCTTTTTGCACCTCTCTGCAACGCAGCTCTGTGGTGCTTTCTGGACGTACCTGGTGGGCTAGTTTGCCCCCAGGGACCCTCAGGATTGAAGGGGATTTCATTACCCATCTTAAAATGCGCCACGGGGCCTGTTTGCACACATGTCACCTGAAGCCCCGCCCTCCCTTCACCACTGTGCAAACGTGCCCCGTGGCGCGTTTTATGTTGGGGGATTAAGTCCCCTTGAATACTGAGGGTCCCTGGAGTCCAACTAGCCCACCAGGTACCTCCCAAAAGCGCCACAGAGCTGCGTTGCAGAGAGGTGTAAAAAGGGGCGTGGCCTCTGTACACCTCTCTGCAACGCAGCCCCCTGGCGCATACCGGAGGTTCCTGGTGGGCTAGTTGGCCCCCAGGGACCCCCAGTATTCAAGGGGAATTACTTCCCCTTCTTAAAACGCGCCAGGGGGCGCGTTTGCAGACTGCTGCAGGGAGGGGCAGGGCCTCGGCACGATGCCGGTCTTTTTTTTTTTTTTTTGCTTTTTCTGCCCAGGGGGTCCTTGTGGGACCCCTGAGCAGACCTAGGGGTCAGGGTGTTTCTACCCTGCCCCCTTTGTGCGTTTTGAGCACTTGTCTCTTGTGTTTTTTTTTTTTAATCAGTGGGATCCACGCACCCTAAGCGCATCCCGCTGATTTTGGAAAAAAAAAATATGCTTTTTTCTGCCCAGGGGGTCCTTGTGAGACCCCCTGAGCAGACCTAGGGGGTCAGGGTGTTTCTACCCTGCCCCCTTTGTGCGTTTTGCGCACTTGTTTCTTGTGCTGTTTTTTTTTTTAATCGGCGGGATCCGCGCACCCTAAGCGCATCCCTCCGTTTAAAAAAAAAAGAAAATGCTTTTTTCTGCCCAGGGGGTCCTTGTGGGACCCCTGAGCAGACCTAGGGGTCAGGGTGTTTCTACCCTGCCCCCTTTTGCGCTTTGCGCACTTGTTTCTGTCCCTCGGTTCTACCGAGGGACAAAATGGCTGCCAACACTTCCTGATTTGGAGTGTTGACAGCCACTTGACAGCCAATTAGCATGCAGCTCGTGATCGGGAGGGTACGCGGACCCTACTCGGCCATAGATATATATGTGACTTTACTTTTGATTTTCTCAGGAACTACTGAACGGATTTACACCATTTAAGCAAAAGGCACGACACTGAACCAAGGGCTACCTCTTTGCCAAATTTGGTGTAATTCCGTTCAGCAGTTCGGGCTGTAGCTGCGACTAAAGGTTCCTATGGAAAAATGAATGGGAAAACGCGTTTTGGGACCCTCCTTTTTCTCGGCCCCCGCTTGACGAATCAACCCGAGACTTTCAGGGTAGGAGCGGAGCGGAGCGCCCCAACAAGTTGGAAGCTTTCGCGAAGATTCGTCAACCGGCGCAAGAGTTATTTCAAATAGAATGTCACGGATTTCCTATGGATAATAGGTCCTAACTATAACTATCTACTGGCGACCGCCAGTAGATAATATATATATATATATATATATTCATTCACTGAAAAAACCATAGGTTTCAGGCCTGTTATAGTTAGGGTTTAGCATTTAAAAAACCTTTGAAATTCACTGAAAAAACCATAGGTTTTAGGGAAAGTTATAGTTAGTTGGACATTGCACTCGTATAAAACCCGTGAAATTCCCCCGTTATAGTTAGTTCAGCTAACTATAACTCGCACCCCCACAATGCACTGCTGATGACGTCACATATTACATCACTCATGACATGGTCAGTGACATCACTGATGACATCACTGATGACATCATCCAGTGACTGTGTGTTTGTGTAAAGTTTAAATATGTTTAATATATATAGGGAAAGGCATATTGAAGAATGAGTGGGTGTATAAGCGTCTGAATGGATGATTTAGTAGGTGCGTGACTGAGTCTATAAGTGAGTGATTAAACGTATCTTACTGGATGCATGGGTGAGTGACTAAACTGTGTGAATGTCTGTATCCGTCTGTCTGTTGTTGTGTAAGCAGCTGCATGGGTTTCTGACTAGCTAAATGAGTGTCTATATGGGTTGTGGATTGGTTCTCTGAGTATCTGTATGGGTGCCTCAGTGTTTGTGTGGGTGGGGTGTGTGTGACTCTGTGCATAGATGTGTGAGTGGGTGATTCACTGGGTGCATGGTTTCAAGAGTGCGTCTGTGATGGACTGTATGGGTGGGTGGGTGTGTTAGTGATTGAATGTATATCTCAGTGGTACATGTGTGAGTAACTACATATGTGAAAGGCAGTATATATGTGTGTTGGAGTATATAAATGGCTATAAGTGAGAGTGTGTGATTGTGAGAGTGGCTATATGGATGAGTGTGTGCTTGCATCAGTGATTGCATAGGAGCGTAAGAATGTGCTAGTATTTTTATGAGTAAGTGAGCTGGTGTGTATAACTGTATAGGTGAGTAAATGGGAGTGTGATTAATTATTAGCATGACTGACTAGGTGTGTGAGTACCTCTATGGATGAGTTGCGTTGTGTGCGTGTTTATATAGGTGTATGAGTGCATATGATAGTCCTGTACTGAGTGACTGTAAGTATGAGTGACTGTACGGGTGAGTGAGTAGATGTGTGTGTGTAGACCTAAGAATCAGTGAGTGGGTATGTACTTATTGGTATTGGAGTGTGTATGGTTTTGAGAATGGCAGTCTGTAATTTAGAGTGGGTGTATCAAAAGTTATATTAGGGTGTGAGAAGATGCAGTAAATTCTCACATGGATGATGTCATCAGTGATGTCATTTGAGATGTCATCAGTGATGTCATCAGTGATGTCACTGACCATGTCATGAGTGATGTAATATTGACGTCATCAGCAGTGCATTGCGGGGCGCGAGTTATAGTTAGCTGAACTAACTATAACGGGGGAATTTCACGGGTTTTGTACGAGTGCAATGTCCAACTAACTATAACTTTCCCTAAAACCTATGGTTTTTTCAGTGAATTTCAAAGGTTTTTTAAATGCTAAACCCTAACTATAACAGGCCTGAAACCTATGGTTTTTTCAGTGAATTTCAAAGGTTTTTTAAATGCTAATTCCTAACTATAACATGTCTGAAACCTATGGGTTTTTTCAGTGAATTTCAAAGGTTTTGTAAATGACAATTTTTAAATGTATTAATTGTTATATTTATTTTTTTGATACTGATTTACTACATTTTTTTAAACTATTTATTTTTAGATGTTTTATTTTTTAAATTACATTGTAATTACATTATACATTACATTACAAAATATACTTTCTCAGAATGAATTACTTTAGTTTAAATACTTTGCAAATAGGCAATAGACTTAAGTACAGTAGTTACAGTTGTTGCAATGGGCAACACAATTTCAAACACAATGCAACATTGAGCTCAATGTGAATTTCTAGCTAAATGCAATTAGTTACTTTATGGATTACTTTTCTAACCACAGGACTGGATCCTAGATTCAGTCCTGGGACATCTCCTGTAAACAGTTGAGTAAAAGCGTTTTGGTTACAGTAGTGATTTTTAAGGAATATTATTGTATTTTAAAAGTTGACAGAAACTTTTTCACATAGAATCACCAATGTTATCCTATGGGAGGAAATTCACTTAGCAGGTAAGTAGTGTTATCGTTACTTTTTCTTACTCAGTGGTGGATCCTGGATCCAGCACTGGTGCATCTCCTGTAAACAGTTGAAAGAATGCGTTTAAGTCATACAGGCGATTTTTAAGGAATATTTGTAGTTTGTGAAAATCAACACTTTGAAACTTTTCTGCTGAAAACCAGACAATGGATTCCTACGGAAGGAAATATAAGTTACTGGTAAGTACGGTTAAAATTACTTTTCAGGATCAGTACTGGGCTGAAAGATGCACCACTGAGGTCTCTCCTTTAACAGGTGAGTAAATCAGAATTCGTATCTTGGCTGATTTTAGAGGAATATTTGTATGTTTCAAAAATCGACACTTTGAAACTTTTTCAGCAATAAGCAGGCAATGATATCCTATGGAAGGAAATTCAAGTTACTGGTAAGTACGGTTAAAATTACTTTTCAGGATCAGTACTGGGCTGAAAGATGCAGCACTGAGGTCTCTCCTGATAACAGGTGAGTAAATCGGAATTCGTATTTCGGCTGATTTTAGAGGAATATTATAAAGTTCCAAAACTCCACACTTAGAAGAATTTCCAAGTGAAACCAGTCAATAATATCCTATGGAAGGAAATTCAAGTTACTGGTAAGTACGGTTAAAATTACTTTTCAGGATCAGTACTGGGCTGAAAGATGCAGCACTGAGGTCTCTCCTGATAACAGGTGAGTAAATCGGAATTCGTAGTTCGGCTGATTTTAGAGGAATATTTGCACAATGGTGAAGGGAGGGGCGGGGCCTGAGGTGACATCTGTGCAAACGCGCCCGTGGCGCATTTTAAGTTGGGGGATTAAGTCCCCTTGAATCATGAGGGTCCCTGGGGTCCAACTAGCCCACCCTGTACCTCCAGTATGCGCCAGGGAGCTGCGTTGCAGAGAGGTGTTCAGAGGCCACGCCCCTTTTGCACCTCTCTGCAACGCAGCTCTGTGGCGCTTTCTGGACGTACCTGGTGGGCTAGTTTGCCCCAGGGACCCTCAGGATTGAAGGGGATTTCATTACCCATCTTAAAATGCGCCACGGGGCCTGTTTGCACACATGTCACCTGAAGCCCCGCCCCCTCCCTTCACCACTGTGCAAACGTGCCCCGTGGCGCGTTTTATGTTGGGGGATTAAGTCCCCTTGAATACTGAGGGTCCCTGGAGTCCAACTAGCCCACCATGTACCTCCAAAAGCGCCACAGAGCTGCGTTGCAGAGAGGTGTAAAAGGGGCGTGGCCTCTGTACACCTCTCTGCAACGCAGCCCCTGGCGCATACCGGAGGTTCCTGGTGGGCTAGTTGGCCCTCAGGGACCCCCAGTATTCAAGGGGAATTACTTCCCCTTCTTAAAACGCGCCAGGGGGCGCGTTTGCAGACTGCTGCAGGGAGGGGGCAGGGCCTCGGCACGATGCCGGTCTTTTTTTTTTTTTGTTTTTTTTCTGCCCAGGGGGTCCTTGTGGGACCCCCTGAGCAGACCTAGGGGGTCAGGGTGTTTCTACCCTGCCCCCTTTGTGCGTTTTGCGCACTTGTTTCTTGTGTTTTTTTTTTTTAATCAGTGGGATCCACGCACCCTAAGCGCATCCCGCCGATTTTGAAAAAAAAAAATGCTTTTTCTGCCCAGGGGGTCCTTGTGAGACCCCTGAGCAGACCTAGAGGTCAGGGTGTTTCTACCCTGCCCCCTTTGTGCGTTTTGCGCACTTGTTTCTTGTGCTTTTTTTTTTTTAATCGGCGGGATCCGCGCACCCTAAGCGCATCCCGCCGTTTAAAAAAAAAAAATGCTTTTCTGCCCAGGGGTCCTTGTGGGACCCCTGAGCAGACCTAGGGGTCAGGGTGTTTCTACCCTGCCCCCTTTTGCGCTTTGCGCACTTGTTTCTGTCCCTCGGTTCTACCGAGGGACAAAATGGCTGCCAACACTTCCTGATTTGGAGTGTTGACAGCCACTTGACAGCCAATTAGCATGCAGCTCGTGATCGGGAGGGTACGCGGACCCTACTCGGCCATAGATATATATGTGACTTTACTTTTGATTTTCTCAGGAACTACTGAACGGATTTACACCATTTAAGCAAAAGGCACGACACTGAACCAAGGGCTACCTCTTTGCCAAATTTGGTGTAATTCCGTTCAGCAGTTCGGGCTGTAGCTGCGACTAAAGGTTCCTATGGAAAAATGAATGGGGAAAACGCGTTTTGGGACCCCCCTTTTTTCTCGGCCCCCGCTTGACGAATCAACCCGAGACTTTCAGGGTAGGAGCGGAGCGCCCCAACAAGTTGGAAGCTTTCAAGAAGATTCGTCAACCGGCGCAAGAGTTATTTCAAATAGAATGTCACGGATTTCCTATGGATAATAGGTCCTAACTATAACTATCTACTGGCGACCGCCAGTAGATAATATATATATATATATATATATATATATATTCACTGAAAAAACCATAGGTTTCAGGCCTGTTATAGTTAGGGTTTAGCATTTAAAAAACCTTTGAAATTCACTGAAAAAACCATAGGTTTTAGGGAAAGTTATAGTTAGTTGGACATTGCACTCGTACAAAACCCGTGAAATTCCCCCGTTATAGTTAGTTCAGCTAACTATAACTCGCGCCCCACAATGCACTGCTGATGACATCACATATTACATCACTCATGACATGGTCAGTGACATCACTGATGACATCACTGATGACATCATCCAGTGACTGTGTGTTTGTGTAAAGTTTAAATATGTTTAATATATATAGGGAAAGGCATATTGAAGAATGAGTGGGTGTATAAGCGTCTGAATGGATGATTTAGTAGGTGCGTGACTGAGTCTATAAGTGAGTGATTAAACGTATCTTACTGGATGCATGGGTGAGTGACTAAACTGTGTGAATGTCTGTATCCGTCTGTCTGTTGTTGTGTAAGCAGCTGCATGGGTTTCTGACTAGCTAAATGAGTGTATATATGGGTTATGGATTGGTTCTCTGAGTATCTGTATGGGTGCCTCAGTGTTTGTGTGGGTGGGGTGTGTGTGACTGTGCATAGATGTGTGAGTGATTCACTGGGTGCATGGTTTCAAGAGTGCGTCTGTGATGGACTGTATGGGTGGGTGGGTGTGTTAGTGATTGAATGTATATCTCAGTGGTACATGTGTGAGTAACTACATATGTGAAAGGCAGTATATATGTGTGTTGGAGTATATAAATGGCTATAAGTGAGAGTGTGTGATTGTGAGAGTGGCTATATGGATGAGTGTGTGCTTGCATCAGTGATTGCATAGGAGCGTAAGAATGTGCTAGTATTTTTATGAGTAAGTGAGCTGGTGTGTATAACTGTATAGGTGAGTAAATGGGAGTGTGATTAATTATTAGCAAGACTGACTAGGTGTGTGAGTGCCTCTATGGATGAGTTGCGTTGTGTGAGTGTTTATATAGGTGTATGAGTGCATATGATAGTCCTGTACTGAGTGACTGTAAGTATGAGTGACTGTACGGGTGAGTGAGTAGCTGTGTGTGTGTAGACCTAAGAATCAGTGAGTGGGTATGTACTTATTGGTATTGGAGTGTGTATGGTTTTGAGAATGGCAGTCTGTAATTTAGAGTGGGTGTATCAAAAGTTATATTAGGGTGTGAGAAGATGCAGTAAATTCTCACATGGATGATGTCATCAGTGATGTCATTTGAGATGTCATCAGTGATGTCATCAGTGATGTCACTGACCATGTCATGAGTGATGTAATATGTGACGTCATCAGCAGTGCATTGCGGGGCGCGAGTTATAGTTAGCTGAACTAACTATAACGGGGGAATTTCACGGGTTTTGTACGAGTGCAATGTCCAACTAACTATAACTTTCCCTAAAACCTATGGTTTTTTCAGTGAATTTCAAAGGTTTTTAAATGCTAAACCCTAACTATAACAGGCCTGAAACCTATGGTTTTTTCAGTGAATTTCAAAGGTTTTTTAAATGCTAATTCCTAACTATAACATGTCTGAAACCTATGGTTTTTTTCAGTGAATTTCAAAGGTTTTGTAAATGACAATTTTTAAATGTATTAATTGTTATATTTATTTTTTTTGATACTGATTTACTACATTTTTTTAAACTATTTATTTTTAGATGTTTTATTTTTTAAATTACATTGTAATTACATTATACATTACATTACAAAATATACTTTCTCAGAATGAATTACTTTAGTTTAAATACTTTGCAAATAGGCAATAGACTTTTAAGTACAGTAGTTACAGTTGTTGCAATGGGCAACACAATTTCAAACACAATGCAACATTGAGCTCAATGTGAATTTCTAGCTAAATGCAATTAGTTACTTTATGGATTACTTTTCTAACCACAGGACTGGATCCTAGATTCAGTCCTGGGACATCTCCTGTAAACAGTTGAGTAAAAGCGTTTTGGTTACAGTAGTGATTTTTAAGGAATATTATTGTATTTTAAAAGTTGACAGAAACTTTTTCACATAGAATCACCAATGTTATCCTATGGGAGGAAATTCACTTAGCAGGTAAGTAGTGTTATCGTTACTTTTTCTTACTCAGTGGTGGATCCTGGATCCAGCACTGGTGCATCTCCTGTAAACAGTTGAAAGAATGCGTTTAAGTCATACAGGCGATTTTTAAGGAATATTTGTAGTTTGTGAAAATCAACACTTTGAAACTTTTCTGCTGAAAACCAGACAATGGATTCCTACGGAAGGAAATATAAGTTACTGGTAAGTACGGTTAAAATTACTTTTCAGGATCAGTACTGGGCTGAAAGATGCACCACTGAGGTCTCTCCTTTAACAGGTGAGTAAATCAGAATTCGTATTTTGGCTGATTTTAGAGGAATATTTGTATGTTTCAAAAATCGACACTTAGAAACTTTTTCAGCAATAAGCAGGCAATGATATCCTATAGAAGGAAATTCAAGTTACTGGTAAGTACGGTTAAAATTACTTTTCAGGATCAGTACTGGGCTGAAAGATGCAGCACTGAGGTCTCTCCTGATAACAGGTGAGTAAATCGGAATTCGTATTTCGGCTGATTTTAGAGGAATATTATAAAGTTCCAAAACTCCACACTTAGAAGAATTTCCAAGTGAAACCAGTCAATGATATCCTATGGAAGGAAATTCAAGTTACTGGTAAGTACGGTTAAAATTACTTTTCAGGATCAGTACTGGGCTGAAAGATGCAGCACTGAGGTCTCTCCTGATAACAGGTGAGTAAATCGGAATTCGTAGTTCGGCTGATTTTAGAGGAATATTTGCACAATGGTGAAGGGAGGGGCGGGGCCTGAGGTGACATCTGTGCAAACGCGCCCCGTGGCGCGTTTTAAGTTGGGGATTAAGTCCCCTTGAATCATGAGGGTCCCTGGGGTCCAACTAGCCCACCCTGTACCTCCAGTATGCGCCAGGGAGCTGCGTTGCAGAGAGGTGTTCAGAGGCCACGCCCCTTTTTGCACCTCTCTGCAACGCAGCTCTGTGGCGCTTTCTGGACGTACCTGGTGGGCTAGTTCGCCCCCAGGGACCCTCAGGATTGACGGGGATTTCATTACCCATCTTAAAATGCGCCACGGGGCCTGTTTTTCACACATGTCACCTGAAGCCCCGCCCCCTCCCTTCACCACTGTGCCAACGTGCCCCGTGGCGTGTTTTATGTTGGGGGATTAAGTCCCCTTGAATACTGAGGGTCCCTGGAGTCCAACTAGCCCACCATGTACCTCCAAAAAGCGCCACAGAGCTGCGTTGCAGAGAGGTGTAAAAGGGGCGAGGCCTCTGTACACCTCTCTGCAACGCAGCCCCTAGCGCATACCGGAGGTTCCTGGTGGGCTAGTTGGCCCCAGGGACCCCAGTATTCAAGGGGAATTACTTCCCCTTCTTAAAACGCGCCAGGGGCGCGTTTGCAGACTGCTGCAGGGAGGGGGCAGGGCCTCGGCATGATGCCGGTCTTTTTTTTTTTTTTTTTTGCTTTTTCTGC